>JAODJW010000007.1:2353230-2373999 GCA_026777045.1 Hyperopisus bebe
AGAGCATTTTTTTCTTAATGGCTTCCAAAACGATAAAGATCTTATCCCAACATTACCCCTGTCCTGCCCTGATTGTCAAACTTGGTTTGTTCGACTTTCAATAAATTCGAGTTCTAGTGAATTTGAGAACCGAGATACCACTGTACAGAGGTTTAATGTTCTCTGGTGTCATACTGTATGCAACACACTGTTTTATAGGGCTATTTTTCTGATGAACTGTCCTTTTAACAAATGTGCAGCGTGCAATGTGTATTCACATACAAGGGTGACATGATGCATGTGCTGGATGCATCCTTCCCTTCCAGAATTTAATGTGTGTTAAGTGTTGGGAACTGGCACTTTAATGACCTTATTTGTAGCATATAGTATAGCGCCCTCATATGAGACTTATGTGAATCACTCTGGTTGGAAAGATGAACAGCCCCACATGACATGCGGATTAGAGAGACAATCACAGTTCATTACTGTGCAGCTACATTGTCAGAAAAAAAAGAGTATCGATTTGTACCTTTGCTTGTCATTAGTACTGTACCCTCAAGGGCAAAGGTATCTTTTAAGATACCAAAATGGACTATGAGAAACATTTTTGTACCATTGGGGGTACATTAATGTTGTTTTGCATCTTGGGGAGTCCATTATTCACATTAAATTAGACTAAAAGACATTTACCTACAGCTGGGCTACAGTTGGCAGACCCTTGAGGGTATAGCGCCAGTGACAAGCAAAGGTGCAAATTGATACTCTTTTTTTCTGACAGTGAAGGAGAGGGATAGATGAATTGAATACCCTTCAAAGGCACTAAATACAGATAGATAGATAGATAGATAGATAGATAGATAGACTTTATTAATTTTGAGGGAAACTGCAGGAAGCCTTTATTTACGAAGCTATTTTGGGGGATAAGAAAACAAACAGCGAATCAACACGAAAATCCCCAGTCACCTGACTCCCTCTTTCATGATGGCCACTCCCCCTCTTCCTACACAGACTGTGTGGCATGGCTTAAAGACCCTTTCGAGGATGGGTACATGTGGTTCACTGGCTCTTTAAGAAGCTGTTTTGTGTAGTCTGTGTGGTGTGGCACCTCTGGGCGTGTGCTCTACCATACCAGTACTAGTTATAGGCAGAATAGGTTGTTACCTAGGACCCCTGAAATACGTGCATTGCAGAGGAAGTGAATTTGATCATCAGTTTTCTTGGTAGGGAGGCCTTCGAAATAAAGCCTTTCGAGGATACAGAGTCCATGTGGTGCAGCCACTGACTTGAAGAGTGAGCCAGGCTGGTAGAGAGATGGACTGTTGCTCTGTCACAGAGATCCACGGTGATCTGGGCCGTCAGCTCATCCATCCAAAAACAGCAGACATGCTCATGCATGAAGTGTGGCTGCATCCCTGTAAGATCTTCCTCCTTTGAGAAGTCTGTTTACTCAATGCAGTGTTGCATGGCAGCAATGTAATAGACTGAAATTTCACCACACAAAACTCAGGTTGTCTCCTGCTCAATCAATTTGCCATTCCATCAAATGTCTGCATTTACTGCCCTTCTCAGCTCCAGTACACCTGATTTACCAGGAAATATTAGCAGGTTGGGCATTTCACAATAAACATGTAGAAATAAAAATGAAAAATGAATCTTGAAACAATTCCATGAAAAATGAAACAACATTAATATCAAATAGTCAATGCTATGGCTCACTTTCAGATTTCAGAATAATTCAGTTTTTTTTAATAACAGTAGATATGAAAGTGAATTTATTTTGCAGATCTGCAGTTGTTCCTTTATTAAATGCTTTGAGTGTTTTTACATGCTGGTATTGGTCTGAATTGATGGAAAAGCCAGCTTTGTCTCACAGCCACCCATCTGAACTCTGGAGGACCCAAGCAATTTATCTGGGATGATTTTTCAGTTAGGACTGAAATGACTCTAATATGAAAGCCTCTGGCACAGCTGAGCAATTATATTATTGAGGAGGATTAAAAAGGTATGTAATCATTTAGTGTCCTGGAGGGTCACACGCTTCCCCCATGAATTGAGCTACAGTGGCTCGAATGCCTGATATGAGCAAGGGGTGGGAAACTCAAAGGACTGCAGTGCAGCTAACTGCAACCTTGTTTGTTGTTACCGACAGTCTGGGCCGATCGATTCTACAGACGACATAGGCGGCCGCCTAGGGCACCATCTATGCAGGGGCCATTGACTTGCCAGCCAATTTCACTTTGCATCGGATGGGGAGCTCTGGTGGCGAGGTTTGCCTAAGACGCCACGTCGAGCAGGACCGGTACGGCCGACAGTGATATGCAGGATTGGCCTGTGTGGAGAAAAACAGAGACTTCTTACTTTGAACGGTCTTCTTTCTGAGATTGCCTCCCAAGCTTCAGTGCATGAATAAACCAGTTCCCAAGCATCGCTGAGATTTCAGATAATAGCTGATAGTCTATTTGAAAACCAGCCCTCAGTACACCGAAGGACCAGCTTCGTTATTAGGGTTAATCAGAAAAACGAAAGGTGTGTGTGGGACTTGTGTGGATATAAAAGTTGACCCAGAAAGGTAAATTGAAACACAGTGCATGTTCCCAGCAACATGAATTGTACTGTAAGTTAGTGCTTTGCCCTTTCAAGTCTCCTTCTTTGTGTGGAAAATGGTTTTATTGTGGTTGTTGCTGTTATTGTAGGTAATTTCTGTAGTGCTTTGAAGAATTTATTGTAAAATATTGATCTTACACTAATGTATTTTTTTCATGTATTGCAAACACATGTGATTTCCAAGTGCAGCATTACAAATGGGCTCAGTGACAAATCTTAAACATCAATGCATTCCAACTAATGTACATAAAACTGTGTTGTTCTAAGCTATGCTCAGGAGTAAAAGACTGGTGAGATTTATATGTTTTATATGTGTTTATCCTATATATTAAAGTCAAATGTTTTTCGTGATGTTTAGAGTGAGAAAGAGAAACTGATGCTGATTAAGGAACCATCCATCAATCAGGCACAAAAATTAAATTAAGCCTTTTAGGATCTTACTGTAAGTAATGGTCTAGATACCAAATGTGAATGATTTGCTAATCTTTTGGTGATTCACAACACCACTAGAAACATGTGGTTACATCCGCTTTTAACAAATGCATCAACTAAAGTTAACATAGCAATGAATTAACTACTGTCGAGTGGCTTATTTGATAGTTCATTCTTTGATAGTGCACAGTAATCTCACCCAAGCTTTGTTATTCTCAAAATTATATGACGTAGTACACTGAACATCATATAATTGTTACGCATTGTATGTTTAAGTAACAGGGAAGTCTTTAGTATTAGCTGGTATTCATTCAGTTTAGAATCACCTTATGCTGTGAATTATGACTGTGAGCCGTATGTTTGGAGATCCCTCCTGTGGAAGGTAATGATGTAATGTTTTGTCAGTGTTTATATTTGCTAGTCTACCTGCTGGCAACTGACAGGCAGTTTTGTTTGTTATGCACTATATTTGTCGTGTGCTATTAAGAGTTGATTCGTTCTTATGTTTCATTTACTAAGCAAATGCTTCAACTTCCAAAATTTTGTTTTTCAGCCGATTAGAACAAATAAGTTTGGATGTGATTCTAATTCATAAACATGTTTTGAGGTGAAACAGAAAAACCTGGTTAATTAAACGTCATATTATATATATTTTAAAGGCCTTGTTTATACTTGGTTGTAAAATGCATCTTGGGCGATCGGATCACAAACGGACAGTGCTAAGTGCAGGTCTAAACCGCCACAGAGACGCATCGTGATCCGATCACTCAAACCATTTGCTGAGGTGGTCTGGGATGCATTTATCCACATGTGTGCGTTGTGTAAATGCTGTGTGCCCTGATGCATCCCCGACAAAGACTTCACAATAATTGTGCACGGGGCGGGGTCTTCTAGCGGAAGTGACGTAGGCAGGAACGAAATCTGAACACAAGTGGGCAGCTGGACACCTTGGAGACTCATGATAGGCAGAGGCGTAAACGGCGATGTGCCTCAGCTGTCCGCTTGTGATCCGATCGCTTAAGAGGCATTTTAAAACCAAGTGTAAACAGGGCCATAGACACACAGGCTATTTTGGTGTTGTGACCTACGTAGATAAATGGGATGGATGATTCCCTTCCATGGCTGTTCAGGACGCGTGCAGAGGTGTGGGTGTAACAGGCCAATCCGTATGTCTCCCTAGCGAGGTGCTGCTGAAATCCCCCGCAGTGCACATAGGACCTTCCTGTCCCTCATGATGGTGACTTTGGTCTCTATCCAACTGTCCGGACAGCTGGACGCAGGATAAAGGAAACGTTCCAAACACTCATAACTTGTGTGACTATAACTGTCCTTCTTCAAAAGGAGATACAGCTTCTTGTACATGAATGTTCTGACCATTGTTTTCAGTTAAAGAGAAAAAGGGCATTTTAAGTAAAGTCCACTGAGAATTTAGAGACTGCTGAGCATTACTGTGATGCTTACCTTGCAGCTCCGTTGGATAGCCTGACCTACATCTGAACCATGGCTCATCCCACACAAGGATAGGGCCTCCCTGCCGTCGAGGTGTCCTGTGTTTTGACCGAAAGGCACACAGAAGCTTCTGTGCCCCCTTTCTTCTGCCTCCTGACGTGGCATTAAAGCCACTAGAGATGGGCATGGAGCGGCACATGCAGAGTCAATGTCATGGGGTTCGTTTGCTTGAGAGATGGCCAATGGATATCAGGTGGCAAGACTGGGATTCTTTCACTCAAACTTAAAAATTACAGACACCTAGATGGCTTTGCCATCTGTTAGCATTGTGTCAGATGAATTTATATCCCTCCTTTATATATATTCAAAATATGTCTTTATAGAATGCCTTCATAAATATTTATGTTCCCTATTTATCTAATAAAGGGAACCGGGAGCCAAAATATTACAATAAGCAAGAATTAGTTTGGAGAGTGAAAAGGTTTTAATATTTCTTCCATATGTATTTCCATACACAACTTCTACATGTATTCCTGGCTGGGCCAGTTAATATTCATAATATTCCTATATAGTGAAATAATAACACACTGCACAGTACTTGCAATGATGGAACTATACTTTGAGGCATACTTTGCCGTGATTCTATAAAATACTTCGAGACTGGGCTCAGGGATTCGCTTTAGACCTCAGTCATCGCCATGAAAAAGGAGCAGACAGTGAAAGAGGCCGGACATTGTAAGTGTCATTTTTGACAATACGGGGGGTGGGGGGGATGGGGGAGGCAAAGACGGCATCCAGCCCCTGCAGGATCCATTCCAGACAGAGTTGCTGTGAGGGGGGTGGGCTTCAGATAGAGTCGGCCTGGGATTGTATTAAGGAAAATGTGAAAAGAGCACATGTTCTGTGAGGAATGGAAGAGGACCTAGGTGCAGTCCAGAAAGAAATGTATAATGGTCACTAATTGTGTATTGACATTATTTCCGGTGTCATCGTTGTTTAAGGAGTATGAACAGTGAATGGTTAAGAGCAATATGGATAAGACATGATCAGTAAAGGTTAGCTTCACATTAATATTCTGGATTGCAAATGATATCTCTCTTTTTGTGCAGTTTAGTACATTAATTATGAATTAGTTATAGAATGTGAGGTTATGTTTATCAGCAAACATTTTTCTCCCTTTCATACGAGAGCCCCGGCTCCTGGTGTTTTTCTCGTTGTAGCTGCAGACTGTTTTCCTTAGTTGAATTCTGCTGATTTCACTGAGCTTTGCATTTCTGAACACTCAACTAAAAGGGGGCTTTCACTGCTAGAGCTGCTTTTCCCTTGTTTATTTTAGGAACTTGCACCCGTGTCTGTGCATTCAAATAATCTCTGTTTCACCCCATATGTGAATATTTTTCTAAAGCTACCAGTTTTCGGCATGGACAACTGGGAGATCATTATTGATGTCATAATTTGTGTTTTTCTGGTTTCCAAATAATTAGTAACCTCAGTGAATCAGCTACGTTACATATAACTTGATATACCCAAATGTCCCAATTTGCCTCTGTATCCCTCCCTATCTTGGGAGAAATTGTAACAGTAATGGGCTTTATGTCAATCAGTTGATCTAAGAAGTTATGTTTCCATGATTGTGTTGCCAAGGATAAAATGGACAAAAAAAAACATGCACACTAGAGCCAGCATCTCATGTGCACTGTGTAAGGAAACATCGAAAATGTTTGTGTTAAGTATTCGCATTGCCATAGTAACACTGGGCTACAATCAGCAAAACTGTAGAATTTTGTTTGCGTGGTAATTAGAGCAGTATTTTTCCAGGGTTCGTGAGATAACCCAGCTCAGCTCTGCGTTTGGAAAATATGTGTCAGCTTTCCTCCGGACACGGCGTGTTCCAGAAGGAAACTATTGTAAAACCAATTAAAATGACGGAAGACGTCTTTGTGCTATACCTGACAGCTACCTGTGTGAGTGATGTGTTGGCCCCGAACAGTAACCCTCTGGCCTCCGTGACCTGTGTCTACGAAAAAAAAATTGCCCATGTAGTTCTCACGATAGCTGGCTGCTATCAATGTCAAGCACTGAGATTGTTTTACAAAGATCTGTTGCACCGGTGGTTCTCATTTCTTTACTCATGCTGTGGCAGTGGACTTAGACTGATGTTGGGCTAAATTATTCATTGTCTTTTTGAATCGTTGGCTTGTGCAGAGCCAGAAGGAGGTGGAGCCCCTAGGTTGTATGTTGGTGCCACAACAGCTTGTGTGGAGGAGGTAAGGCTGGGCATATGTGGGAGCGACGGACGTTTGGTACGCTGCAGGATGGAGTTTCATTTATCCTGGGGGACAAATTCATTGCATCGTTTCCCTTTTATGTACACATACGTATGTACGTAATGCAATAACTGATAGAGTAATGAGGCTGGGTTTAGAGACAGGCCTATGGCAAGTGTAGTGTTAAAGATGCCTCACCTGTCACCGAGAGAGCCTTGGTGCAGTACCTAAATTGCATCAGGAAAATGATTATTTCAATAAATGTGAAAATGCAAACATTTTAAGCAAATTTGACCAGAACGTTTTAAGTCATCTTCTGTCAAAGTCACTTAATTATGTAAAACATATATGAGTGGGTGTCTCAGTGAGCCTGTGATCAGAAGGTCGCTGCTTAGAGCCCAGCCTCAGCAAGGTCCTTGAGTACGACCCTTAACCTCCAGCTCCCTGGGCACTGCTATGGATGGCTGCCCAACACAGCCAGCTTGCTCTCACTTACAGAGAGCAAGTTGGGGGAGGCATAAAGAGAATTTCCCCATGGGGATCAATAAAGCATCCAAAAAACCTGCTAAAACGAGCCCACAGTCAAGTGCTTGGTTATTTGCCGGAGCTCAGCTTTACCTCATATTCCTGTATTCGTCAGCCTGCAACCTTTTCTTTTACTTCATGTGTTACTGCTCACTCAGTGCCCTGAACTAGATTAATTTCAATTGTCTATGAAGGATGATGAGTGTAGAATCCTAGTCAATGGTTTTGTCGGGTGGCATAAGAAAAAACACTTGCAGCTTAGTGTTGGAAAGGCAAAGGAATCGGTGACGCCATCAGGGAGCCTGATCACTGAATCCAGCCAGCATCCAAGAAGGAAAAAGAGTTGAATTGGTCCCAACTATGCCATAAGTACCTTGGCATCTACAACAATGACTGGCGGAACTGGCAGGACAACATGAAGGGAGTTTACAAGTAGACTGCTGTTCTTGAAAAGACTTCAATATGTATAGACTACCCCTGCAAAATTGTAACCTGTGCCATGGCATTGCTGCTGTTTCGTCAGTGCCCAGTTTACAAGGCAAGTGAGCATAGCACCCTCACATTAATAAAATGCACCCTCAGGTATAAGTCAGTCTGTACATGACTGCCACGTGCTTGTGGGAATCGTGCACCCTCACAAATTTCAGATGCACCCTTAGTGATTTTGTTGGGGCGGGAGTGGTTAGTTCCAAGGTGAAGAATACATTCTGGCGGAACAAACTTTTAAGGAATGCTAGCTTTGTCATGGCACTGTCTGGAAGCCTTGGAAGTGGTGGTGGAGAATGTGTCCAAACGTACTCCTTTCTGAATAATGAGGCCTATTTATGCCTACTACCATTTATTTATTTGTGTTTTTTTCTTTATGTTTGACTCACTTGCATTAAAATATGCACCTTCCATTTTTATAATCATTTTTCTACCATGCTTGTACCACCTACATAGTACTATATGATTTCTTGTTTCCCGGACTGTTGTGCTGGGAGGTATTTATTTTTGTAATTCCAAATGTAAATTTTGCTAGTCTGACACCAGCACCAGAAAACATACGTTAATGATGCTTTATTTATGTTTCTGAATGTTATTTCCAAGCATGCATTCCAATTAGCCATGAGTCAATGTTAGATTCATAATGTCTGGCTTGTTTGTGCCTTTTTGCAGTGTTTCCAAGTCCAGTCCTTCGGGATCCCACAGACAGTCCACGTTTTTGCTCCCTCCCAGCTCTGGGGATGGAGCAAAAATGTGAACTTTCTGGCAGGGAGCTGGGAGGGAGCAAAAACATGAACCGTCTGTGGGTCCTCAAGGACTGTGTTGGAAAATCCTGGCTTATTGTGTTTGCCTGCTTGTGTTATGGTGGTTGCGGTGGCGTTTGTGTCTCTCGCTGTGGACAGACGCCATTGGGGAACAACATAAAACAAGAACAGAATGTGGTCTTGTTCTCGTATGCTGGAAATGTGAGACCAAAATGTTCTGACTCATTTGTTCATCCAGAATGAGGCCCAACACCCCCCATGGATCAATCCATCAGTGTCTCCTTGACATATTACACAGGCATATGAGGCATCATTTTAGCCTGCGCATGTCCACCATTCCAATCCAGCAGCCAAAATCGGGTATGAGAGAAAATAAATGACTGTAGGATTAGAAAGGCCAAAATAAACCAATTTCCAGAACAATCCGAGTGTGAGTGCATTGCATGTATTGGCTTTTTAACAATAGAGTAAAATCTTTTATTATTCTTTATGGATAAACAAGCCACAAGCAGATACTTCTGTATGGAACTCCACTAATGTTTGTCAATTAACCTTTTGACTTTGTAACACTAAGGTAAGCAGTGGTAATGAGAGGTCCTGATTTTACAGTTAACTCACCATTTCGTGGAATCTATGCATTTAAATAGCCGTTTGATCCCTTTTACAAAGGTGATTGGGGGTGGATTTAATGATGCTTTTAAAAGTGTTTCATGCGATCAACCACCATTTGGAAGATTCTTTTCTGATGGGATGGTGTGGGCATTTTGAAATCAGTTGATGAATCTTTGGACAGTATTCTTAAAATTCTGTATAACAGTTAGTGTTCTACAGTTCTCATAGTATTCTCTTGGTGATAGCTTAGAATCCACCATCATTGGGGTCTAGTCAAAAGTCTTCAGCATATTTTGGTTGGTGACACATTGGTCCTAGGAACGCAATCTTCTATGCTGAATAAGTTGTCACTCGCTTCATTCACGGAATTCAAAGCATGTCCATTTCCTCAAGGTCACTAGCTTACCATCAAGAAAGATAATAGGGTCTGTTTTCAGGCAGTCCACCCACCATGAATAAAATGGCTTTGACTCAATGTGACCCTCTAATGTAAGGTGAAGTGTAGAGAGCTAGCAATTTCAGATGGTAAACTTTCTTTGTCACTCTGTATCAAAATGCTGCTGTGTAGTTTGACCCACTGATCTGTCTCATATGCCACATGTGATTTTCTACGGATAATGCTGTTCAATAGGAAACGACAGCACACACATAATTTAAACAGTCAAGAGCAGCAACACACACTCACACATGGACAAGCCACATTTACACATATTTATTTATAAGATGCTTTCGTTCAAAGTAATGTAAATGTGAGGCAAATAGCATATTACAAGCAAGCTTAAGGTAAGCTCCTCATAGTTCATTGGTTAATTAATCGTTGAGAACTCACTGTAAAGGAAATTGCAGGGAACGTCAACCAATTACAGTTTAGTAAGCAGTGTGTTCATTGTGTGCAGAGCCATGGAGTCTTCGAATTTATAAATTCCATATTCTGCAGAGGATGTTCAGTAATTCGGCAGGTGTAAACACTTGAGCAATTTCACAAATTGGTCCTGTGTCTGGGTTTCGGCTCAGCACTCGGAGTCGCTGCCAATGGATGGGATTCCTGTACATTTATGTCCCATTGCAATTACAGGGGAACATGGTAAAGCTGCACTCTCATGTACACAGCCTCGGGGGGGGGGGGGGGGGAACTCACACTTTAGGAAAATGAAAACGCAATAATTAAGATTTAAGCCAAACCAGGTGAATGTTGCATTATTTTTATTTTATCGTTAGAAAATCATAATGTGAGAACAGAAATATGTCCTTTACTTTACACGAAGAGATCACTAGATGTACTACATCTCCATAAAAGCCATCCATCTTCCAAATGATTATCCGGTACAGGGTCACAGGGAGAGCTGGAGCCAGTCCCAGGCAGTACAGGGCACAATGCAGAAGGCCAGACTAGACACACACACACACCCACACACACATATCCACACATGGGGACCGCTCATTCATTTCAATAGGAAAAATGCTAACGCTAACTATGACAATCTTAACCCCCACCCTGTCCTAACCATAACCATAAGTAACCAAACAAAATACAAGAGTTTTTGTATTTTTAGTTTTTTCATAGCAGTCACCAATTTTTATAAAATAGAGTTTTCGCTTATGGGGACCAGGAAACGGGGAAAAAAAATGGGAAAAGGGAAAAAAACATCCCCATAAGGACAGGTATACCCGCTCACACACAGACACACACTCACACACACACTGGGTCGTAGTTATATTTTGCGAGGACACTCCATTGATTTCTATGGGGAAAACGCCCACATGACAACCTTAACCCCCTACCCTGCCCTAACCTTATAACCATAAGTAACCAAACAAAATACAAGACTTTTGGCATTTTTCATTTTTTGATGGCATTCACATACTTTTGTGGGGACCTGAAAAATGGTCCCCACAATGTCACAATATCAGGTTTATATCACATTGTGGGGAGTATTTGGTCCCCACAATGTACTATAAACATAATCCACATGCATGCACACACAAACACACCAAATAAGAATTAGAAACTAATAAAACTGCATGTCATGGTCTGGTGGATAGCAATGCAACACAAGGAAAGCATAACCCCATGCGGGATTGGATTCAATCCTCGGAACCATAAGCTACCCTGTCACCTTCCTCCCACTTAGCAAAGTGATATTTAAATCAGTGAAGAAGAGCTGCTTGAGATCTGTGCTGATTCCACTGTGTGCCATAACACCCATCCACACTTAAGGTATAGATGTGAAATGCAGAGTTCTCCTAGAGGTGACATTGTATGTGATGTCATCACACTTTCACAGTAGCACCTCAGCTCAGGAGTAATGGTTTCAGTCACACCATCACAACACGTACTCTGAAAAGCTGCAGGGATTTGTAATGCACAAAAAAAAGAAACATTTATCTAAGGTTTTAAATCCACTACTCATCCTGTTGCAAATGATGAGCTCACATCAACTCAAATAGTTCAGTTCCAGTAGACGGGATAACACGTACCAAACAGGAAGTGATTACCATTAGAAACAGAGTCCCTGCGATCCTATTTCACACACCTATCTTCCTGAGAGCAGACCATGGTTGGCTTGCTGGGCAGTTGGTCCTAAGCCAGGCTTCATCAAACACAGCTTTAATCTTCTCTGGCCTTCAGCCCATACTTTGGTCCAACTTTTGCTACATTGCTCTACACATGTGCGTTCAAGCCTGTGCCATGTCTGGCTCAGGTGACCTTTATTATTTTTCCAACTGATATTTTCTTCCAAATGTGAGGATCCGGTATCTAGAAGATGTTCGGCAGCCAGTCAGGCTCGCATTTTTGAGTTTGAGCCGGAGTATTCAGATTTATCCTTTTCCAAAACATGTGGGCCCATATGGCAAGAGAAATTCCTGACGACTAAGGAAAAGACCAGACTCAGTTCAGTGCGGCTCTAGCATTGAGTGGGACCATATTTTTCTGCTTGCCAGGAAATTGTGTTTGTGTGTCTTTGGATTTTTCCTGGAGAGGCTTTCGAGAAGGTGTTGCTTTCATGCAAGGTTTCATGAAGTGACTTTGATTATAAAAGAGGATCACCCAGAGGCCAGGGAATCGTGTCGTATAGACAAAGCTGGGATTCCTTCTGGAACTTTCTGGAAAAACAGGAGAGCGTGGAGGCCTTGTACAGTATCAGGTGTTAAACAAAGAGGCCGGTCTACCTAAGTACTAGTGGAACTAACGAGCTGGCTTTCAAAATTGCATGCCTTAACAAAAGAAAACACCATGTGCAGAGCATTTAAAAAATGTACACGATGCAACAAAAACATCATTCCCTCTCGGCAGTTTTGTATGGGCATTTTATGCATCCAAGACTACGAATCACTTAACATTGGCCCAATTTGGAAAACTGTCTTCATTTAATACATGTTGCAGAAGAATGTATTTTATGTCTTTGAAATGGAATGTGATGTGTTTTTGCTGCATGTTATTACATTTTATTACGTTACACCGTACATTAGCTGTTGTAAATATGTCTCTGGATCTCATAACTAGCTGTAAAACTCTGCTGGGTTTTGGCTTTGCCTGCCTCTGGTCAGTGCTGATTTGATATATAGCATCTGTCACCTGTTAGAACTCAGTCCATAGTCGGTATGTAGATCTCAGTAAGTAGAATCCTGCACTTACTATAGCACTGCTGGTACTGGTAATGGAAGGCTTTGATTTTACTGTGCTTATGCTATATTTAACATCAAATACATTTCTGCTGGATGGAATTTGGAGGCTGACCAATAAGCGAGCATCTTAAAAGAAAATGCCGATTCAGTCCTTTAATGAGGCAGTAATGTGATGCTCCTACCCTGCTGTCTTCTGTTTTGACACAGTACTTTAAAGCACAGAAGAGTCCAGAAGACGGTACTGTTGTTGTGGAGACATGCTGCCTGAAGAAGAGAGCTTGGCCACAACTACTGGAAAGCTTTTGGAGATAAACACAAGAAGATGTCGAAGTGTGGCGCACAATGCAGACGATTGCCTTAACAAGTGTGTGTGCGTGTGAGTGTGTGTGTTTGAGTTTATACATATGTACACTCATCCAAATACATCTGTATACATTCATATATAAATGTTTAAGCATATATGCATATAGACTGACACACAAGTGCAAAATTGGACATGGTTAGTGATAAGGCTACATACATTTTTCTAGTGTTATCAGTGTTTTGATAAAAGCAAATATGAATATTTCAATGCAGTTATAACACATTTACATTTTGTTTTTGATATTATTGGATAATGACAAAAAGGAACAAAACACACTGTGGCCAGATGCTTCCTGTAGCATCTCGTCTCATATCGTTAACAAACAAGGTACATTTTGTTTCCTCTCTCAGTATTACATTAATGAATTACCTTGGCTACACGTGAGCATTGATGAATTTAAGCATTAACCATCTGCTCACACCAACATTTCGTATTTTGTAAAATCAGTATTCGCTCCATTCAGGTTGAGTGCATTGTGTATGAATACTATTCACATAACTGCGGTATAGCAGTAACAACTACAGATGTCAGGTAACATACACATGTGGCACAACTCCTTATTCATATAATCTCATGATTCCTTAAAGAATGCTGGAATGTTGTTGTTCACATAAAACTCTGAGAACTGCTAAGATTGCAGAATTAATGTGCGATTGATTAATATATGAGAGAACCAGGTGCAATCGCTTTGTCTACGCATTACTTCATTTAGGTCTTATGTATGCAAAGATTTATGAAAGTATGTTTGTTCAGTAAAAATAAACTTGAAACTTAGATAACCAAAGTTGTAATCTAGTACCATCATCAGTGTCTTATGAAGTTACAGAGTAGTGGTGAATTCAAATCTACAACAGCTAGAAAACACCCCAAGTTGAAATGAAGTGTTTCCAGTATGTCATGTCAGTTCAGATCTTAGCCACCTAAAGTGACTATTTGCAGATTCATGTGACCTTCTAGACTGTTAAGAACCTCTTTTGTATGCATCCCGATTAAATGTTTAGTTGTTATATTGTCTGCTGAAGATGTGAATACTCATATTGCAGAGACAGTTCAATGAAGTGTACTTAGTTGTATAATGTGGACTTGGTATATGAATCACAGTACTCATAAAGAAGTTAAGGTGCATCATACAAGCAGGCGTGGTTCCCTTTTCAGAGATGCAGAGGCATCACTTAACCCTGTGGACAGTAGTGCAGGAAATGTAACTAGCTTGACATCCCAGTACAGCCTATACCTGAGTATGGATTTTGTCTACAGCAATGACCCCTGTAAACAAAGCCATTGCACACTGGGCGTTACATTGTGTGTCTCACTGTTAGAACTGTACCTGTAGCTCATTAACTTGAAACGATAGTGTTGTATTGGAAATATACTGTTCAAGTTCCCTGAAGTGCACAAAATAAGAGCAGTGATTTATGTTTAAATAACAGGCCACTTTGATTTGTGATTAGGTCGCTGTGGTTGATTATTAAGTCATTTCTAATAGTATGACTTTGAGGTGGTCAGGCCTGTTTTCAAAACGTCTTGTATTTTTTAATGTGATATTCTTCTAGTTTGTATCTCATAGTGATTTGGTTAATTTAACTCTATGTGAACTGTATGTCCTTTTCTGCACAGATACTTAATCAGCATATGCAAAAATGTTTTAAAATCCCCACCGTTCAATTATAAATCATTTTTACAAATTTTGAACAGTTTCAATTATTCTCAATTACTGTGTTCAATTTCTTGTAAGCAATGGATATTTCTCCAACCTACCAGAAAATATGCTTCCAATACAAAGTAACAATACTATAAGACTAATTCATCAGTCATTTTTTTGTTTATTGTACCACTGGCATAATAATAATAATAATAATAATAATAATAATAATAATAATAATAATAATTATTATTATTATTATTATTATTATTTTGACAACTACATGTTTTGGTTTATATACAATTCTCTAAGATACCATATCTCCAGTCTCTGCAATAAAAAAAAACAGTTGTTAATGGCTTAACATTCAGTGTTTAACCTCATGTTGTGTCATGGACTTTGTATGGTTACAGTGCCGTTATATATTCAGAAATGCTGGTGAACAGTTCATGGGAACGCAATGTAAACTCAAAATATTCCTTAAAACAGAGAAATGCTAGACACCCTTAAGTATGTAATCTTTATGGTAAGATTGTGCCCACGGTTGCTTGTTCTTGTGCTCTTACAGTATGTATCTGTTTAAATCTGTGCACTTCCCTCTCCTATGTTATTTTTTGCATGATGCTTTGTTTATAACACCTCAGTCAATAAAATATGCATTTTTTTGTTATTTATTTGGGTGCTACTTTGGTATTATAGGGGCCCTTTGATTTCTTCTGTACTTCTTTCTTAGCAGTCATTCAACTTACTGATTTTTCTACATTGATACTGTATAATTTTGTAGGCAGCAATATGAGACGTGAGAGAGAAGAAATGTCTGTGAAACTTTGACTTCAAAGCTGAATCAATTAAAGGAACACAAAGCAAGCAGATGTGTGATGTGTGCTTGTGTGGGCTCCTATCCATCACTTTGCACACTGGCATGACTGAAGGTGCAACTAAGGGTGGAAACAGACCCAAATACGCAGACCAGGTGTGTCCTATGGACTTCTGACATGGCAACGTAAAAGTAATTTTAGATATGTGATGCCAAAGTCTTTCATGTTAAATGTTGATTAAATATTTAAAATGAGTTCTGTGTCAAGTAATTACTATTCTTTGGATAGTGGACCAAGAACATCAGTCAGAGGCCAACAATGACACTGTGAGTATCTCCTTGTGTATTCAAACATTACAGCTCAGCTGTCAGGATGTGGGCCCTTTGTGATATACATGTAACTGCGCCGAATATTTCTGTCTGCACCTTTTTTTGCACTCATGGGAGAAAGGCACACTGAAAAAAAAATCCTACCCCAGGGGAGGATAATGGGTAGGTGGAGGTTGTTGTTAATTTCTTTTGGTTAATTTTTGTAATAAAAAAAACATCTTAATAAATATTAAGTATGGGTAGGGTATAAAATACGATGCTGCAGTTTTGCACCTCTGGAGAGATTACAAGGAAAGATGAATCTATGGCAATTCATGAGAAATACAGATCTAAAATATGACTCTGCAATTTTGGTATTATGCAATGCGATCCGATGGCCGCTCAATGCAAATAAGGGTATAAAACATAGTGCCGCAGTGTCGAATCACTGCAGATGTCCTTAAGTAGGGCCCATTCACAGTGGATTTAAAAAATAATTCAGTGGCTTTATTCTGCTCCGGAGGTTATTGTATATTGTTCAAGCATGCCAGTAATGCATGGCCATTCAAAGGAAACAAGCATAAAATATGTTTCTGCAGTTTTTCATGCTAATAGAGGTCATTTTATAATACTAAGGTATATATTGGGGTTAGGGGCGTTCAAACTTTAATTTTACTATGTGTATATCATCTGATGCTGCATTTTTGTCCCCCTTCAGAGGTCACCATGTACAGTCATTACATGGCCAATAAATAGAAATAGGAAGAAAATATTAAATATTTCTCAAATATGTAGCTGCAATGTTGTATCTCTGCAGAGGTGTGTGTGTGTGTGTGTGTGTGTATGTATATATATACACGCATATATAAAATATGAGGCGCTTGTACTTTTATCATTAAATAATGGCAGGGTACAGCCATTCACAGGAAATAAGGATACTACACGCTGCTGTGGTTTTCTTACCCATGACAGATGGTTATGTAACACTGGAGCGGACTCATTCACTAGAAATACCATTATAAAATACGAACAGTATTTTTTTACCTACAGCATCAAGATGATGTTCCGACAGTGGATTCCAATTATAAACAATTACAATTTTAATTACTAAATGGACTTCAAATGCAGGGAGCTTATCTGCAATCTTTCGGAAGCCACTCGGTACATTTGGTCCCCTTATAGTTGACTTGGTTTACACTTGCCTGTGCATCCTAAGAATAGGTATCATTGCTCGTGACGGTAACACTAGACTCGTCAGCGAAGCATGTCGCATCGGTGGGGACTTTCTGACGCCTTTTTTTTGCTGCCCACGTGCACAATGCCCTGCTACCATGGTCACTCAGCAGTGCAGGGCCAAACATGATGCAGCATTTCAATATGGCAGCCCTGTGCTGTATGCATGGAAAATCTGAAACAGGACACCCTGTGCCCCTCATGCCCCCCACCACGCAACCCCAGGGGGGTCCTTTGGCCTCATGCATAGGGCTTTGGTCATCTAACAAACAAGTGGATTTATAGCAAACATTGGCCGACCTGTGCTAGTAAAGACTTATGATTATGGTGTTGAAGGGGGTGGGTGGGAGGGGGCCTAATGTAATTTATTTTCAGCATTAACTTCTAAAAATGTCTTTGTTGGCAGAATTTTTGGTAACACTTCACTTGAAGGGGCACAAATACCTAAGCAATTCAGGTAGTACTCAAGTACAAGTCATGAACAAATATAGTAACTGCATGAAATACTTGTGTTCCGATTGATTAATGCTGAATCGTTGAGATATGCAGGCCAGGGTTTGCCACAATTCTCTTCTTTGCCTGTGGGACATCTCACTCTCACATGCAGAAGATCGCTGGAATGCAGATATTATTTATAGAGCTGCCATTTAACTGATGGTCTCTGTACGTCACTATGATTTTCACACCGAATTACTCTCATTCAGAGATGCTTCCCTGACTGTGAATGAGCCTGCATCCTACATGGAGAGAGAAGCATTTATCAAACGCTGCCACGGTTCAAAGGTCACAGCCTTGTAGTACACTAGTATCAATCCCAGCAGCACACGCACTCCGACAGAAGAATAGGAGAATAGTGAGATTCCTCACACGGAGAAAAACAGTGGGACGAAGGATAAATATAGATGTAGAGTCTGGCCTAGAGATAAACCTGTAAAATGCACACATCTGGTTATGTGTGACACTGCACCTTTGTATATTCAGTGCCTCTTTTTCTACACTGTCCAATTTGTGCAGAGAAGCATAGCGAATTGCTGCAGGAGACCGGGGGATGGTGACAGGACTAATGCCCACTTATCAGTATCTTACCACATGTAATCACTGTCGTCTTACTGTCTGAAAAAAAAGCAGTGTGGCTTGTCACAGCTTGTGCTGAATTTCAAGCAGAGCCCTTGAAGGACAGAGAACCAGAGGAGAGGCTATTACAATGATACGTAAGCATGTATGCCAGGCTGTAAGTGGGGCTATTCTATACCTAATCCTATGTGTGATTAGGTAGATACATAGGCAGGTGGATAAGAAGGTAGGGAAGAAGGTATGTCTCTTATCTATGTGCCTGGTTGGGAACAAAAATATCGGGGTGAAGGGGGGTTCAAACCTTAATTTTACTATGTGGCAATGGTGGATAGATAGATAGATAGATAGATAGATAGATAGATAGATAGATAGATAGATGATAGATAGATAGATAGATAGATAGATAGATAGATAGATAGATAGATAGATAGAGAGCATGTGCCAGACACTTGGGTGGGAGGCCAATAAATTGCTGAATGACTTTCCAGTGGCCTCCCCTCAGAGCATGTCCCCCCACCCAGCAAAAGCTGTACTGGAATGCTAGAGTGCTCTGGACTGTGGGTGAGTAGGGGCTCCTGTGACAGGCATGACCTCTGTGTCCTCCGTTCTGGCCACATAGCCCCCTTCGGACAGTCATATCCTTCATGGGGCCGCGTGGCGCGTGGTCTTATTAGGAAGAGAGTGACAGGTGCTGGGGGGGGGGCGGGGGGCGGCGGTCCTGACACGCTCCGCAGATGGCATTAATCACCTGTGTGTCTCATTTAACATTTTTAATGAATTTCAATTAAACACTTATAATGTATTAGATCTGCAAAGACACACAAACACTATAATCTGGAGCTTGATTTGGTGAGAGATTTTTACAGAAAATGAGCCTCCGCATGCAGTCTTTTTGTCTTGGTGAAGATATGGGTTGAGACAGGAGGGATGGTGACATGCACTTTTATGAAGTGTATCGAAAATGTCTATTTGTTGTCATAGTAACTGCCGGCATAGCCAGACCGAGGGAGAGGAGACAGCTCAGTAAGGGCAGTCTGCATTCTGTACGGCAGCGATTTTCGAAGATGCTTAGCCTGCCTTACCGATAGCATTTGTTTCTGGCAAAGGATCGATATGGGGGCGGAATCTTTTTTATAGTAAACCAATGAAAATGCTGTGAAACAGGACCAATGTGAGACTGACACAGAAATGAAAACAAATGATGATGTATCAGCACAAATTAATAATGCAGCACATAGAAAGCTGGGACTCCCACAAAAAGCAATACGACAGTTAGAGGATCCTCCTCTTTATATTGACCGCACGGCATGGGGGGGGGGGGGGATGAAACACAGTTATGTAACACTTTGTCTTAATAGTAGGTTGCAAGACAGCCAGTTCAACTTGATCCCTCTGCACCACTATTTTCAGTAGGGACCGGGTGGTTGATCTGAGGATAGGCTCACATGTGGGGGATGGAAGGTAAGGATTCAGTTGTGTGGTGACTTCATGGCTGCTGTCCAAGGGTGCGAGAGTGAGGTGATGTTCACACCTCTCTTCATTGCAGTCAGCTTTGCTCTCATAGCTGCCTTAGCGTTGCGGTAGTGATATGTCCCCCTAGTATTTGTGTCCAGCAAACATTATGCCTCAAAATCGTACTATTCAGGCTGTTCCTATGGCGAGTCTTTGTGTGACACAAAGAATATTTTGTACAACATTTTCAAAACATGAAGCTGACGACTTAAGTGCATAATTACTTAAATTCTTTCATTTGCCATACTTAGTTTATTGGTGCAATTTTGGCTGCAATTACAGTCGAAAGTCTCTAACAACTCTTATCTCTTACTACCACTTTCACAGCTTTTGCAAAATGACTGCTCACATTGCCTAGTGGATTTTCTCAGATTTGGGTTACTGCTAGAGGAATGTTCTTTATGGACTGCAGTGCTCAAATTCCGCAAGCTGACTCTGCAGTCCGTATTCACTGACATTCATAAAATGTTGCAGTTAGGCTAACATAGTGTTAATTTGTCATTAGCCACATATGTGAATCGGGTTAAGGGCATGCATTCCGAGAAGAGATGATACATTAAAAACAAGTGACATTGCCCCTCCCCAAGACTGAAATGACACCACCAGCCTTCTGTACCTTTTTTGTAGCAATGTGGAGTGCTAAATGATTGTAGTTCTATCTAAATAGCTTTTCAGTCTTTCCATCTAGACTTGCATCATCAGCTGAATACAGGATCATTTTTAGAGAGAATTCAAAGAGAATATTAAAGCATTTCTGTATTGTTTGCTGAAGCATGATAATTACAGTAATGCAGGTATGGGATTATTAATCTTTCTGAGGCAAGGACTGAAAAATGTTTTGATTATTGATGCACATTTAAACAAAGGCGTATTTCTTTCACAAAGTAACAAAAAACTAAAACTAAAAATATCCGTTTTAATATCTTGTTTTTCTCTGACAAAAATAGAATGGACTTGCTTAAAACAAAAAGCATTTCAACTGTAACTATAAAGATCTTACCATACCATACCATACCAATTTATTTATAAAGCACTTTATAACACAACAGCAAGGCTGACCAAAGTGCTGTACA
>JAODJW010000007.1:2379124-2396938 GCA_026777045.1 Hyperopisus bebe
CCTGGCTGAGAAAACTTCTATGTGTTGAGAAAGACACACACACACACACACACACACACATATATATATATATATATATACGTGTGTGTGTGTGTACATATATATATATTTCCATGTGTGTATATATATATATATATATATATTCATAATTCATAATTCAGAAGAATTCGCCCAATCAGGCTACATGTGTTTTGTGGACTTGGAAAAGGCATACGACGTGTCATTCGGGGGAGGGGGGGTGACCCAGGACCTTCTGTTACGGGTCATTAGGTCCTGCATAACCAGAGCAAGAGTTTGGTTCACATTGCCGGCAGTAAGTCAGACTCATTCCCGGTGGGTGTTGACTAGGGCTGCCCTTTGTCACCGATTCTCTTCATAACCTTTATAAACAGAATTTTTAGATGCAGCCAAAAGGCAGAGGGCGTCTGGATTGGTGACCACAGGATTGTGTCTTTGCTTTTCGTAGATGATGTGGTCCTGTCGGCTTCATTGAGCTGCGAGCATGCACTGAGAAGGTTTGCAGCTGAGTGTGAGGTGACTGGGGTGAGGATCAGCACCTCCAAGTCTGAGGTCACAGTTCTCAACTGGAAAAGGGTGGATTGTCCCCTCCAGGTTGGGGATGAGTTACTGCCTAAAGTGTAGGAGTTCGAGGGTCTATTCTATGAGTGAGGAAAGAAGGGGGAGGGAGATCGACAGGTGAATCGGTGCAGCGTTGGCAGTAATGCAAATACTATACTGGTCTGCTTTGGTGAGGAGAGAGCTGAGCCGGAATGCAAATCTATCAATTTACAGGTCAATTTGCGTTCTTACCCTCACCTATGGACACAAATGTTAGGTAGAAAGAATGCGATCACGGATACAAGCGACAGAAATTAATTTCCTTCGTAAAGTGTCTGGCCCCAGCTTTAGAGACAGGGTGAGAAGCTCAGACATTCGGGAGGGACTCAAAGTAGAACCACAGCTCTTCCGCCTCGCAAGAAGCAAGCTGAGGTGACTTGAGCATCTATCTAGGATGCCTCCTGGTTGGCTCCCCGGGGAGGTGCTCTGGGCATGTAACTAAAAATTTTAACATCTCTGGGGGAATATATGACACACACAAAAAAGAATACCCCAAAACGAAGTAATACCTCGTACTTATTTTGTTGCATGAAATGGCATATAATTTTAAATATACAGTAAACAAAGGGTTAAGAAACAAAAATCTCTGAGTAGTTGCAACTGACAAAACATATCTCTTGAAAACTGCAAGATGTGTATGCTAAAAATAGCTACATTTACATTTAAAAATGCAATTCTCAATCTCAGGTTTAACAACCAAAACATTTTAACAGCATAAATTGCCAGTAAAAAAATTATATCAGCAAATGTTTCAATCAAAAACAAATGATGCCTGCTATCACAAGAACAGAAAGCACCTTTTATTTACCCCTTAGTCAAATATTTACCACGTAGTCTAGTATTTTGAGGATGGTTCTTCCAAAACATGAATTCTGGGTCAGTTTCTGTAGTCTATGATGCTAGTATCTTGCACATCACTGTGGGTGAAAACCTCTGTCCATCCAGGTTGAAAAACACCTTCTTTATGACTTCAAACATAGAGTTCTGGTGGGTAACTAATGTGCAAGGCATAAATAAGCCAAAATAACACACTTCTCATCACAGATTCCCGTTACATTTGCTTTTCGGCTCTCAAGATATCAAGTCTTGTTGGCTCAGAATAAAAAGTCAGAAAAGTAATGATCATCTTTAGTATGATGACTTATACTAAGATAGACCATAAAACACATTAAGCTGTAACTACATGATTAGATTATTAAGTGTGGAGTTCACTCACCACATGCTCTTTAACACATTTTCCATGGTCCTAAACATGCACAATACCTTGAGAAGGCATTTTCTTTGGGTGTATTTGCTGTTTTCCCTCAAAAAAACACAAGAAAATTACATTTCAATATACAATTCCTGAACATTGTTAAGAAAGTCCAAGCAAAAATATATTTGGCCTACATGATTAACTTTTGTATCAACATGGGAAATGGCTAAAATGATGCGCTTTATCTTTCCGCCAGTGACACTATCTTTGCTGCAAAACAACTTCATCAAGCTGTCAGAGTATTGGTCAAGCATTGCAAAAAACCAGAGCTGCAGTAGCACAATGCTGAGCAAGAACTCAGCATTGATCTGTTAAACAAGATGCCTACCAATGCCTTCTTCTCCTCCTCTGTATGAAAAGGAACTTACCATATTTTTCTTTACTAGTTTGTCATTGTTTTCCTTCTTGACTTCTTGCAAACCCTGGATTTCCTGTAGTATTTATGTTGATCTTGGAATAATCAAAGAAATCATTTCATAAAACTCTAAATTCAATGGCACTGGAGCCACACCTGGTTCTCCTGAGTTGAACATGTTAGAGGGAACATCAATATATGAGAGTCAGTTGTGCTACAATAGAGTAGTAGATCTCTAGGAGCAAGTCTGGGCATCCTTGTCACACAGCTCTAATCGACAAGTCAGTGTGCAAGCGAGACTAGAAGCAGGCAGCACGTGAATGGACTGTTATTTTAGACATTTTATTTTTCAGTAACACTTTGCATGAACACCATACCTATAAGAATAAATGAACACGTTCATAACACAATATAATGCATTCATAAAGTATTGGTTTTATATAAAGCATGTGTCACGCCCAGCTCCGTCCGATCCTCCTGTGTGCCACGCCCACCTCGTTGCCTCGTGTTAATTCCCGATTGTTTTCACCTGTTACCTGTTATATTCAGCTAGTCTTGTGTATTTAGTCCTCGTCTGGGTCAGTCTTCCCCAGACTTGTCATTAATGTGCGTCACTGTCCTTCTGTCTGGTCAATAAACCTGACCTGTTTCTTCTATGCCCGAACGTGACAGCATGAACATAGTTATAAATATTTATAAAAAGGCGTAACACATTATAGCCATGTTTATTATGCATTATGAATGCTCTCTGAAGCTGTCATCTATGATGCACTGTAAAATACCTACATTTTCAGTACAAATCATCTTTAATTGTTAAACTGACATTATAATGCATTATGAAGGTATCTATAGTGCATTATAGGAGAACTTCATTGGAGTTGATATTATAATCAACACCATAATGCTTTACGTCTGACATTAGAAGATGCTGTAATGCCTTATTAAATCTTATACCAACCAATGTATGAAGGTATCTATAATGCATTATAGATTACAGTTTAAGTAAAGTGTTACTGACTTTTTTTTCATGATAGGAAAACAGAAAGTGGGAAGCAACCATTTATCTTGTGTTGAAAACTGGACAATAAGAAACTACCCATTAAACAATTTCAGTGCACTCCACTAGGGATTCCCAAACACACCACTGAAACACTTGGGGTTAGGTGGATGGGTTGGCTAAGTTACAAAAATAGATATAAAAGAATAATCAATTCCACCTATTCAGAGCAAATTACCAAAGGCCCTATTTACGCTTGGTTTCAAAACGCATCTAGAGTGATCGGATTGCAAGTGGACAGCACGACATACAGTACAAAAAGCACGCATTGTGATCCAATCACTCAAACCACTTGCAGAGGTGGTCTGGGACGCAATTGACCATATATCTTTTGTAGCGTACATGCTAATGTGTCCTGGATGCGTCCCCGACAATCACTGTGTGTTTTGGCTGTCTACTTGAGATTTGATCACCCAAGGTGCATTTTATAACCATGTGTAAACAGGGCCAGCATAATCATAATAAGCAAAAATGTTATGCTTTGTATTCTTTCAGAAGAAGGAAATTTGTATTTTAATTTCTCTTTGACTTAGTTCTGATGAATTAATAGTAACTGTGTGTCCTATCTAAAGCAATTTGCTTTAATTAAGTCAAAACAATTAAGTTCTTTCCTATCAAAAAATTGTAGTAGTAGTGGTTTCTGCGCACAAGCCCAGAGCATCTCAGCAATCCTCCTATTTGGGTCATGAGATCTGTATTCTCATATGGATTTTTCGTACATTGCATTCTGACATTTCAGGTTTTTGTGGGCATTTCATAATCTCAGTGAGGTCAGTCTTAAATCACTTTGAACTCTGTGATTTGAAATTCACACTAACCACTGACAGCTCAAGCTAGGATGCAAGAATTTGTGGTCTTCTTTGAATTTAAATTTTAACCTTTAACAATGCTGAGCTTTCTAAACAATATGTTGAACTTGGGTGTATTGTCTTTACTATGCTAAAGAAAGAACTGGAATTACGCCATGCATTTACTGCATTCTGGGTGTTCCTTAGCTTTGTGCCCTGTGCTTCCTGGAATAGACTCCAGGCCCAATGTGACTCTAACCAGGACAAGTGGTTAAAGGATGGATGGATGAATGAATTTACTGAATTTATTTAGTCACTAATGTCTATAGCCAGTGGCATTGGAAGGAGTTTGACATTGGGGAAGACCGAATTTGGGCCAGTGGCAGGGGATGTGGCTGGGGGTGGTTGGAGATGGCTAAGAGTGGGGAGGTGGGGGGATTGGGTATACAGTATATTGCAACATCGTAGTAGTCACACATGCACATTGTAAAATAATGCGAGAAAGATTTTAAATAAGAAGGAAAGATTTAAAAATAATAAAGATTTCATTATAGGGTGCGGTTTCACAGCTAAACATAACTTATGTTTATAACTGATGTAATAAAATAATTTTGTCTGATATAGGACTACAGTCTTTGTTAGGTATATGTTTTGTCCTTGTGCTCTGCATGTCTAGTGAATTGGCCTCAGTAACACGCAGATTCACAAAGAAAGATAAGGAATGTGCTCTTAATTTGTCTTATCTGTTGTATATGAATCACAGCATATCCTGCTGACCACTTTTAAAATTGGGTCCAGAAACAAAGGATATGCATAAAACAATACAAAGTTCCTTTAAAAGGCTTTTTCATTTAACAAACCTTTTGTTAAACATACACACAATGTAACTAAACATAAAGTGCACACACAACTATGTAACACTATATAAGATATGTGTTATGACTGGGACTCTCCACTCTACAACAACGACGTGCAGCTTTTCAGAAACACAAGTGCTATGGATATTTTACGCCTTTATTGCACACAATGGGATCTTATTATGATGGAGTCACATTATTTTTACAACTACCTAGGTAGTAGCTACCATCAGCAAGCATGACATTATTGATTTTAAAATATGCATAAATAATTTTAAGCGTGTCGATAACAATGTGTTATACAGCTACTCACTGTGTAATGTGTTTATCAGAAGGTGGTGTGTGATAGCGGGTTAAGACTCCTGTGTCTGAAAAATTCCTTATTAGATTCCACACCCGGCAGATCAATCACACCACCAGTATGTCTTTGAGGGGGAGACTGGGGACAAATGTTGCAGCCAGTAGCTGCACAGACTTTTAACAATTTTCAAGTACAACAACAATTATCAGTAAAATATTGGCTAGCTAGCTGGATAGCTAACCAGCTTACTGTAAAACAAATTCCGCCTGCTTGGCCAATCATTGCCTTTCAGCAAACTGAGTTTGCTAGCATTAGCCTGTGTACTTGTCTCTAATTGTCCTTTCCAAATATCAATAGATACTGGAAGTCGTGCCAACCGCCTCAGCTATCGATGCTTTGCGACATCTGTATTTGGCAGTGAGATTCTTTTTACTGGATGTCTTGCACAGAAACTCCTTAAGATCTATGTGCGCAGACCAGATGATTGCTGACTTAGTAAACACAATGAGGAGCATGAATGGATGTGTGCACAATGTTCAAAAACATTGACGATTATATCAGAGATTGGGAGCTGGGGAGCACTGTCACTAAAGTTGCATATAGGCTGCAGATATACGCTGTAAACTCGGGAAGATTTTTCAAGTCACGGGTGTTCAAGTCCGAGTCAAGACAGAGCAAAAAGTCAAGTGTGTGACAAGGCCGAGTCCATTCACATGCAGACCTGAGATTGGATTCAAACCTGAGTCTGCACTCGAGTACCACAACTGTGGTCTACAGTTCTTTTTTTTTCGACTGTTAGATATTGTTCTCTAACTAATATGGCATTTAGTATTTGTCAGGCATCAAGAAGTACAATGCATTGGAAAATCACAAGGAATCCAACAAGAAAAAAAGAACGACATGCATAAACATACTCAAATGATATTGTAAGCAATGACTTGTGCTGTAACTCATGTAGCCCTGCTCTTCAGCCAAAAATATCATTGTGGCTAGGAAGCAGCTTACCTCAAACAGGAGACATGAGTCCTCAGGGGGCAAAATAAATCTGTGTGAAATCCTTTCTGTCATGTGGCTCCAGTTAGTCAGCATCACCGAAAGGCCTAGCCTCTCCACTGGAGGTACTCTAGCTGCTTATGTCTTCAGGCATAACAAAAAACAGATGCAGACATATGTATTCAATAGTGCGAACAAATGGATACTTAACTCATGGTCATAGATGATCACTTTTAAATATACACAAGTCAAAGGCTCCCAGAGAATGTTCACTGTGGGCATTAGTGTAAGAGGACAAGCCTCCTTAAACATCCATCACTATAACATATCAGTGCTCTCCATTGCTAATTTACAGGAAGCAGTTACAGGAGCAATGTTGTACGTAATACAAAGCAGATAAAGTTGTCTGACTAAAGGAAACTCTGCCTTATATGGCAAACTCAAATCTTATCTGAATTATGCATTCGTTGCCAAAATTTTTGGCATTACGCTTTAAAAATTACTACATGAATACTGGTGATAATGTTCATAAACATCAAAAAATGTTTAGAAGTATCATGCATTGGACAATTAAATAAGCAATTGGAGTCACTGGAATTAAGTTCTGCAGTCTCTAAAAATTGTAAGTGTCTCCACAGTTTTGGCCACTAGTGTTTATGTGAGTTATATTAGGGATGGATACCTTGTGTATATAGTGAATAGCACTAATTTGTGTCATCGGATGTGTGATGGCAGAAAGCTGCACAGACCTGCAGGAATGGACACTTTGGTAATTCTCCAGTAGCCTTACAGCCCTGCAGTGAACAGCACCTGCTTCATTGTGCAGCCTTACAGCCCTGCAGTGGTGGGCTGGCTGCAGACTCTGCTGCGCTAAAGGCTTGGGACATGTTTATCTCTGGTGACACTGATACCTTCCACTTTACACTGTTATCTTCATAGCCTTGCTTGAGGCTTTATGCACACCAGACAGTCTTGGGTCCAATGCTCAGGAAATGTCAGGAGTGGAGACAAACTTTCCTACTTTCCAGTAGGTGAGGAATGCCATCCAAACGAGGGTGAAAAAGCATTTCAAATGGACAGGGATACAGTGTTATGATGTGACTGTTTTACATGAGCTGAATTGTGTGAAACATCCCCATCCTGGGTTATTCCAAGCCTTGGGGCCATTGCTTCCAGGATAGGCTCCAGACCCCTGCAAGTCCAGTGTAAGTCCAGATGGATGGATGGATGGTATAGATAGTCACTGAATGAATGAATTCATATCTAGGTTGGATGAACACACAATTTTTGGTAAAGCATTTCTTATAAAGCTTCACATTCAGCACCATGTAGTTCATCAGTTTTTCCCATATGAAGGCAGATAGTTGCTAATGGTTCCTATATCAGCCCATTTTAACATCTGTATTGCGATTCATTAATAAAAGACTGTTTCATGCTCTTATATTGTTACTGCATCAGATTAGACCAGGAAAAACCCAGACTCTTTCAGGAGATTGAATTTGCTATCACAAAGCCACTGGTGCAATTTGGATTTCTGGAAGAGGGAGCCATATATGTAGTAATAATGAAAGAAAATAGGTGTCACGCTGATATAGAACATTTCTCCTGGAATCAAGCTGTAATAGAATAAAACAAAAGTATCCGGTAGAAATTGAATTTGGGTCCCCACCATAATGTTTCCTTTTAATTGGTAGAAAAAATGTCAACACCCAGAAAAAATAATGGGACATGCATTTTGCAGACAATTCAAATATTTCACTGCTTTTCAGTAAATTTCGCAGAAACATGGATTATGAGAGGCATGCATCAGCAGAGCAGCACATGACGATACAGCTGAAGCTGCCCAGATGGTGCTAATTTCTGATCTCAGATCTGATTAAGACCTTTGCATAATTGAAATAGCTAACTGCTGTCTTTGGCAGTCGATGCAGTGAATGGATGGGATGCCCCCTTATCACTGGTATCTGTGAACAAACTGCTGGACCAGACAAAAGCTTGCTGAGACTCATTGTTGCATTTTATCCTTTACAGTATAATTCCTTTCTTTGGAACTTTCCACCCATTGCAGGGCCTCCCTGATGCTGTAATAATCATAGTGCAGTGTCTTTATGTTTTATTCCCTGACCTCCACTTTCAAGGTCATATACCATTTATAGGCGACTTCATCTTCCTCTCCGGACATATCTGTGTGCAAGTAGGTACATTACCCACTGATTATGGGCAAAACAGTCACACCTGATTGGTTGGAATGACCTGGAATCATATTGGGTCAAGATCAATAAACATGGGCCTATAAAATATAATTTAAAATTTTATAATTTAAAAAATATTAAAAGTATAAGAAGAGCCGTAAGTAGGATTCCTGAGTCAGTCCAGCTTTCCCCTAAAGGGGCCAAAACCAGTAAGAATCAAAACCATAAAACTATAAACTTTTAAATTAAGGTAAAATCTTATCCAGACACAGGGTAAGCCTCTATTTGTAAAATAACACACTCCGGTGCCTTGTCTTTTTTAAGGTAAGATATGGCAAAACATTTTAAAAGAGCTATTGGTGCAGTTAAGTTCACTTTGCATTTACCAAAAAAATAACATTTTTGTTTAATTACATCCCTAGAGTCCCCCTCCCCTCCTCACCCCCCCTCCCCTCCCCCCACCATAGAGGTATTGGCACCCTTTGCTTTTTAGATTTATTATGTCTGCTAGGGAATTTAGAGCCGGGTAACTGATTAACATACCCTGGATGGAGACTGGACGTTTGCCAAATCAGCATCAAAGTTCAAGTTTGATGCTAAATTGGCTCAAAATCTGATCCCTGCAAGAATGTTAAATACTTCCCCAAGCACTATATATGTGCATTATGTGCTGACCATCTCTGTGTTTGGCTCCCCTACATTTCCTCTGTGAATGTTATATATATTAATAGGTATTTTCTTCAGGGTTCCAGCAGCTGGCACTGGAAGCTTCTGGATTTCAGCAGTTATGTGCCCTTTGTCTGGCCATTGGGTTGTTGTGCTGTCTGGAGCTGGTACCAGGTTGTTCCAGGGTACGGAATGAAAAGAATAGCCCCCTCTAGCTATGATGGGGGCCTCGTGTAGGAACAATTTAAACAAAAACACTGGGGGGTGAAAGAGCAGAATTGGAGCAGACAGCTAAACACGAGCAAAGCAAGAGACCAGAAGATGAACTTCTAAAGAGCATCAGGAGCAAAGCTTCTACAGAGGGACCTGACAACGTTTACTGCACCTAACTTCTTCATATCATCAGCCTGCTGTTTCTCTAGCTCTGTCGCATCCTCACGAAAATCTGGGTGAAATGTTTCCAAAGATATAACACCAGCTACAAATGCCACTGAATTCCCACCTGCTACAGGCAGTTCCGACTTACACACAACTTGTACTTATAAATGGACTGCCATAAAGTCCATTATACAAAAAAAATTGTTTGGTTTGTAAAAATGAATGCACGCACTACTTTGTCACGCTCATGAAAACATGGCTTCAGTGATTTGTTGTCTTGAGGTACAGTGCAGTACAATATCTAGTTACTTTTATTATTATTATTATTATTATTATTATTGTGTATTGTATTATTTGTGGTTCCAACTTACATACAAATTTGACTGAAAGACAGAATTATCTTATTCGTAACCTGTATACCCTTCCAATTTAATGTAGCATGGAATGTCATTGGCCATGTAAAACGATAGCTAGCGCATTAAAAATAATCTGGGTTTCTTAGTAATCTTAACAGCAAAGTCTGTCAAGAAATTCTCCACTGGAAAACATCATTTGAGTTCCATTATCTGAACCAGCAAAGAACATGAAATGCCGCTGCAAAAAATACCATTTTCAAAGATGCTGCTGGAAAGCACAGAGCTTGCGGCAGAAACGAATTGAGGTGATGTTTGCTTATGGAATGGAGGGTAAAACGTGAAGAAATGTTTCCTTGTGTCCCTCCCTTTTACTCTCTTGTAACGTTGACTATGGGCACATCTGGAAGCCATTATGATGTCCACTGAAGGACTTAAGGCCAGATTGTACCAGTCCTCACTCCAGAAAACAGGCACCGTTGGCCAGAGCCTCAACTCTCTCAGCCAACCTCACGTCACCATCCCAGAAAAAGCCAAGCTTCGGAAAGTGGTTTCTTTCTCCGTCACTTACATTTATATTTTCTCTGGTGCCCATTTTGTGTAATGTATCCATATCCAGAATGCTCCTTTTACTCTTAAAAATCCCAGTTTTCAGAAATACTGTTTTGAATCATGGACACAAATTGTAGGTTTTTGTGAATGTAAGGGAGGTGTATTACTGATGATGAAAGACTATTGCACTAATTTCGAGTTTTGTATGTATATGCGGAATCAGGAAGCTTTCCTGGAGCACCAAAGAGGAAAGCGGAGGACAGAAAGGATGACGAGAGCAGTGTGGACATTCCAACCCAGTCCTTGGGGACCCGCAGACAGTCCACATTTTTGCTTGGGAGTTGAGAGGGAGCAAATGTGGACTGTCTGCGGGTTCCTTGAGGACTGCGTTGGGAAACACTGATCTAGGAGAACACCAAAGTGTACAGGCAAAATCAGCTGTGCAAGAACATTGACGGTGAAGGACAACTGGGAATGATAAATGCAGGTTTTTCATCTCAGCTCTAATGAGCATGGAAATTCAAAGGCTGCAAGATAAGAAAGACTGAAGATATGAAGATAAAAGAGGACATCCTTGAACAGCAGCTGCCACAGTGGAGGACACGATCATGACCTCACAGTGATAGCTATGCAGCACATTTATCAGGTCACAATTCATTACCGCCTAAAGAACGAGATGTGATCAACACATGTTGCAAACACCCAAGGCTCTGAAATGCTGAAGGCACAATAAACAGCAAACAGAAACTTGCCACAGGGGTAAGAAATGTATGACAACACAAAGTGTAAACATTACAAGACTGTAATCTGACTGTATCTGACTATAATCATGAAAACATCATCAAATTTTCCAAATAGAGTCACCTGACTACTTCTCCTGACAGCCGTAAACCACACCCCCGACACCATCACAGATTCAACTAAGACATCTTACTCCTCTTTGCGCAATATAGAAGGCCATTACTAGACTTGCTACTTTGATTAATGCTTAGGGCACCATCATCGAAAATGCTATTTTCAGTGTACAATCAGATGCTTCTGAGTCACTCAGTCGAGCTCTGAACTTACGATACCTTCAGGAACTGTGGGGAACGAGACTGATAAAGGGTGATCCGAGATGAGATGCTTCATGCTGAGACGCCATGCTGCTGTTTCCACGACAAAAGTTCTCGTACAGCATAAAATGCCGACTGGTCGGAGAGCCGGTCGTTAGTCCTGGTGGCTCCGATTCGCTTATTGACCTAATCGTAGGAACAGGACTCGGTTGTTAAGTGAGGAGTGCCTGTATATAAAATATTATCATTATTACAATTATCTGCCATATGTGTCACAGTAGCCCCTCTTTTGGTCTGAACCAGATGTGATAGCTTTGGCTAACATTCCACATCGATGAGTCCTGCCTGCCCATCACCCTGTTGATGGTTTGTCCTCTGCATTCCCTCAGTAGGTAGGCCTGCTCACCACAGCTGAGGTGCCACAGACTTTCCCCTTTCGGAGATGCTCAGACCAAGTCATCTGACCATAATGATATAGCCTTTGTCAAAGTCACTCCGATCTTTACCCCTGGCCACTGTTTCTGTGTTCACCAAGTCAACTACGAGTAAAGAATGTCAGCTTACTGGCTAATATATCCCAGACCTTGGCACGCACTGTTTATAGATAGTCAACATTATTTGCCTCACATGGGGATGGTTTGTCGTAATATATATATCATTTGTTTTTTACTTATATCTAGATATTGACAGCTCCAACATAGGTCTTACATTTGGTGTATGAACTGGAATTCCTCGCAGCAAACTATCACAGCAGGCTACCCCCCCCCCCCCCCCCCCACCACCTGTCAGGATGCATTAAGGGCACAGAAGTCTGCTGCTCTGATTCACCAAACCATGTGCCACATGGCAGCACATAGCATAGCATGGATTTAAAGAGCCTCCACCCTGCAGATGGCGCTGACGAGCTGGACGGCCTCAGTCAACCAGACATTTTTTGTCAGTTAACCATTAATCCAATGAGATTTGTGGATGATGAGCACAGAAATCACTGCAGAAAAAACATTATTTTGAAACCACTTTTACATAGTTAAGCAGATTGCTTTGAAATGTATGTCCAAATTTCCTTGCATTAATAATTATTAGCACAATTTTTCATTTGCATTTGGTGAACAGTCAGTAAAAAAATGAAAGCTGCAATGTTCTATTATAAATGTAAAGCAATTCACTTGACGTTAGCCTTGAAATTGAGCAGCAAGTGCTCTAATTTTGTGATCCTCCAATGAAGTGGGTATATCTCTGAGTTACTGGGGAAGTGCTCAATGTGTATAATCATGAGTAATTACTGCCTCTGTGGTGCTCACTGCTTCGGCAAAGCTGACGTTCATGTGTATTACCACACATCGCCTGTTTCGAAAACTGTACACCAGCACAGACACGATTTAGTCCGTGTCACTAAAGAATGTGGGAAGCCAAACGTCTAAGCTTGGTAATTTGCTTTGTAAAGCATGTGTTGAGTAGCCGGCTAATGGAATGGGATGTAACATAAGTCCCAGTGTGAACATTCATGTACCTTCTGCTCTGTGGTTTTTCACTGAAATTATGGGACATAACATGTAATTTTAGTGTGGCTTTAAAAGAAAGAGATTTGCATCCCGTGCAAGCGGCATAGTCCCTGCCATACAGACCATTTTATCTCCTGCCCAGCCTATTAATCATACTGAGCATACAATACTCTAATAAGATGAATTACATTCTTTAAGATTCAAGTCTGCCTTGCTTTTCCTTGTAGATATTAGAACATTTATAATTTAAGAGTAAGAATCCTAGTAAAAGCTCTCTGTTTTATGAAGATGGTCCTGGAAAGAAACTTAGAACTTGTTTGGAGTTAAGGAACAGAATCAATGCACAACGAGAGCATATTGAAGTGCTCACTTAGATCACCTGTTTTTTCCCCCAAGCACTAGGCATCATTGGCAGTGCATGGTGTTTTATTGGTGTGGTTTTGATTCTATCACACATATTGTACATAAAAGCTGAAAAGAAATGAGCTTAAATGATTTACGCTCTATATATTTTCCTGCCCTTAATGCCATTTTATTACATTCTTAGAGGGGGTTCTGGCTGTGGAACTGTAAGAAGAAAAGCATAATATGCAAATTGTGAACCTTTTGCACATTTCAGGAAGAAAAGAACTCAAAAAGAAGATCAAGATTATAATTCACAGTCACACCCATCTACATGTCCTTAACTCTGTTTTTACTGTATACTGTAGAATACTGAGATAAAATGTATTATTTGCTTACTACCTATGCTGCTATTCTATTTTCTATTAAGTGTGCTTAAGCGTTTTTTCCTGATGGAAAGCTGAATTATAAAATTTAGAGTGAATTTGGCTGGTGAGACTCAGGCTTCAGGATAAATTAGCTGCTAATGTGACTTTGGTGTAGATGCGTCAAGGTCACGTAGAACTCAGACATTATTTCTCAGGTCAGCGGTTTGTTGAGGCAATAGCACACAAATCAATAAAAAAACATAAATAATTGCTGTAACACTTGCAAAAGAATGAAGGATTGCTCATGAATGAATGAATGAAGAAGCAGTCACATGTCAGGGAGGTACTTGTAGATGCTAGCTTTGTTCACACAGTTTATTAATGGAACCAAAAACAAAAGATCTGTATCACAAAAGGACCTTTTTACAGATGATAACAGAATACATTGAACTCCACACATTCCGTTACATCTTATGATGCATATTTCTTGAAGAAAATGTTTCAATTGATTTTTACCTATTTTAGAGTTAGAGAAGGTTGAAGTTTATCTGTGTGTGTGTGTGTATGTGTGTGTATAGACACACACACCGAACAGGCATAACATGAAAACCACCTGCCTAGTTTTGTGTAGGTCCCTGTGCTTCTAAAACATGTCTGACCTGTTGAGGCATGGCCTACACAAGACCTCTGCAGGTGTCCTGTGGTATCTGGTACTAAGATGTCAACAGCAGATCTTTTAAGTCCTGTAAATTGTGAGGTGAGGTCACCACGGATTCCACTTGTTTGTCCAGCACATCACACAGATGCTCAATCAGGTTGAGATCTTGGGAATTTGGAGTGCAGGTCAACACTTGGAACACCTTTTCCTGTTCCTCAAACCATTCCTGAACAATTTTTGTAGTGTGTAGGTTCATTATTCTCCTACAAGAGGCCATTGCCATCAGGGAATACCGTTGCTGTGAAAAGGTGTACTTGGTTTTGCAACAGTGTTTAGGTAGAGGGTATGTGACACAGTACCATCCAAATGAATGCCAGGACCCAAGGTTTCCAAACATTGCCCAGAACATCACACTGCTTCTGCTGACTTGCCATCTTCCTATTGTGCGGTACATATAAGTATGCATGTATGTGTGTATGTATATATGTATACTGTATAATGAACTTATTTAAACTGAACTATTTAAACCTGTTGAAATACTCATGAAACATGAGGACAGACTTTGCCAGTGCTGGAGGCTGATTTACAGATTTCAAGGAATTTCTCATTCAGAATCACTTTCCAAATTCTCATTACAGCCTATTGGACATTCTAATTAGAGCGATTCATCTGGCTGGTGTTTTTAAAGGCAGTTATGGCTCACATTAGCCTTTGAATGGTCTAAAAGCTTTGTTTCCCTTTTATATGAGACTGGAAAGGTGATTGGGAAAGTTCTCTATTTTAATGTTCATTTATTTAAAGATGGATCATCTGAATGATATAAGACTTAATTTATTGTTAAATGAATTATTTATCTCCTCTGTATAGCCAATAAAAAGTGATTTTGTAGAAGGCCCAAGGACATATAAATATTTAATTGGCCATTTCTCAACAGAAGAGCTGCACTTTCACGCTCCGGCAGCCTTTAACTAGGCATCATCGCCATGTAGGGTGTCCAACCAAGTCCTCGAGGCCCCACAGACAGTCCACATTTTTGCTCCCTCCCAGCTCCCAGCCAGACATTCCACATTTTTGCTGCCTCCCAGGAGCTGGGAGGAAGCGAAATCGTGGACTTTCTCAGGGTCCCCAGGGACCAGATTGGGAAACACTGATTTAGCTGGTGCTATACACTACAGAGGTCTCCGTTTCTACACTTTCACAGCACAGAGGTCCATTACCTGTGTAATCTTGGCTTTGCTAAAGCTCTGGGTCAGACAGCTCTGACTCAGCTGCTGCTGTTTTTATTGGACGACGTCACTCATTCGGATTGAGCAGCGCATGAGATGCATCACATCTGGGAATGACTCTCACAATGGCTTGACCTGAACAGCTGCATCTCATTTCTGAAGGAGGAACACAGACATCAAATTGATATAAAAATCCAATTTCTTTTCCTATTTGTTTATTTTTGTGTTCTCTAATTTTAGAAGCTTGGCTGCAAGCTCTTTTTTTCGAAACATTTATTTTGCGCCTAAACTAATGAACAGCACATTATTATATGGGTTATATAATATTATGTTACTAGTTTTTAAGGAAAACCTGGGAAACTAAACAGAACAAACTGGCAGTGGATGACAGAGCTTATCCCTAAATCTGCTAAGAGCTGCCATTATCTAGCTTTATTTATAGATCATCCTGTTACGCATGGGGGAAAAAATCCCAAAAACCCTACAGCACATGAAAAGCCCAAATCAAAGCGCTTGCCGGCAGCTTCTGGAAAAGTCTGAAAAACCATGCATGGTTTCACTCTCAATGTCATATTAGTAAAGTGTCTATCAAAAACTCATCCTGTCTCAATAGATAAAAATAAACTCAGAGAGCACATAATAATGAAATGATGCATGTTGTAGTGACAAAAAACAAAGTACAATGTTTGGGAATGAAAATCAGTTTGGCCTCATAACACCTATTATGTTTTCTTGATGTCCCAGCCATCTGTGCTTGGACATCCCTAGAATGCTAATTTGTGGAAATGTGTGAGGTACGCTGCTGCATGAAAGAGATATTAAGCTGATGTAAATCAATTACACCACAATGAGTTTCCAAATAAATTACTTATATTGTGCCAACAGACACTGGAAGACAGAATTCCACCTTCTAGGAATTTAGTATATTAAAATGTCATATATGAATAAGTATAAAATCACTTGTTGGTAATGTGCCGTTATTTTTTCTCTAGAGACTGACAGATGCTGTTACATACAATGCTGTTTTTGTAAAAATAATGTGCATATATATGTGAGCAGAGTTGGGTAATTCAGGTCCAGAGAGTAAAAGTCCAGACCAGGATTTTGTTTCATCCAACCAGTTGAATACTATATGACTCTTTATGCTCAACTGACAAACTGACAAAATCCCGGTCTGGACTTTATTCACTGGACCTGCATTACCCAATTCTGTATATAAGTTAAGCTTTAGCCTTTTACATAAAATGTGGACAGCAAATGGCTATTAATTGAAATGGTTCATGGCAAAAGAAGAAGCCGTGATAAACTTTAGTATGTTACTTAGTGTTTAGCAGCAAAGACGAGCACTGGTGCTGGGTCTTAGACTCGCGTTCAATGTGTCTGCATTTGAGTGATGAAAAACACTGTTACATCCACAAAGAAACAGGGGAAAGAAATTATCCAACTGAAATGTTAAATGACTCTAAACCAACAAAGATTACTGCGTAAAACTTAAAAATCTTAGTGCTAATAACATCCTGATAGAATCAAAGCATTACACACAAAATGATCAAAATTATGGCTGGATTTCAAATATAGGCAGCCCCCAGGTTAAGAAAGTCCGGCTTACGGACAACTTGTACTTATGAACAGAATGCCATAAAGTCAATTGTGTAAAAAAAATGAGTTAAATACAATGGTTCGTTAAAAGGAATGCATGCACTATTCAATTCAATTTTATTTGTATAGCACATTCTCACAACATTACATTGTCTCAAAGTGCTTTCATTGTCCCTGCTCAAAGCCCCCCGTGAGCAAGCCAGATACGACAGTGGTGAGGAAAAACTCCCTAGAAGGAAGAAACCTTGGGAGGAACCAGACTCATCCTCCAGGGGCTGGCAGACGAAGTCAAATTAACAAGATTGCAAAATCCTAATTTACACAGTCCAAATTTTAAGATTTAAATCTCAATGTGGAGGGTAGGCAGGTGATGGAAGGCAGGTGCTGGTGTTGCTTCTGACTGCAGGATGAACAGTGGTCCACAGCAAGGCATGACAAGAGAGATGTCACAGGCAGAAGGGAGGGCAGGCCAGAATAACATCACAGGCAGAAGGGAGGGCAGGCCAGAAAGACATCACAGGCCAATGGGCGGGCAGGCCAGAAGGACGTCACAGGCAAATGGGCGGGCAGGCCAGAAGGATGTCACAGGCAGAAGGGAGGGCAGGGCAGAAGGACGTCACAGGCAAATGGGCGGGCAGGCCAGAAGGACGTCACAGGCAAATGGGCGGGCAGGCCAGAAGGATATCACAGGCAAATGGG
>JAODJW010000007.1:2413820-2431132 GCA_026777045.1 Hyperopisus bebe
GCGAAAGGGGGTCAAACACCGTATTAGTATGGTGTTCCTAATAATCCTTTAGGTGAGTATATATATATATATATATATATATATATGTGTGTGTGTGTGTGTGGCATGTCCTACACATATACATGTATATATCAATTCCTATATCTATAACAGACACTAAAGAGAAATAATAATAATAATGATAGTGATCGCTCAACCTCGCATGCGCCCGTTCTTCTATGTGCAAGTGTAGGTGTGAACTGATTTGTCATTGGATGTGGTGCTGGCATTTGATGCCGTCAGGGGATGTGACAGCGCCCCACCCCCGGGCCCAAGGCGAAGGCAGGCGGAACCAGGCATCCGAGGCCACCCCACTGCCCCCACAGGACAAGGGCCCATGGCCATACGTCCATGAGACGACCACCCACCCAACCCAAGAGGGAGCCCGCGTGGGACTAAGGGGGTGCCAACCCCCGTACAAGGAGGTCTGCATAGGGGGGACGGGCAGCGAGCCCTCCAGTCCTGCCCGCGATGCCCCCACCGGGTCAAGAGGGTCCAGGGCTGAAGGGCCCCATCAACCGGGACCCCCTCCCCCAAGGAGCACCTGGCCCACAGCCCAAGAGTGGAGGCCATCCACACCGGCCAGGGCCGCCTGCATCCCCCCATGATGGGTCTTCCACCCGGTGGGCCCCCCCACTCGCGCAGGGCCAGAGACAGAGAGTTAGACAACCTTAGCCCCTACCCAGCCCTAACCTTAACCATAAGTAACCAAGCAAAATATAAGACTTTTGATGCTTTTAGTTTTTTGACTGCAGACATTTGGTATATACATACCCCTCCCCCCCACACACAGAGCAGACAAATTAGAGATGCCAGTTCATCGAAATCGAAACAGTGAGAAAGGTAGGAGTGTGTGCACTACCCACGGAGCAGAAGTACTGTTCCTCAAAGGGGAAAATTGTCACTTTAACTTTACTTTAAATGTTTATTTGTATTGATGTGTACTACTTTCAGATAGTCCCTGGGTGGACTCTACACTTACAGTGACCTTGCATTGTGTAATCTGTCATGGATGGATGGATGCAGGCCCATAGCCAGAAATAAATTGAGGGGGTTCTGCAAATATCAAGGGGGGTGGGGGGTCAAACTCGTTATTTTATTCCTTGGTTGGGAGCAATCAAATTTCAGGGAGGGAGGGTGGTTCTAGGCTACGTGCCTGGAAGGATGACTGCGACTGTATAGATGATTTTTTTTTCTATGTGAAACATAAATTATAGGATTTTTATTGATCAATAAAAATATGTAGAGCAATATAAACATAAAAAGGGAGAACATTTAACTTGGTCATGCTCACCTAGAGCCTATCCCAAGCTGAACAGGTTACATCCTGGGGTACTTTTCCTAAAAGCTCCCCTTAATAATTTACATAGTTGGAAACATTCAGTTATATGTTATGTAAGTTGCAGCTATGCTTTTGACAAATATACCCCAAGACGGTATGTCAGTCAAATAAAAGCATAGAACAGGGGTGGCCGGTCTTATCTGCGAAAGGGCTGGTTGGTCTGAAGGTTTTTAGGACAACTTTTAGGTCAGCTGTTCAAACCCAGATATGAGGACTCTTCAGCCAATCAGTCATCTAATTAGTAACCAGATTAGGGAGTTGCAGCAAAAACCCACAAACACAATGGCCCTTTCTGGATAAGATTGCCTCCCCCAGGCCTAGAACATACAGATTTATAGTAGCAGAAGAATTACGCCTAAATTCAAGTGGATGAAAAAAAAAGACATCATTTACCACTAGGTGCCAGTATAGAGATCCAAATTGCTTTAAGATTGTCAATACCCTGCTGCACAGTCCTGGAAAGGTAATGGCCAGTCTCAGCCTGGTAATCAAATAGTCAGGACTACAGAAAAGGCCTATAAGCAGAATTGTTGCTCATAGTGGTAAAGTGCATTTTTGGCTTCCTTAAACTTGAACACATTCTACAGTGTACGTATTAAAGCAGACCGACATAGATCTTGGAGAGATTGTAAGCAGGGATGGGCATAGAGTTGAATTTTAATTTCAATTGCAATTTGGGCCCCCAACTATTATTAAAACATTCTTGTTTTATAAACACAGTGCACCCCTTTCCAGCCCCTGCTGACGTAATCTAGGAGTATACTGATCTGGAGTCAAAGCCAAAACAGAGTTTGCATTGCATGGTGTTCCTGGACAGTGCAGGATCCCTGCTCAGCTTTGGTCTGTACAAGGAACATAACACATACAAAGGCGTCAGGGTCATACTGAACCCGTAGCCCTAAAAGTGTAAAATGATGGCACTGCCTACTGATATAACTTCATTAGTGGAACATAACTGTAGGATTTTGGACAATCCCCAGTAAATGTGGTGCAAGACTCCATACTTTCTTTGTTCGTTTTACATTAACAATGTGGGAAACTAATATTTTTAGCACAAGATTATGCAGAAACATCACAAGCAAGTTTTACAACTTATGGGTGTAAATATCTACCCCTGGTTCTTCAACCACAATTACTTTGATGATCAATCTAAAAATATTCTTCTAATCCCTTTTATTGGGATCTCACGGTTGGATGAGGCTCCCAGTTTAATGTGTTTAATGTAAAAAAGATCATTTACTGTGGTATTAATACTAAAATATTACCCCACCATACCCTGGATACTATTTTACATGAGAATTCCTGTATTTCTTCTGGCAGGAGATGCCACAATTCCCCAGGGATTGCATAAGAGGCTATCAACTTATACACATAAAGGAAATAAAACATAAATAATATATTCTAGATATTGACAACAGTAGTCATTCAGAGCAAGGGGGGAAATTTTAAATTTGGTGTCATTACTATTTTACCAAAGCCAAAAAATATTTTTTGGTATCAAGCTAAATCCCGGAAAGTCACACCATATGGAAGGCTCAGGTCAAAATGTAATACTCTCATCAGCACTGTCATATAACAAAACAGCAGTATGGTTATAAGAATGTACGCCAGTAACTGGCTAAATTTGAAGAGAAGTATATTACATGGATCTGCAAGAGCACTAGAGGCAAGATTGATTTTGGTGACGGCTAAACATTAGTGGGCTATCCCTCTGTGCCTATGATGAGAAGGTTGCCGGTTCGAGCCTGGCTTTGCCAGAATGGTCACATGCCCTTGAGCAAAGCCCTTAAGCCCTAGCTCCATGGGTGCCACTGCAGGTGTCTGCCCTTCACTGCCAAGCTTACTCTCACCTACATTTGTTATAGGGTAGCCATGACATTATAATCATTATAAGTAATAATCATTATTATTACTGCACATCACCAAAACATCCAGGTCTGACTCCGGTCAAATTCTCATTCTAGCACTTGCACAACACACCCTACCCCTGGTTTGCTTTTTAAATAAGAACATGCCTCTTAACAAAAACCATGCAGTGAATATTCTAGGATAAGACAGCTGGCATTTTAAAAACACCTCCCGGCTAATGTGTGACATGGTGACCTCACACCTCCATTACTGGGTTCGAATTTTACCTGCGCTGTGTGTGTTGAGTTTGCATATGGATATTATGTTGTGCTAATATCCTGTGGCTGCTCCAGTTTCTGGCCACATTCTGAAAAAACAAGATGTGCCACCTAGGACTCCCTTGCAGTACAGTGCAGATTAAGTACTTGGAAGGTGGATGTCTGTTGGATGGATGGATGCGTAGATGTTAAAGTCAACGAATTATCTATGACTATGTGCATGAAGTAATCAAGAAAGTTAGGGAGTACATTTACAATATTGTTCATCAATTGTTAATAATACTTAAAAGGATATTACAGGTTAAATAAGACAGTGCACATTTAATTTTGAGCCAGCGGTTTACCCAGTAATGATTAATTGGCTTTTCCATTCGGCTTTTGACCAAGATTTACGAGCTGACATACACATTTATTTGTTACATTTACTCTCTGCTTTCTTAAATCTGTTATGCCACACCGAAGCATTGCGATTCTGCATTTGAAATGTAATTTCCTTCATAACTAATGGACGTGGTGTATGCTAAGTCTTTGGGTGGCATGTGCCTCGATTGTGAGACAGCTCCACAAGCAGTACAGAGGCTGGAAGATAAACGCAGATCCTGCAGTAGAAGCACATAGTTTCCCTATTAAAGTCATATAATGTATGCCAAGTTTATAAACATGCAAATACATAGCCACATTTAATTACATTAGTTCATATGTGAATGTTTTTTTCTATTCCTGTGTATATAAAACTTAAGTATTGATTCTCACTGTGGAAAATCAACATGCAAAATTAAAAGGTTATAAAATGGAATTTAGAAGCAGCACTGCTGTGTCACAGGACAACACGGTGATGCAGCGGTTAGCGCTGTGGCCTCATTCCTCTGGGACCAGGTTTTGAGTATCCGGTTGTGGAGTTCACAGGTCATTGTGGGCTTTCTTCCAGGTTCACCCGTTTCCTCCCACAGTTCAATTACATGGTAAAGTGAAATGGATTTGCCAAATTGAGCTTAGGTGTGAATGCAATAGGTTGATGCCCTAGGTAAAGGTAAACATTCTGTTTGTCGAAGGGTCTAAATCAACGACACATATCTGTGTGCAGTCATTATCTGTAGAGATGCAGCGATCCGGCGCCGATACAGACCTACTTGATGGATCGGGTATCGGCCATACGTGACCGATCAACGTCCGATACTCAGTTATTTCGGTTGTTGCAGTCTCTCAAAAGATACCTCCTATTTCGTGTTAAATCTATTTGTATAACCAAACGCACTACAGCTCTTCCTCATTTTATATTTTTTGTGGCATTCATACTAAATGCTATGGCTGCCTCTCAGTCTTTTTGAGAAGAGTCTGGCTGCAGGAGGGGCCTGAGAGCGCTCGTCCTCTGTCAGGCCCCATCCATTCTCAAGCCCCTTCGTCATTTCCGTTTGAACGACAGAATCCGTCTTGTTGCGATAGATTACGACTTGCAGCCAGACACTCGTGGTCTTTTTGCCACTCAGTGGGTGTGAGCACAGTGACTTCCACCTGCTGTGATGTCATGCGAATACCATTTGCAGTAGGAGGAGCATAAGAACGGGTCAGATAAGAGGGTGACGATCAGGAAATATTTTACGCTCTTAGCAGGAACTAGTAGTACAGTGATTTGCAATCTTTGTAAAAACAAAGTTTTGAGAGGTGGGAGTAGCAATTAATGGAAAATGCGAGACAACGCGATTAATATGAAAAAAGCAATGTATGATTTGGGAGTCACTAGCTTGGGCTGTTCTGCACTCTTGCTATAGCTTATGATACATGGGCGGCTGCTATGGCAGCGAAGTGCCGCTGTTGCCAGTGGGAGAAAAATTATGGGGCATTTTAAGCATTTGCCACTTGCGCATAATCTCTTGGATTCATATTGAACTGCAAATGCCTCAAAAACACTTAAAATGTGATGTACAAACGAGGTGGAACGGTACGTTACTGTATGTATGTTTCTAGTAGCCTAATTAAAGATTCTGTAATCTATATTTACTAGTTGAAAAATATTAATAATATATAAAGTATAAATATGTTATATATTTATTATATTAAAATAAATAAAGTGAAATAGCTATTGTATCGGAATTGGATCAGAACTAAAAAAATGTGGATCGGTCCATCCCTAATTGCTTGACTTATACTCTGGCTCATACTTGCCCTAAAAGTACTTCAGTTCATCAGGACCGCCTTTTTGTCTTTGGCACATTTGGCTTCAGACATGTAGGCTGTGATTTAGAAGGTCTGGTCATTGGCCAGGAGAAAGTCTTTCCCAAGCTGACATTGACACCTTGCAGGCATTCATTCTCCATGGTCTTCGAGTGCTTTGAGAGCAATCACATGGAAAACACTGGCTAATTTTTTCCTAGCTACAATCAGTCAGGTGTTTCTCAGGGAAACAATGAACTCAATCGACCAGTATGTTGTGGTGCCTCTAGCTGCTATGAACATTACACACGCTTGAGCAAAAGTGACGTAATAATGACCAAACTATCTAGAAATACAGTACATTCTTAAATGTTTTGTGGAACAATATGTGTCACTTTAGCAACTGATATACAATACAGCTCTGAATATTTTAAATGAATATTATAATGCAAAAAAATGACAAACAAAAAACGAGTAGAAAATAAGGCTGTGTTTGTTTATCAAATTACATGGAACACAATATTATGATGGTTTGATCAAACCATGAGAAGAAAATCACAGGCATGAGTAACTCTTCCTGTACCGAAAAGCTTCTTTTGTAGTTCAAACAAGCAAATGAATAAACACAAATAAACAACTTCAACTTTGTGCTCTATGCTGGACAAGAGGTTGGAAGATGGATGGACGGGTGGGGAAAATGGTAGCTGTAAGAGGTGACTGCAATATTAATAAGCGCTGCAAAGCTGTCCGACATACTATAGTGGATGATTTTTCCTGTCCCCATCACGTCCATTTCGTTTTATTACCACTTCCAGCCAAAAGCATGGTTTTCATTTGGTGTTTACTTATGCACATGCTGCCCAGCCCTTTCATTTGAAAAGGAATTAAAGATGGTTCCCTGGCGAACCACAAACTGTTTCCTATAGGAGTCTATGTAAGTCCTTGTAACGAAACAATACTTTAATTAATATTTGTACAGATACAGAGGAATTTTTTAGTTTTTGCATATCTTGACTTTCTAACTTTGGAGACGTAAGATGTAATGTTGAATTATGCATGTGTAAGCAGTTTTTGTCGGACAGGAAAAAGAAGGCAGAAAATGGTGCTACCCAGACTAATGGGAGGGATGCCATTTGCTGCTGTGATGACCACATGCTGGTCGAGCGAGCAGGGAGCGCGGAATCAAGGTCAGGCAGACCGAAGTCCAACAAACAGGGGATTTATTGTGGGCAAATACAAATATACAGTAAGGACTTCAATGACACACTTAGGGAATTGGACTCAGACACGGACTAAAATACACAGGACTCAATGACAAAACAGAAAATAGCTGATAACAATCAGGAATTCACACGAGGTAAATGAGGGGGCGTGGCACACGGGGGGATCGAACGAGCGGGTCATGACAGCTGCCATCTTGGTGCACCCACATTCAGTACATTACTTACAGTAATGTGAAATAACGTCATATGAAAGCCAAAAAACAAAATGAAATAAAAGCATATGGTAATAAAAGAAATAAGAGAAAACGGATATTGCTGTTTGTGACCCATACACACTGAAAGCAAAATGGTTGTAAGCCATTCTCTGCCCTTCATGAGGATATTGTTAATAATCTGGATTTTCAAGCATGGTGGGTAACACAGAAGCAAACGAAGGCGAAAACGAAAGTGTGGTACCTTCAGATTGGAAGCATGCTAATATAACACCCAGGGGACAGAAGTAATCCAGCAAACTATAAGCCAATCAGTTTAACTAGCATTACTGGAAAAAAATGTAAGTTATAATCCAAGTGAAAATGGTAGATTACCTGGATTCAAATAAGATTCTGAGGGATAGCCAACATGGATTTAGGAGAGGTAAATCCTGTTTAATGAATTTACTTGAGTTCTTTGAGGAAGCTACAAGAGAAATTGATCACAAAAAGGCCTACGATGTGATCTACTTACTGTAGATTTCCAGAAGGCCTTTGATATCCCCCACAAATGGCTCCTGCTTAAGTTCAAAGCTGCAGAAATTTTAGGAACTGTAACAGCTTGGATCGAAAACTGGTTAACAGACAGGAAGCAGCGAGTAGTTATTAGAGGCACAATGTCACAGTGAGCCTGCATTCATAGTGGGGTACCGCAGGGTTCAATTTTAGGACCATTATTGTTCCTAATTTACATTAACGATATTGACACCAATACATACAGTAAACTGGTTAAATTTGCAGACGACACCAAGGTGGGTGCTGTAGCAGATACTGATCTAGCAGCGACTACAGAGAGACTACAACGGGATCTGGATTTAATTAGCGACTGGGCTGATACCTGGCAGATGAAATTTAACATAGAAAAATGCAAAGTAATCCATGCAGGGAGCAGAAATAAGAAGTACAGATATTTTATGGGTTCCACTGAAATAAAGGTAGCTGATTACAAGAAAGATCTCGGTGTGTATGTTGATGCTTCCATGTCCCACTCTCGCCAGTGTGGGGAAGCAATAAAAAAGGCCAATAGGATGTTGGAGTACATCTCCAGGTGTGTGGAGTTTAAGTCAAGGGAGGTGATGCTACGATTATACAATTCCTTGGCAAGACCCCGCCTAGAATATTGTGTGCAGGTTTGGTCACCATACCTTAAGTAGGACATTGCTGCCTTGGAAAGGGTGCAACGTAGGGCTACGAGTATGATTCCTTGTTTTAGAGGAATGTCTTATGAGGAGAGTTTAGCTGAGCTGAATCTGTTTAGCCTCGAGCAAAGGAGATTAAGGGGGGGACATGATTCAGGTATATAAGATTCTAAAAGGTCTGGATGCTGTTCAACCAAAAGGCTATTTCAATATTAGTTTAAATACTAGAACTTGTAGCCATAAGTGTAAACTAGCAGGAGAACATTTTAAAATCAATTTGAGGAAGCACTTCTTTACACAGCATGTAGTTAGAGTATGGAATAGTCTTCCTGCTAGTGTAGCAGAAGCTAAAACTCTGGGTTCCTTTAATCAGAGCTAGATAAGATTTTAACAACTCTGAGCTATTAGTTAAGTTCTCCCTAAATGAGCTTGATGGGCCGAACGGCCTCCTCTCATTTGTAAATTTCTTATGTTCTTATGACTAAAAGTGTGGAGGTTTAATTTAATTTCTGCCTGGGTACAAGAACTGTAGAAGAAAAATTGTGAACAAAGTATTTTGGTGTATTCATGGGTAAGTACAGGAAGTAGGAATGTCATCATCATCATCATCATCATTATTATTATTATTATTATTATTATTATTGGATGGCTTGTCAGTATTGTATTTTCATCATCAGTAATCTCCACAAACTCTGGCACTGTCAAGGGTCTTCTCAATGAGATCTGCTTTCATCTATCCTCTCTGGGTCATTGTATTTGTTTGTTTGGGAATGCTAAAGGATCCTTTGCCTTTGTCTGCTGTTGTTGCAGTCGACAACATCACTCCTGGCCATGAGAAACGGAAAAAACAGCACAGACCAGGGATAAATATCATCCCATGCAGCTCCCTAGTGCATTGTCAACCATTTATTCAGCACCAATGGAGCATTTTTTAGGGTTATAGGCCTTTTTCACGGGCCCAGCCGCAATGAGACTATTCTGTCAAATGCAGGATTGAGACTGGTAACCTTCTGATCTCAGGCACAGAGGGCTTAACCCACAGAGCCACACACCGTCTCGTGTGAAATGCCCTTAAAAATTCCAAACCTTGTTGTGGTGCCAACCTCAGCCATTTAAAATTCTCAAGAGAGTGAATAACATTTACCAGACAAATCCAAAAGTGAGACACATGAACACAGCCTGCTTAAAGGGATTTCAGTAGTGATTGGTTATGTTTTTCAGTTGGACATGCAGATACCTGAAAACCTTGTTAATGTGTGCTTCAATAAAATTACTTATACACCTGCTTTACGGAAATAAGGAAGTATACTTTAACCTCTATGTTTTATTTGTACTCAGAGCTGTTTACCATGTGTTCGTGGTTTAAAACAGGCATATTGATTTTAAAAAATAACTGAACTACTGCCTTCTGCATGTTTATATCAATGCCAGACAAGTATAGTCATGTCGTCACAATGAACTTTTTGGGGGTGAAGTGTATTATTCTGTCAGTTTTTATCATTTTTTCCCTCCAGTTTTCTTTTCCCTAGCTGTTTTCTTTGTTTGAGTCGGGAAGTCCTTGGACAGAATAATTTTTACGAAGACTGACAGAGATTTTGAAAAGGAATCCTTGCTGAATGCTGTATGTAATAAGGGTTTGCAGTCTGTTCCGCTGCATTTCTTTGTTTCCTTAGACTGGCCTTGAATAGAGAAAATGTTACTGAATGGAAACTCAGCAGGAGATTACTCGATTTAACTTCTCCATCACAATAAGGGCTTCCGCTTTATTATGCAACTTAATCCAATTAACCAGGTACAGAAATTATCTTCAAATCATATAATGATATCCACATGCAGTATTTTTCTTTTTTCTTAACTTTTACACACTGATTAATTCACATTTTAGCTGTTAAATCTTGAGAGAATCAGTTGGTGTGAAGATGGAATAGATGTCTTATAATGTCATGTTAACACAGGAGAGTGGGATAGAGAGAATCACTAACAATGCTGGTTAATCATTGTAAACAGTGTTCGTTAATGGCTACTGTGGTTTCAAAAGGTATATCCAACTATCTTACTGATGAGTAATCAAAATTTGAATCTGTTTTTTTTTTTTTTAACAAAGACCAAAAAATGCCATGAACTATTTTGTTCATTTCAAATCTTCTGTTGGAGCATCTGAATGTACGTTTCCCTGCCAGGCAGCCTCATTGCTCAGGACACCATTTGAAGTGAGGAATCCTTAACACTAGATGGTGATATCTCCCCTCTGATGAAACATCTCCTTTATTTTTCACCAGTTTAACCCTGCACTCATAAAATGGCCCTGGTTAGATTCCCTTAGTTAGGACACTAAGGAAAAGAATGATCCAATAAAATTTTACTAGCAACCAAAACTGCACAACAACAATCCCTTCAATCAACAAAATATTTCACAAGTGGTATCAAGAACACTTTAAATAGAGCTGATTGTTCCTGCTTTTTGGCCTTTTCATTGTCCTTGTTGTTTTCAGCCTCACTATGCATGTCTGTCCTGTTGTTTAGTCATGTGACGGTGGGTCATCGTCTGGGTTTGACAGAAACAGGCGTCCCAAAAGGCAACAAGCTCCCCTTGTTTTGCGGCCTTTTTGAGGAGCTGCAGCAGGGTATCTGGCCCCTTCATGTGACCGCCATGCAAGGAGAACTTGTCTTACTCACCCGCCGGACTGAAAAAGCAGTTGTTCAAAAGATGAAATGCGTCGGATTCCTCGCGTCTCGTGCAAGCTGCCAGTGTCCTGTGGCCTAGTGTATCTGGTTTTCCTCCTGGGGATCTCGGAAAGCCAGTGTGGGAACTCTTCGGTTTCCTGTCGTACTCACGGTATTTCCTTTCGTGACATGTGCGCATATAATGCATTACTTCACATTAAAAACCTGTACACATTACTTTCCTTTTGTGAAAAAAATGTTTCCGTATCAGTGGTTTAATACAACCTCTTAAAGGCCGCAGTTCATCATTTTTGATGTCTTTATTATGCCAGGTGGCCTATGACTATGATTTACTACCGGTGGTGAGTGTAATAGCAAGTAAATCACCACTATACCATGCAGAATGACTGTCATTATGTTGTTGAACTTTTTGTCATTTTGTTTTGCCATGGTTGTACTTTATTAATTCAACAAGGCTCATTTACTGTATGAGTGAGTAATGACAAGGGAACACACTATCGAGTGTTAAAGCTACTGTAAGAGGAGAAGGATGAGGAGCACTCCTTACTGGTTATGCTGGTGACCAGTTTGAACTCTAGCTTTGCATGTAACCTCTGAATCTGTTATTCTATCACAGGTGTAACAATGCAGTGGTTAGGTTTAATTTCAACATTGGTATGACCCAAATCGGCTCTGAACACACGATTCTCCCACAATATTAGAAGAGACATGTCTGTACCATCCATACCCAAATCTACACCCTTGTCAAAATAGGTATGAGAAAAAGGGTCTGATAGGATGAAAAAAACATACTTAAGTACCTGATTTCACAGTGATTTCTGATAGAGTTGGAGCCCGTTAAGAGATGATACACACTGATCTACAGTGTCTCAATGTCTAAAGAAAAGTTAAACTACTTATTCAAAGACAAATGCATTTGTTCAACACTTAGTCACTGTACCACCTGCTGCCTCAAAAATACTAACTTTTTATTTACAAAATGTACATGAACACACACACACACACACACACACACACTGATCGCTCAGACGAAACAGTTTCTAAATAATGTTCCACAGAATGCAGTTTAGGGCTAAATTGAAATAGAATAATTCATACTTCACTAAAAACAATGAATCTAGTTTAAGGAATCAAATTATTTTTCTCCTCAACCTTTTGATTAGCAAGTACTTCTTTAATTTGCAACAGCATTATGATGTGGGTTTTCATGTAACAACAACAATAATTACAATCCATCCATTTTCCAACCAGCTTATCCCACTGTGTCGCGGGGGGTCCAGAGCCTATCCCAGAAGGGATGGGCACAAGGCAGGGAACAACCCTGGACAGGGGGTCAGCCCATCACAGAGCACACTCACACACCTACGGGCAATTTAGGAACTCCAATCAGCTTCAGCATGTCTTTGGACTGGGGGGGAGAACCAGAACACCCGGAGAAAACCCCACGATGACACAAGGAGAACATGCAAACTCCACACACATAACCCAGGTGGAGACTCAAACCCAGGTCCCAGAAGTGTGAGGCAACAGTGCTAACCACTGCACCACCATGCCACAACGACGACAACGACGACAACGACAACAACAATTTTTAGTTTTTATTTACGCATCACCTTTCTCACACTCAAGGACACTTTATAATAGATACAATCCAACACAAAAAAAAATCTTGTTCTGAACAGTTTCAGAAACCCAAACAAAAAGGAATCTTTCTGCAACAACTGATCGCAAAAAACGTCAAACTATTAAGGACTTGAGGCCATATCAAGTGACTCAGCGGCTTCGTAATTTTATTTCTCAGTCACAGCCTTTGGAGAAATGAAATAACGGCGATCAGTTCTACGTCAGCCTTGGACAGCCTCAAAAAGCATTAGCAGGGTTCACTCAGTTTAGCATGTGACTCACTGTCCAGCTGGATCTGGATGCTTTTTGGAATATAGATCAGCACTATAGGCAGTGCCATAGACAAACACAGAACAGTACATTGGCCAGTTGCTTCATCCATCCTCTTCTTCCACCTCCTCTGTGATTATTACCTTGCTAATCAATGAGTGTCCACCCACTTCGTTTAATACTTCCAGTATACTTTCCATCAGCACACTGCTGAAAATAACAAGCAAGACAACTATTTCAGCTCAGTTTGACCAGTAATACATTGTGTTATTGTGTTAAAGACTTTTCAAGAATTAAAAAATGTGATTTATATGAATATTTTTTGTGTTTGAAGTCAATTATACACATCCCCATCTCATTTGATGCTAATTCCTCCACACTCCATGATCTGTCTCATTAATTTAATTGAATTGAATTAAACTGATTAGTAGAGTTTACAATCACAGAATGCATTGCTATAGATGGATCCTTAGGAGTACCCACTTGCTGTTATGAAGCAATTATGCCATATTTTACAAAAAACAGGCAGAAGTCCTAATTGTTAAATCTGAACAATGAGAACCTTAGGAATATAAAGTTAAGAAGATTCTATCACTTTGGTCTTGGATTATTTCTGTGTATCACTTTCAGTGTCTGTCCACTGCAACTGCATATACAATGAGGTTATGCAGATAATGTTAAATGTCTAGGGAAACAACTTGTTGTGGGATTAGTAATCAGACAATGGAACACCAACGGCCGTAGGCTATATTTAGGTCGGCTTATTGATTAGTGTTGGAAGAAAGGTTAAAACTGCTTCAGGGAGTCTTAAAGTCCTGAGACAAACAGTTTTCTGAAGCAAAGATTTGTTACCTTGCTTGTTGTGTCTCCTACAAGTTCTTTCAGGCAGGATTTGGTTGTCTTCTTTGTGCCATCTTAAACCCAGACCGAGTGAAGAATGATGCCAAAGGCTTAACCCTTGATTTACCACTGCACCCTAGTCCTTCATACATACTGTATACTATAATAATGTCTCAGTGTTTGTCTTCTTCAATATACCATGTTCTTGGTTATGCAAATGTAATGTTATACATTTCAGAGAATATCAGAAAATCTTTTCAGTTTTTATATGGTTGTCCATAAAAGCATGAGACATCAATTCACACGTAAATACAAAATGTATTTAAAATATATAAGTATACATCCATTCACATCTCATTCTAAAGGAGCAGCCTGTTAGTTATTCACAAATCTGTGGAAGAGTACACCAGGCAAACATTACAGAACAAATAATTATATCCTGCAGCATTTAGCATTTTACAAGTAGGAGCTACGTTTGGAAGACGTGTTGAGCTCTGTGAGAGGCTGACAGAGACGTGTGTACTATGGCATGCATAAAGTACATGTGTTTACATGGGACATAAAGGGAAGATAGTTGATCTCTTGACTTGCTCATTGAATTCATGGTCACAAAAAGCCTGGAGCCAGTTTGAGGAAGAAACCAAAATACGAAAAAGCACTATGCAGGATGCCCCTCCATCACAGGACACATGCACACACAAACACACACGCAAACAGACTCACACACAACGGACAATTTAAGTACAAATTTGTTAGCTATACGCTTTTATAACGTCGGAGTACGCAGACAGAAGATTCAAACTTCACACACAGACTACCCACTGAATTTCCATACCACTCTTGTGAGAGGTATTAGTAGTATGTAGGTATACACTACAAATGTATACTATAAAATTAAAGAGGCATGTAAATGGTGTACACTATGCAGTAACCCAGGCTTGCTGATGGCAATGTGAATACTACCATATACATGGAGACAGACTTCTTGATGGTGAAGTCTACACTTGACACTGGATATAGAGTATAATTATGGAGAAGTGCCCTAAATATCATTTGAAATGTGCTCATGGGAAATGTGTGTATTGATGTAGTTGATGAGGAACTGAATAGTGTAGTTTGTTGGAGTTGGTAGGTTATTATTTTTTATTATTTCGGCTCTTAGACCGCGGAGCACTGGAGTGACGCACTCGGCTCCTCCAGAGAACGCCCGCTACGCACCTCAAGCGCCTTCCTGGGTGAGAGCTTTTCAAAGGGAACCAATGAGACGTGCTTTGCGTCTTTTAAGATCCAAACAGCCGCATGAGTCATACCCTTACACAACACGGAGCCTATGGTCTCTATGCTTTCAAGTCTCCTGTCTCTGAGACACAGTCTCAAGGGTTGCTTGATCGTCCTCTTCCACTGTTTCTGTTTCCATCTTGAAATGACATGAGTCACTGTACCACTTTTTTTTTATCTCTGAAATTTGCACTCACACTCATAAAAAATATGTTTTTAAGACAAACCGGTGCATGAATTGGGTTCAGTCTAGGATCATGCATCCCCCGTGCCGAGCAGATGCACAGACCTCCTTTGAAAATGCAGCCAGATTTCGTTGAAATTTTTTAACTCTCTGTGGTGATAATTCCTGGGGTCAGTTCCGGGGGACATGGGGCACGAGATAGGGGAACATACTGACCAGATGACATACCTTCACAGGACACACACCCTCACACACAATGGGAAATTTAGAGATGCAAATTTGTGTGTACTATTTAAATATAGGAGGACAATGAAATTTCAAGAGAAAATTCACACAACATGGGGAGAATGTTCAGACCTGTGTCCATCCTGACCTGACAGTTGGGTCTGCTGTGGAAGTCTTCAGGTCTAGTGGGAGTGATTAATGCATGCCACAGCAGCATGTGAGCGTGTCTGCAGTGATGACTCATCTTCTCCAGCATTATTTTACCGTTTTCCTCCCCTCTGCTGTGGAGGGAGGGGTGTTCTGTTATTTTTGATATTAATTATGGTTACTTTAAGCTGAACAGACCAAAATTACATTTAACTAAATATGTTATGACTATTTTCTTTGAATATTGCAGAACAATATCTCACTTTTAATTTAGGTATTACTTGGATATAAGTATAGAATGTAGACTGGAAATGTATATACAGACAGACAGATGTGTACATGCATTACACACAACAGTAAATTAATTATTAGTTCATATCCTGTATACTTTGTTACACCTTCAGGTAGGTCCGGTCATTCTTATTTTAGAAATCATGCAAAAAAAGAGGCAGCATCACAAAAAGGTAGCATAGCAAGTTGTTTTAGTAGTATAGTCATTTAGAAACTGGTTCAAACCTGAGATAGAACCCGGTCTTTATATCCTTGAAAAAGTAATAAATCTCCACTTAACAAAACAAACATACAAAAAAATATATATTAAAGGAGTTATGGATTGAAGCACCATCAAAGCAACTAAATGGAGTGCAATTATTACTGAGGCTCAGTCGGCATCCTGCACTGGCCTCCTGTTACCTGGTGGTAGCCAGTTCTGAGCAGTGGCTGCTTGTGCTGCAGGAAGTAAGGGCTGCCTCCCCTGGCCTTGCCCCAATCTCCCAGTGTTTGCCCATTCACAGGCATAGCCCTAGCTGCTAGTACTTTCTCTTTGCTAGCTCCAATCCCCAATGTCACACTAATGGCCCGTTTAGCCACATAAAATGGGTATTATATCACACGAGATCCTTAGCAAGAAACTTTCAGAGCAATAATAAGGTTACCTGCCTTCTCCGCACCCCACCTCTTACTTATCTTTGCCTTACTTTATGCCTGAAGGAGGTTTAATCTGTGTCGAATGAGATCCCATGTCAACCGTCAGAACCAATCCTTTGAGCTTGTCTGAGAAGAAACAGGCACTGGCTTGTTACATTTACAATACCAGTCAAATGTCTGGACACACCTGCTTTTAGTGCATTTGTCGCTATTTATCTATGTTTTTCCACCTTATAGTAAAACGCCTCAAGAAAAGTAATCCATTTCAAAAATTGCAACGACAAAGTGTTCAACATCTCAGAATTTGCTCAAGTTTTAGACTCTTCAAAACAACTCTCTTTTGCTTCAATGATAGCATTGCAGACTCCATTCTTTCAACCAGCATCCAGATGTAGCACCTGGAATGCTTCTACAACAGTCCTGAAGAAGTTTCCACAAGTTATGGGCACAAGCTGACTACCTTGCCCTTGCTCTTCAATCCCAATTATCCCAAACCAGCTCTATAGGTTCATCATCTGAAATGATTTTCATTAGGTTTGTCCAGACTTTTGACTGGTACTGTACAGTCCTCCGTTGTCCATGCTGATGACACCCAACTATACATTTCGGTTACACCTAACGACAGCTCATTTATTGTCACATTAGCCAGTTGCTTCAACGAAGTTAAGACTTGGATGACTGAAAACTTTTTATCACTAAATGCTCAAAAAAACGAGGTTCTGCTGTTTGGAGGCAATCCTGCGGATAGGAAGGCCATAACCTGTTCACTCCACTCTAGAGGTTTAGACTTTTCCATCAGCACCTCGGCTCGTAATCTAGGTGTCACATTGGATACTAACCTCTCATTTACATTACATGTGGA
>JAODJW010000007.1:2438547-2452403 GCA_026777045.1 Hyperopisus bebe
CTCCTTGTTTTTGCGAAACGCAGCCCTAAGCTTTTTGTGTATTTGCTTGTTCTCCTTGTTTTTGCGAAACGCAGCCCCTAGCTGTGTGTATGTTTGCTTGTTCTCCTTGTTTTTGCGAAACGCAGCCCTAAGCTTTTTGTGTATTTGCTTGTTCTCCTTGTTTTTGCGAAACGCAGCCCTTAGCTGTGTGTGTATTTGCTTGTTCTCCTTGTTTTTGCGAAACTCAGCCCCTAGCTGTGTGTATGTTTGCTTGTTCTCCTTGTTTTTGCGAGCTTTTTCCAGGTACTCTGATTTATTCCCAGAATTAACCAACATACTCTTAGGCGCGTTGGTGTCTTTAAATTGTCCGTAGTGTGTTTCCGGCAGTGGCCTGGCATCCCATGCAGGGTGTCCCCCCACCTCATGCCCTCTGCTTCCTGGGATTGGCTCCAGACCCCCTGTAACCATGTCCTGAATAAGCAGTTATGAAAATTGTTTAAACCACCAGAAAATCCACAATTTTACTATTCTCATCACTTTTCTTGTCTTTTTTTGTACTAATTTCAGCTGTACTCGTTTCAGATGAATCATGGTATCCCAGAGAGAGAGAGAAAAAAAAAGTTGTATATTTGCCATTTATTAATGAAATCTTGCCTTACACTTGCGTCAGTGTGTGGCGAGCCCCTGCGTGTGCTGCTCGTGGCGACCTCCTTTGTCTTCACCTCATCCATGATTATTTAAGTCTGGAATACAAAAAAAATAAAAACAATAAGCGCTTCCCTCACAGATAACAGGCCCAGCACCCTCTTTATGAAATTATGCAAGCACAACATAATGCCTGGGCTCTATATGTAAACTGCGAACACGCCACAAACAGGAATTTTAAAATAATTCATAACAAACAATATTTTTATTTTAAATGACCCCACACGTCTCCTTCAGCCTGGAACAGCCAGGCATGTTACTTTTTAGCAGGTTACAACTAAGCATGGCTGAGAATAGCAAAGCCTGCCATGTGTCACTGTGCTGCAAGGCAGCTCCTGGCCACAGCCAGACTGGCTGCTGCTTGGACCAGCTTCAGTGCAAACATGGGCATTTTTATGTTTTATGTGCAATACACACAGGCACGGAGATGCCACATTTGATTCCTAAAATTCCGCTTTAGCGCTTTGTCTTCCGCCTTTGATACATGTGCTGGCGGATTATTTCAAAACATATCAGGATAAATTAAAGATAAAAATGACATTGAGATGTGCCTCTTCACTCGCATTAGGCCTAACAAATCCTCGTTATGCTCACCATTAGGGCCAGTCTGACAGTGCCGTCTTATTTATTTCACTGGTGTGTTGCTGGAGGATTAGGAGATGTCCATTTGATAGCTTGGGAATGGTTTTAAAGGAACGGTTAACAGGTTTTCATGCAATGTGTTATTGTTTTAAGAATAGTGCATGGGTACTGTTAATAATATTTAAAGCAATATCTAGTATAGATTACACTCAGGGTGCACAGCCAGTTTGTCATTCCTGTCCCACAACCCTAAATAAATTAATCCCATTCTAGATACACTGATGTATTGTATCTATTACTTGTATATATTACTCGTGCCTTTATGAAAAATGTAAAATGGTTTGCCCTTAAATCTGCAGCAATAGTGGCAATATCCTGGAACGCTAAACACATATACAGCAAACCTCATATTTTGAAAATAATACTTCAGCAACTGGGAGAGAGAATTTGTGGTGTGGATTAAAATGTCAGTTTTAGGGTTGATGAGCGGTCCAAGATGCAGCTGGCAAATGGTGTTTATCTTTGAACATTTGGTCGCCACCTATAAAATATGTTTATTATTAACTTTTTGTCTTTTTCTTTTTTTGCGAGGATTGCTATAATTTATTTCAGTCTATCCTCAGTTTCAAATCATGTCAGCAATCAAAGATCATCATATTTTTTTCTTGCTGTAAATATACCAGCTCCATTATTAGCTGATGACTTTGGTATAAACTCTAAAGAATGCATCCATCCACCCATCTGCTGATCCAGTATAAGAATTGTGGTGTGCAGGCATAGAGGATGGGATGCCAGTCCACTGCAGGTCACACACACACAGTCACACACTATGGGCAATGGAGGTGAGGAAAAGTGTATTAAAATGTTACAATGGTCAACATTTGTACTTCTTCATAGTAACAAACAAATTTAAGGATGGATATAAAAAGTTGGGGGCGGCATGGTGGTGCAGTGGTTAGCACTATTGCCTCACACCTCTGGACTTGGGTTCAAGTCTCCACCTGGGTCACATGTGTGGAGTTTGCATGTTCTCCCCAAGTCGTCGTGGGGTTTCCTCCAGGTACTCTGGTTTCCCCCCACAGTCCAAAGACGTGCTGAGGCTGATTGAAGTTCCTAAATTGCCCATAGGTAGGTGTGTGTGTGCGCGTTTGTGTGTAAGTGACTGGTGTGTGAGTGTGTCCTGCGATGGGCTGGCCCCCCGTCCAGGGTTGTTCCCTGCCTCGTGCCTGTTGCTTCCGGGATAGGCTCTGGACCCCCCGCAACCCAGATTTGACTGGATTCTTTATCACCCTCACATTGGGTTTTCCTTATGGTTGGTTTATTATCAAATAAACGAAAATTCAGGCAAATTCAGCATTAGCTCAACAGCAACTTTAATCCTCACTAAATTTGTTATCTTAAAGAGTTGCAGTTACATCATAAACAAGCTTGGGGGGTGAAATACCATTTAGAAGATGAGAAATTAATTGCAAAGACTTTCATAAATTGGCAGTAACGATCCATTTTTGTCATGCATTACATCAGAAATGGCACAATTAGAAAATCAATGTTAAATCAACAAGAGTATAGATTACATTTACAGAGAAATCACTGTTAAATGACCATAAATGCATCTTGAATGGTTTAGTAAAGTGTTTCTCCTTAAAAGCTGTGTTTTTAATATTACCCATAAGTCAACAGGTCATGTGCCATGTGTCTCTTTCATTTCTTTTCACTGTAATTACTTTTTCATTGCTTTTTATGATACACCCCATCATCCATCTAAATGCTTTTGATCTCTGCTGAAACTCATTTCCCTGCTTTTCTACTTCTTCACAAACATATTCTATCCAAATGCATTCTTCTGCTTCCATAATACAAACCATCATTTGAGCATTTAATCTTAGGTAAGTTGTAAGACGAAAACAATAACAATCAAAATTGTGTATGAAATAGTTAAAACGTAGCTATGTCAGAACGGTTTTTAGATACTGCTAAGTTTCATCAGAATCCGAATCCTCAGACAAATGTTCCTGCAGTAATAATGCCATTTGAATCCATAGAGTGACCACTACTATGTACATCAGACCCTTTGCAAGTATATTCATCAGTCTGTCTTTTGTCTTGTAAAGGGAGAATAATTATAGTCCATTAATGCTACAGAGTTTCAGGCTTCAAATGTTTTTGATGGTTTCAACTGAGCTTTAAGAAAACTGACGCAGTATTTGCAGAGCAGTGATGAGCCGGAAAGTCAAACAGTGTGATAGAGGCAAAGGTGGCTACACAGTAAGCCAATGTGCTTCTCTGAAAAGTGTTACTGGTAACACACTGATTCCAAAAACCTACAGAGGTCTCTGAGTCACTCTTAACACTGAAGCAAAAAGCGAAGGGTGTGAAAAGGAAACTGAAAGAACCGGGACACCAAGGGAATGGAGGAGAATGGATGCGGAAGATGTTCTGATTTTCTGATGTGATTTCTTTAAAATCATGCAAATCTGCTGTGTTTTGTAAAGATGTATAAATGTTCAGTGGCTTCGTTTTCCTGCTCTGCAACAGTTATTGATAATTATTATTTGATCAAATCCAGCTAGGTAATTGTTTAATTGTCCACATGAGCAATGCAGACATCTATGTCCAAGGACATTGTATTTGCGTGGGATAATGGAGTAATTTCTAGGTTTTCTTATTGACCTGGATGGCATGGAGGTGCTGCGGTTAGCATTGCGGCCTCATACCTCTGGGGCCTGAGTTAGAGTCTCCGCCACGGCTCTGTGTTTGGAGTTTGCATGTTATCTCTGTGCTGTCATGGGGTTTCCTCCAGCTACTCTGGTTCCCCCCCCACCCAAAAACAAGGTGAGGTCGATTGCCCATAGGTGTGAGTGTGCCTTGTGATGGGTTAGCACCCCATCCTGGGTTGGTCCTAGCCTTATGTCCATAGTCGCTGGAGCCCTGCAACCCTGCATAGAACAACTGGTTCCAGAAAATATGTGGATCTTTATTGTACTATTATATACTAGGAAGACCATCTGTTATAGTGGGACAAGCATACAAACAAGTGCCATCATTTAATTCTTCTTGGACAAACAGGTACAGCAGGACTTCAATGACCAGCCGTTATGTGAACATATTAGCAAGACAAGCCTATTGTGGACTGGGGGGCAGAGGATAATGCCACTCTTCTAGAAGGCATTTATGTTGTAGTACTAATATTTATTTCTACTTTTGTAATACTTGTATTGCAAGTATTCCACAGTGTGTCTCCCCAAAGCTAATAATTAAATAATAAACATAATTAGCCAAACGTAGAGTAACAAACGTCCCCCAGCACAATTTCTTGCCCTTTGCACATGCGAGTCACTTCTTCAGCACCAGCAGCTGTTTAGTGCACAAAATCTCCAAAATGATCCACAAACACAGAAAATCATCATCAACGATGGCCACTCAATTCAATTCACAAATAAAGCCAAAACAGAATCATGTTATTGATCCAAAATGTAAAAAATAAGTGTAGTTTTTGGTGTATTTACATATTTTTTCCCCAATTTAGTTCAAATAATGCATAAAATTACATAATCTCATAAAAAACGCGACATAGTCTCCCAGTACTAGGAAAGCCCTGATACTTTAAGCTATTTTTTGTTTGAAAGAATAATTCTCCCATAATAATCACTAAACAATGTTAAAATTACCTAGGTGAGCAGATTTCTGAATATGCATGTATCTATCTTTTTTAGCTAGATACAATTTTTTTCTCAAATATTTTTATTATTGACTTTCACAGCAAAACAAAAGCATAGGTAAAGTACCTTGAAAAAGTACTGAACCCCCATAAAATGATCAGATTTACCTGAATTACAAATGATACATATACAGATTCTTCCTGTCAGTACTTTTATTCCGAGCCCATTGTGTCTCACAGTAAATTGTATTGTTGTTGACCACGGCAAGGCAGTGTATCCCATCTGTCTTTTTCCTCTTTCATTTGGAGCTTCCATGGCACTGGGGTTGATTTTGACTTTGAATATTTACTGTGAGACACTGTGAGTTTACAGTGGTAAAGGATGTGTATGTATCATTTGTAATTCAGGCAAATTAGATCATTTTAAGGGCTGTTCTGTTTTGCAAGGATTCTTATAAGAAGTTTCAGTTTGTGGTATGTGTTGTCTCAAAGTTTTGTGCCCTAGTCGCATCGGACATCCAGTACAACACCAGCTTCTGCCATCTGCAGAACTTCTTGGATGACTCCTTCATTGTAGGTTATGTCAGCAATGGAGATGAGCCAGAGTACAAAGGACTAGTGGAGGACTACGTGCAACTCGACATCAGCAAGGCAAAGATCTGTTCTGGCGTGACATTATTTTATTTGTAGGGGGTATTACTGGTTGGCACAAAAAAAATATTTTTAAATGTATGCAAAGTATGGCTGTACTCTATGAAGCTTACATTCCTACACACACAGCATTACCATACAATTCTTAAGGAGTTAATAACTCAAGACAAACAAAACACAGAACTAAAAAACGACAACAAACCAGTGGTCCCGAATTTAATATATAATCCAGTTTGTTTTTGGTCTATTTCTGAAGACTGGACCATATAGGAACTCAATGACAACTCTAATTTATATACTGCATCAATTAAGGTTAAAAGGCATTACTTTAAACAGGCAATAGGTTAGAGGCCATTGAATCAGAACTAAATCTGCAAGTGGTGCTGTAAAAGGCTTTGGTTTAACATACGCTCCATTTATTATGCAGATAAGTGTTGGACTATGCCATTCATTTCACCTTGCTTTGTTTTTGCTCCATTGAGTTGTTTTCACTCTTTTGCATTTGTCCTCCCTGCCCTTTTTAAAAGGATTTATATTTCTATAAAGGTAAAAATGGAGAGCAATCCAAAAGCCGCCACATGCCACGGAATGACAGCAAGCCCCTTTGTTCCCCTACAGGTGACCTTAAAACTGACACCAAAAGCAAAACAAAAACCTTGAGCCTTATTGGTTCTTTTTGCCGCTTTCTATCCATTTTCAAGTGATCGGCAGATGTGTCATTTTCATACCTTAGATCCAAGGGACCACAATTGGTGCCCTGTTTTGACGTCATTGCTGCAAAAGGCTCAGTCTCTTTGATTCCAAGGCAGGGGAAATGGAAGCGAAAGGCAGAAGCATGGCTTGTGTGGCTCAAAGCTCTGCAGCTGCTGCTTGCCACACAGAGCACCAGTAAACACCAGACATACTGTAGTGCAGACAGATTTTACTGGCAGGAACTGCAAACTGGAATATGTCAAGAGACAAACAGCATAGAAAAAAATGATAAATTATAATATGCTTACCATGCTACAATGCTGTACCATAACACCCACAAATAATTGATTTACATTTTATTTCTCAGAGACTTTAATCCAAAACAAAATACTTCTTTGAAAAAGCATGGTAAACCAGTCCCTGAGGCAGTTGGGGTCAAGGGCCTTGGTCCAGGTCCCAACGATAAATCCACTCTGTCCACCATGGGGTTAGAACCAGTGACCTTCTGGTTGCAGGCACAGCATCTCAAACACAGATCAACATGCCTCACCCCATCAGAACAGACTGTGGCCATCACCTGAGGACTAGTACAGAAAATAGTGAAGAAGGTATAGAGGGTCCTTAAGTACAATTTCGGCGTCATTGTTCGGTTAAATGAAGCCAGCAAAATTTGATCCTACCTCCTTTTATACATCTAAGTTCTTGCTACAACAAATCAGGTTAAATACCTAGATAAGCAATGGTTCTTCTGGAATTTTAATCAGTAAAGGGAAACCCTGAAAAAAACCTAAAAACCTTTTCTTTTTGGTGTTTGTCCTGTTGGCCAGTTTGAATTGGTTTCCCAATAAGATCTGATTCCCTATGGTTGTTTTTTTCCAGGTTTACCAAAATACGTTTGTCTTGGAGGGGTTGTCATTTTAATGAAGAGCAGTAAATATGTTTATGTGTATAAATATGTACAGTTGTAGCAGGAGAAGTGTATATTTTTGCCCTTCTCAGGACTGTACCAGTCAAAATAGTTCTTCCAAAGAACTCTTAGGCTGTTGTTTGAGTAGAGGTTGACATTTAGGGGGTTTACTCTTAAGGAGAAGGGCTTGGCCTCTTCTTTCAAACCCCACTTCTTAGGTAGTTGTACCTAAGAGGTTGTGCCCCCATTACAGCAACCTTCTGTTCGTCTAACCCCTACTGCAGTAAAGGCCTTGGTCGTGATTCACAGTAGAATGTACAATGTTCAGTAACACAGTATGATTGACTCTCCTCTGGACCTGGATTCACCCAGACCCTTGCGGAATTGCTCAGGATATCCAAGGACACCTGCCCTGGTGCCCACAAAGATTATCCAGTGTTTCATGCCAAAACGACCTCTCTGTCCTCCAAGCCCACACTGCACTGGATCTGCAAAGGTTATACCATTCAAACAAAGGAGCACTGCAAGCCAACCTAGCTCCTTCCCCTCTTCGGAAAAGCAATGGTTTAACCTAATTACCTTGATGATTTACGTCAGCTTTCTACGCGTTTCCTTTTCTGTCACTTTTTATTCTTTATCATTCGCACAATTCCACTCTTGTTCCATTTGGTTAGATTTCATGTATCACAGTTCTCCAAACTTCTGTATGTCTCTTATTAATAAATGCTTTTGTTGGTTTTTCTTGTTCCAAACTGGACTCAAAGGATAAATAACTCATAATCAAGATTAATGCTGAATATTATTGTTACTGTTATTAATATTTTAGACAGGGACTGTTAATTACAAACCTACATAATTGCTGCCCCTTGGGGTGAATCTCTCTTAGATAAAGTACATAGTTACCAAAAGCCAAAAAAAAAATTCTCAGGTCTATATTACATCCCAGATACTGCAACACTTGAACACTTATAATTGGCATTATGTACTGTTTCACTGTAAACTTGTACTGGATAGCACTGTAATGGTATGGAGGATGGGTAACTGGATAGATTATGTACTATTTGCTTAGATTTTTTTATTTTTATTTTTTGTATTTGTTTCTTATTTAAAGTGTATTCTCTGCAACGGACTGGCATTCTGTTCGGGGAGATTCCTGGGACAGGTGCCAGGCTCACTGTAATCAAGCAAAGATAAATTATTTATTTTTATATCCCATTTATTTATGTATAATCTAAGCAGGTAACTATGGTAAAATTGGTGATAAAGTGCGATACCCAATGTCAGGTATCATAACCAATGTTATTTTGATTTTATTTTCCACTGTATTGTTAGCACATATAAAAGTGGATCAAAATGCAGTATCGGTTTATTTGCGTAGTGCTGTAGAAGAGAATTCTGCCTGATTTTCAGTTCTTAAAGGTGCTGTCCACTGTAAAATAGAAAAGAAAACAGATAGTGTTTCATCCTGTCCCAGAAGAGGAGAGTTCTTCAAAGAACAGCCAACTGGCATAGAAAAGGTAAGATGGGAGAGGTGACTGAGTTTCACACTGATTTCAGATACTCTGGCCTTTGTGTCACCTGCACTGCCAGTGCACCAGGGCTGAAAGCAGTGCTGAGCTATTTAAAATAGATTCAAAAAAATAACAAAAATGCAGAGCCAACTCAAAGTGGAATGCATTTTTGTTAACAAAATGATTTATTCATATATATTTTCTATTTTTCCATATTCTTTTGACATTGTCCTAAATAAGATACTTTAGATATTTAAGTTAAATAACTCTAATAGCAGTTATCTTGCTAATATTAAACAAGCTCATAGAGATTATGAAACATGCTTGTTTTCTTTCATTTCTCCTAAAAAAAATGTAAATCTGGAACTAGATCTGATAACCTGCGTTCTGTCTCTTAGCCTTTTCATTCCCTCTTAACAAAACCAAAAAATGCATAACAGGCTAAATGACTGGAAAATAAATACAGCAGATAATTGCTTGATTATTTTAGAGAACCCTACTTAAGGAAGGCTTAACAAACAACTGTTTTTTTTGCCATGGGGCAAAATGATGCATATATTACTGTGTCTGGTCCTGAGCAGGAACTAATATGTTCTGTATAGGTGGAAATGTGACCTGAGCTGTGCATTTAAGTATCCAGGGGGTCAAATAATAGGAGGGTTGTGTCAGGTGGGAGTGTGGAAGGCGCAAGTGTCCCATCACTGTGGTGTAGATGCTCTCTCCCTGTGCAATTCTCACATCCTGCAAAGGCACCAATTCACTGCTCTTAATTAGGCTCCTTCCAAATATTGCTGTTTAACTGGAATGATGAAAAGAAAGAGAAGACAAGGAGATGAGCCTCCAGCATCATTTACAGCAACTCAAGGGAGAGAAACCCCATCTCACCTATACAGTGTAATTCAGAGGAATTGATATTTTTGTGAACAAAGCAATCTCTAAATATTGCTTCTAAATATTTCAAAATTTTATTGTAATCTTTGGCATTCTAAGACGTAAAGAACTGCATAAAAATGAAACCTCATTGTTTTTTTTCTGTCGTACAAGGGAACAAGATTTGAACTTCATTGCCATGTAAAATATTGTAGTGGCAGTAAGATCTGCACATCCCAGCATGCTTTGTGAGCGCATGTAAACACCCCTTGTACTGTTGTTCTTGTAGTAGTTATGATTAAGACTATCTCCCGATTGTGGCCTGTATGTTTGCCCGTGTCTTATGTATACCCTGTCCGATCCTCACGTGTCCTTAGCTCGTGTAAATCTCCCACCGTGTGTGTACCTTAAAGTTTAGCGTCTGACCACCTTGTGTTTCCACTGTTGTATTTGGGTTCGGTGCTTGTTGGGTGCCAGTTATAGCCCTGTTAAGAACTGCAATAAAGGGCATTGTTCTGCCCTAAATTAGCCTCCTCGTCATTCACTGTCGTTCCTGAGATGCCTCAATCTGCCAGTCATCAAAATATTATATAAAATGACAAATGTATAAACTAGGGAATACTGCTTTTACTTTAGCATTTTATGCTTGTCGTGTTATGGTCGTTTATCCGGCATCTCTTCGTGTCTGGAGGAGCCAGGTCATTTATACAAGTTTTACAAACTGATACCTTCTCAAAAAAAAGCCAATTCTGCCTCCCGTGAGCTTCTTCCTTCTGCAGAAATGTACCATGATTCATTCAGATGATGTCAGATGACTGGCGACAAGGGTGAATCGTTACGGTCTCTCTGAATGACTTCATCATTCATCCATATCTCCCATTCCTCTGGCATCTTTTGTGCTGATTTATTTTCATTTCAGTGATGCAGTCTTTCCTAGCTAAATCTGAGGACTTTTTTTGCACTATGACTCTCTCGTGACTCTAAGTGTGTTCTTCATTTCAGTGGCAAACTGACAAGAGACTAATATTATGAGACTGCATTGTTACTTTTGCACACTAAGCTACTATTCAAACTTTGGGTGCTTGGGGGAAAATATTTGATCTTGGGAACCAATTAAACATATGACATGTGAAATAATGGAGAATTAATTTTGCTTATATGAGTTTTCACCCAATAAGCAGCCTTTATGAAGCAAATACGCATAATGACAGATCCCTGTATTTGCTATCTATTTATTAATATTTCTTTACAGAATAGTATGAAACACACCCTTAATCTAGGCAATGGTGAAGGGACAGATTGGACCCAAAAAGCTGCAACTTGCTTACACCAGAGACTCCTTGCAAGGCTGTGGATTATCAGTTTTTTCACACAACAAACCACTGGGTGCAGCATTTCGATGAAGCTGTCACACTGGGTGTGAATCACCATTGAACACCCTGGAATGGCAGAGTGACACTACTGGGTTGAGTTTGAAATGATTTAGGCAAACACATACCTGTACTATAGTCACGCTGTCCTGCGTCTCCCCCCTATTAATACTCTATGCAGGCTACACCAAGCATCTACAATCTGGGTGAGATGGTGCAGGCTGTGGCTACATTTTGCAGAAATATACAGCGACTAAGCCAACCTTAATACAATTTGTAGGGAAACTTTATATATAAATAAGGTCTTTTGGTTGCTATTTATTTACAAGATTCAAAACAATTTCTGGTCAAACATCAAATGAGTAAGATCCAAATTATTACTTTAAAACTGCCAAGCCATTTTTACTTCACATTTGTTTTGTTGCATTTGTGTTAATGAATAATTGGTAAAGTTCGTTGAGGGCAGAGTCACATGTTGCAACATCTAAAGCATGTGTTGGATCAAAGTGGTAATTAAGCCAGACTCTCACATCCTGAGAGCATAATTTATCACTTATACAAATATATCACAAACTCAGTTGGCACTCCTTCATTGAATTTGATATAAATAGCATAATTCATTCAATGTTACACAAAAAACACAACACTAATTAATATTTGATAAATATAGTCTATCTATTTGCATTTGTTTTGCAAATTCTAATTAGAGTTGCCAGCCCTGTTGGTGAGTGGCATGGTGTCATTACCTAGCCGGTAAGATCTGACTCCAAAAGACTCTCTCTTTTTATTATTGTGAGATTCTATACTGACAACACTTCAGCACTTCAGATTCCCTGTCACAATAAATTTTTATGTATTTAATCACAAATGCACTGGGCTCTCAACCCAGTTTACTCATCAATGCCCTCTGCTGGACAGGTAGAAGACTTCCTGTTTTTTGAAAGGGGAGGAGGGAAGATGTTAGGTGGCAAGAGAGTAGTTTCTCTGGCTAATATAATGTTTTGAGAAATGCAAAAATTCATATTGGGGAATTATCTTCTCCACCCAGAAAAAAATGTATTCCACCAGGACTGGAAGATACCACACGTATGATCCAACATTTGTACATGTCAGTATTTGGAATGTACAATTACGAGCTGAATTGTTTTGTTGTTTTTAAATACAATGCAAAAATAAATACAAAAATAAAAATAAAAATGGATTTCAACGGACCTGGCTCACACTTGGGTAATTGAACATTTTTTTCCCTTTCATAGTGTTTGATCACATTTTGTCAATTCTTCAGCTAACAGTGGCTTTAAACATGGAATTTGTTTTATTACTGAAGCAGCATACTGAACTTTTTGGGAATTCTGACTCTTGTCTTCATTTAGAAGAAATAATGTGTATGTTAAAACTACAGAACACACTAAATAAATTGTAGCAAATCCTAAAAGTAAAACTAGACCAATTTTTACAATGTGTTGTAAGAACAATTTAAGCCATTTATTTAATTTATCAAGTTTTTTATTGTACATCATACATTTCACTTTTTTAGCCAAAAATGCTCTCAGTGTTTCCAGTTATTTTAATTTAACAGAGAACCAAACAGTGACATATTATGGCAAAATAGCTTCATAAATTGAAAGCAAATGTATGGCACAGGGAGCAGATCCAAGTCAAAGTAACCACACAATTATGAAGTGCCTAAATCTGAAGTGGTCTCCTCAGAGCTGCGGCATACTACATACCATCTCAACTTTACCATCCTCTGTGCCAGGAGCACAGACCCAGAGGGACACGTCTGTGAGTGTAATCGCCAGAAAAAATAAGTGCCTAATTGCACTAAAAAGAAGGACCAGTTGGATTTCTGTGATTGGCACATCCAGAATGAAATTTATATTAGGGTACAGTAGTTTAGCACAGCCCAGAAGTTTGATTTTGTGTTGAGTGCATTGCAAGGATTAGCGTTGTGTGAGGTTGCCCTAATACAAGAGATAGAAAGAAATATTTCCAAGACAATATTAGATGTTGTGTGTGGCTTGTTTGGGGAGCTCGTAGCAGAGGCACACGGTCACACTTTTCTACATGTAGGCAGTTGGCTAATGAGGAGGTGGGGGCCTTTATTTTCAGTTTCTGTGAATAACTTTCCAGGTGGCAAAGCGGAGACACCCAACAGAGGGAGAGAGAGTGATACCCTGTGCAGAGTTGGTCCAGGGGTTACACCCTGACCTTGTCCTAGCTGAACTACAGAGACCGTTGCACCAGGAAGGACATTCACAGCTCTTTGTAATGAAGTCGTGGCATATAGCTAGAGGGGGTGGAACCACTCGGAGCAGCGTCTAGGCCGCCAGAGCCTGCAGAGGAAAATTAGTGAGAAAGCCAAGAGGCTTTAAGAGCAAAGGTGATGGCAGAAATAAGACAGTAAACTTGGTTAATGAGATAAGGCAACGGCGTCAGATGAGCCGGCAATGGATCGACAAACCACAAGAGAACTCAATGTGAGCCAACAGCAGCCATGCCCCAGGCAGGATCGAGGGTTAAGGCGAGACAAGTCGCGCTACCCCATCTGTGCCCAGTGCGGAGAGTCTGGCTATATTCAACAGCATTGCCCCTCCTGTCAACCTTTCTCTGGGTGCTTTGAAACCTCTCCTGCTTTTAGGGGTATACAATGGTAGGGCACAGACTGATACTCTGGTCCACCCAGTGATGGTTGGCAGGCATTCAGAAGAAAAAATGGCTGTGAGGGGCTGATCCATCTCCTGTATTTTGGACAATAGATCATAGGTAACTTTCTTTAGCTCTGTTAATTTTGATATTTTTTGAGGATGTGCTGATATGAAAGCCTAATGGATGATTCTGAAATTCAGTGGCCACCGCTTTCTTTTCTCTTTAAATACCACTTATTCACTGACGACTCGGTTTTATTGGTATAACATGTTCTGCTCTTC
>JAODJW010000007.1:2456970-2471142 GCA_026777045.1 Hyperopisus bebe
CAGGATTACTGGGCCAAATCCTAATACATAATTGTCTACCCCCTTACGCTTCCCGTGTATACATATATATGTGTGTGTGTGTGTGTGTACTCATATACACATATACACAAACACACATACATATACAGTACAGTATACTGTATGCATATATATATTGACATACATGCAGTATATTGACTAAAGTATTGGGACACCTAACCATTGCACCTACAGGAAATCCCATTCTAAATCCATGCCACACCCTGCTCGTCTGATCCTCTTGTGTGCCACACCCCCCTCGTTAACCACCAGCTGTTTCGAGTTTTCATTAATTTGGTGTATTTAAGTCCACGTCAGAGTATGTTTCCCTAATCCTGTCATGGTATCGTTTCGACACTCCTGTTTCGTGTGCCCATTAAAATCCTTTTTACCCAAGCCCTCATCTCCTTCTCCTGCTTCCCTGGTCTGAGCTCGCCAGGTCGTGACAATCCATAAGCAGCAATTTGGAGCTGGTCCCGCCTTTGCAGCTATAACAGCTGCCACTTTTCTGGGAAGGCTTTCCATAAGATTTTGGAGCATGTCTGTGGTAATTTTTGCCCATTCATCCAAAAGAGCATTTGTGGTCAGGCAAGAATATTGGACGTGAAGTTCTGGCTTGCAATCTCCGTTCTAGTTCCTCCCAAAGATATTTGATGGGGTTGCGGTCAGGACTTTATATGGGCCAGTCAAGTTCTTCCACACCAAACTCACCCAACAATGTCTTTATGGACCTTGCTTGCACAGAAAAGAGCCTTCACCAAAATGTTCCCACAAAGTTGGAAGCATAGAATTGTCCAAAATGTCATAGTATGCTGAAGCGTTAAGAGTTCCCTTCGCTGGAACTAAGGGGTCTAGCTCAACCCCTGAAAAACAACCCCATACCATTATCCTTCCGCCATCAAACTTTACAGTTGGCATAATGCAGTCAGGCAGGTAACGTTCTCCTGGCATCCGCCAAACCCTAACTCGTCCCTGTGACTGCCAGACAGATTTCCACTGTTCCAGAGTCCATTGGTGGCGTGCTTTACACTATTCCATCTGATGTTTGGCATTGCACTTGGTGATGTGATGCTTGCATGCAGCTGCTTGGCCATGGAAGCCCATTCTATGAAGCATTCGGCACTCAGTTTTTGTGCTGGGGTTAATGCCAGAGGAAGTTTGGAATTCCATAGTTATGGAGTCAACAGACAACAGAGCGTTGGTGACTTTTATGCACTATTCACCTCAGTACTCAGCGACCCTGCTCTGTTACTTTACGTGATCTGTCCCTTCGTGAGTGAGTTTCTGTTGTTCCTAAACACTTCCACTTTGCAATAATACCACTTACAGTCTACCATGGAAGCTCTAGCAGGGAAGAAATTTCATTAACTGACTTATTGCAAAGGTGGAATCATATGACAGTGCCATGCTAGAATTCAATGACCCATTCTTTCACAAAAGTAAACCGGACTGCATGGTGAGGTGCTTGATGTTACACACCTGTGCCAGTGGGTCTGAATGAAACACCTGAATTCAATGATTAAGAAGTGTGCCCAATACTTTTTTGTATATCGTATACGCATACAGGTACCATATTTGTGCCATCTCTCCCTTTTTTAGTCCTTTTTACCTCCAGAAACTTTGGAATGTTTGTGTCAAGCACCAAGACGAGGTTTCATTCTGAGTGCTGAAATGTACAATTTCTGCATTAAAAACATAATTTCTTACACCATTGTTGTATGATATTGAATTCTTTATGAAATCATATGGGAGTGTTATTAAGATACATCTTTCAAAAAGATCATGTACATGCCCTAACAGGTCACTTCTCTAGGACTTTGAGAAAGTCTACAAATTATGCAGGGTTACAAACCTGTTCCTGAAAATCTATCATCTTAATTTAACACATCTGATACAGATAATCAGACCTTTTGGTAGCATCTCAGAATTACAAATTTTGAAGTTAAGTTGGCTGTAATACTGAAATGCTACTGAAGGGTCTCACTGTATGCATTAGATGCTCTGCAGGGTGATAGATCACCAGGAGCAGTTGGGCAGCCCTGAACTACAATATTTCAAAGTGGAACCACGCTATGGTCACAAGTGAGGGAATGGATTTGAAATCCAAAGAAAAGATTGGACATCTGTCAAAACCAGACCAAGAAATCTAAGCAAAGACTACATTTTTTGGAGAATATATCACTTTGAACTGTAAACAGGGCTGCTTTCATGGAGCCATGAAGACAGATGGCAGAGCTTCATGTGTGAAAGGGGACATCAAAGCTACCCTAAGGAGGGAATTCATGAATCAGCATTAGCTGGGAACTAGTAATCTACATGAAATTTTTATTTACGTACCATTATTTGCTTCTGTTCTACTGTACAGACCACTTTTGAAAAATGCCCTAGCTACTAGTGCACTTTATTTATTTTTTTGCAGGGATACAGCAGAAATAGTCCACATACTGGAAAATAAGATGATATTCTGAAATAGACATCTGTTCCTCATCTATGGCACATTTTTATCATGGGTGGGCATGGTGTCAGTTAAAAGTTTTAGGCCATTAATAACTAAAGGAGGGGCAGATGTTTGTCAAATTAAGATTCTACGTGTAAGATGATGTTAGGCTTTGCACACACCATGCATAGGTCATTAAGGAGAAGCTGATTCTGGCACTAATAACTAAGCCATCAATAAACAAGAGGCCCCCATGAAACTGCGTTCTGTTTGATGTGAAAACTTCACCTTAGAATGATTCTGAGATACAAGAGTGAAAATGTCTCGGTTTTGCATGTACTGCTGTAACATTCACAATAAAAAGCATTTCATCATATAAACTATCAAAGGTCTCCATTTTGAAAGCTGCTTCCGCATAGCAATTACAGACCAGCATCACCTTGGAGATGCGTTTGCTCTTTTGTCCACCACGTTGGTCACTAATGATAATACAGCACTTTGTGGCTGGGGGGGGCGGGGCAGATTTTAATTTTGCCTAGCTAATGTGTAACCTCAAACTGTCAGGGAGTTACCTAAAGAAATATCCCAATACAGCATTAAAGTATTAGTAAGATGGAGCCAGACACACAAAGAAAAATAATGGCAGTATCAAATATGAAAGCAATTTTCTCCTATGAAGAGTTATATTATTTTTTAAAACCACTCATCACATTAATCTTCAGATCAACAGAATATTGCATAGAGATTAAAATCTATTGAACCTAAGGAAATGTAAATTTTCAATTTACCCATTACCAGTACAATGAATATTCACACCAGTAATACGTTTCTACTCTCCATCAACATTGCCAACACCACCTCAGTCATCCACAACTCTAATTATTTAACATGCTTGTTCTGATTTGCTTCAGTGACAGAACAAGCCATCACTGAGCTACCAAGGTATGACTTGCACTCAGTCTATATAAATAAAGACTGCACATTCTTGGCAGTCTAAAAACATAGTGTTCTATAATTTATTATTTGTGCCAAAGGTACTTTGTGAACAGTCACTGGCACAGGCTACTGACATTCTCAGTGAAGATAGGAAAGGGTTAATGCACGATAAGCCATGCATTATATGTTCTTAAACGCATGGCTGCAGAGGCACGGAACCACTCGACACAGAGTGTTTGCCTCTGTGGCGTGAGTTTAAGAACATATAATGCACGGCTTCAAGTGCTTTAACCCATTTACAGCATGGTTCCTACACATTTAGCTTACACTTCTGTACCTAAAGACACAAGCGTCACTATTGGAACTGATTTATTCTGGCATATATTTCTTAGATACGACCCCGGCTTGCCTAGTGTTAATCCTAAATGAGTTAGAATTAAAGACTATAATAGTGCATTGATTTACTACTGTGATTCACCTAGCTGCTATTACTTTAGTGGTTCTAGAAAATTAATCAACACCCTTTTGACCAATTAGATTTAAGAATTCAATACTGACATGCTAAAACTATGAAATAATTCACAGTAGATGCATTCCCTGATGAAGAGACTGAGTATGTAAAAAGGATAGCAGATACTTTAGCCAACCTCAGATCTCAGAACTTCAGGAAAGGTTATACCATGCCAAATCTAAGCACTGGTGTTATTCAAAATCACTACAGTATTTAATCTCTTTTGTTATTTATTTTTTGTTACTGCAGCTTTGTTTTGTGGGGCTGCGGTAATCAAAAAAATAATCTTAATATTAAGGCAGAAAGTAGGCCTAGAGTTAATGCCTTTGGTTGACAAAGGGAAAAATACAAAATTATGGGTGAAAAGAGGTCTAAAGTGGACAAATGTCTTTTTATAAATGAATCTAAAGTATCAGGGGACGTTTTGAAGACAAAGGGAAGATGAAAATTATTTGGATTATATTTTACTAAATAATATGTTATATTCTGTGATGGGCCCCCGATCCTGGGTTGTTCCCCGCTTCTTGCCCGTAGCTTCCAGGATAGGCTCTGGACCCCCCTGCGACCCAGAAGGATAAGCGGTTTGGAAAATGAATGAATGAATGAATGAATGAATGAATATGTTATATTATTTAACACTAATATACTACCAAGTTAAATACGGATACTGATTTTGTGTAATGAAAATCACAAAAAAAATACGAAGTGAATGTAGGACAAAGAATATGATTGTAATTGTGGTTAACTCTGTCTGGTCTGTCTGTCTCTGTCTGTCTGTCTGGTCTGTCTGTCTGTCTGGTCTGTCTGTCTTCTATAATAGGCTATCCAAAGCAGGATCACCTGGAATCTGGAGCCTATTCAAGGAAGCACAGGACACAAGGCAGGGGACACTATGATGGCTTCCATGACAAAATTCAAAGCTGTAAATGCACGAAACATTAGCACGGAATTAATTAAACGGATGACCTTCATAATACAGGTTAACCCATTCATCCATCTCGCTGCCAGTTACCTTGTCAGGGTGGTAGAGTTGCCTGGAGTCTATCCCAGGCAATGTACGGCACAGGGCTGGGATGCCAGTCCATTTCAGGGCACACTCACAACAATTTAACACATACAGTCTGAATATTTTGGTTTTTAGTAGTGGCAATTGTAGAATTTTTAATGTGGGGGCCATAAAAAAGGCCATAATTCATATAGAGGGGCAAACCCTATAATTAGCCAATGAGTGACAGCAGAGAGGGCACTCTGGAGGATGATCAGCTTTCAGTTGGGGCCAGTGCCCATGTGGCCCTGACAACCACCCTGAAGTCATTATATTTATAATGGAAATGGATCTTAAGATTTTCTGCATGCCTGGTCCAAAAACCATTTATTCTGGTTAGGGTGTGTAAATGGAAATAATGAACATCCTGTACAATGAACCACTTTACAAAGTTCTTTTTAAGAGTAAATATACAGAATTGAGGGTTTATTTCTACTTATTCACAATGATTCAGATAATTCATCACATATTTGTTAAGTTATAACTTTATTTGTAAAACCAAGGCAAGATGGCAAAACTCCATGTATCAAATTAAAGAAATGGATGCCCCAGAACAATAATAATAATAATAATTTATTATTAATATTAATTTCAACAATAACAATAATAATAATTATTGTTGCTATTGGTAATAATAATAATAATAATAATAATAATAATAATAATAATAATTGTTGTTATTAGTAATGATGATAATAATAATAATTATTATTATTAGTAGTAGTAGTAGTAGTAGTAGTAGTAGTATTTAATTAAACTCTCATGATCAACCGAACTCTCAAGACAAGTTGGAGGTCTTAGCCAGCAAGTAAACATGACCTTGAAAATGACTGGAGGTCACTGAGTATGGTATTCATGCAGCCATCATTAACCCTGAGGTATATTGTGTCCTCCTTCGGTAAAGGAATTCTGTAATGGAGGGCAAGATAAGATGCCAAACAGAAATAAATGGCCAATGGATTTTCCAGGGAGGGAAAAAGTCACCTGATTAAATACGTAAAACAATGACTTTCCTCTGGCAGTACATATCACTCTGCTAGCTGGGAATAAGTCTACTACTACTTTTTCAGCATGCACACATTTGTGCATCCTCTGATAACACATTGTAGGTCATTTTTAATATCCAATCACATTGTTCCTGTGCTTTAGGGTGCTTCCTCAAGTTTCTGAATATGGTCTACGTTTTGTGTTTAACCCCTGAGGATCAATACTGTTTGAACCTGTTGCACTGAACAAAAACACGGGCAAGCCACACACTCTGGAGCACATAAACACACTTCTACCCACCCAGAACAAAAAAAAACACAAGTGTCAAATTTTCCCCTATCGTGAGGCTTTGTGATTTAAGGTAATCTAATAAAGATTTAACATGAGGCTAAAATGCCTGGTGACTCATAGGTCAGCCGTGGGTGGGAGGTGAGAACATTAGAGCCTTAAGCATTTGAGCCGTAATGGGGCCAGAACTGCTTTCCAGTGCTTAACATTGCAAGTTATTACTTCCTGTAATATTATAGCTCAGAGCCATTTTTGTCAGTTCACAACACCTTCACTCACTCATTACATTCATGCGGCGCAAAGTAAATGGAGAGGACATGAAATATACATCCTTTTCTTTTCTTGTTAATTTGGTCGAATTTTGGTAAGGCGACCGGAAGGAATAATCAGGCCTCTCGCAGTCTTATCCTCTTCTTCCTGTGTCCCGTGTCCTGTTTCTCAAATCTTACAGCAGGAGCATCTCATCCTCTGGGGATGTGAAAGTTCAAGCACATCCAAAAAAAAAAAAAAAACAATAAAAATTCTCAGACTGCAAGGGGTCTTATGGATCAGCGGAGTGGACAAAGTACGTCCCAGACCAGTGATGGGAGCTCGTCCCTGCATCACTGCAGGAGCCCTCAGCAATCAGAGAAAATCAGGGCGGACTGACGGTAGGAGAAATGGCTCATGTGATCTGCTCCATTTTTCATTTATTTAAAGGGAACCTGCTAAGGCAGTTAGTATGTAAATGTAAAATATATCTATTCATGCTGAGAAGCAAAGCCTACTTATCCCCATTGAATGATATGTGCCTTGTATATACAGTTTTTTTCTTACGGTAATAGGAGAAATCTAAGTTTTATTGTTGGTCTGTGCTATGCTGCACCCAAAATGTACATGGCTGGGTGCACTGCGAATAAAGGGGTATAAAGTTTAAATCCAAAAAATACATTCAAAACAGTTTGACAGTTTGAATGGAAAATAAAGAAAATACACCTGAAACAGTAATTCTACCATTTGCCTGCTTTGGCTGTGACAGGCATCTAAGCATCTGTGGCTATTTGATCTGTGGCAGATCTTTGATATATGGAATAATTCATTTGCCAAAAGGATAATCATTCTAAAGGATGATCGTTCTTTGGGAATCATTTTTCTTTAATACTGCGTTACAAAATATAAAACAATTATATTGACATACACCAAAACAGTATATACAATATATCAAAGTGTTAGAAATGTATTACTCCCTGAGAACTGCCAGCTGGATCCAAAAAATGATATTTCAATACCCTGTGTACTGTCAGATTTGAGAGGTGATAAATTTCGAATGCTTCAGTAAAACCTGCCTCAGACGTTTGTCTCCTGGTCAGATGTGCTCATTTCCTGGGAAGCCACCTTCTCTTTCCCACTGCGTAAATCAAGAAAGATTTGTTATGTGGCTGGGAGAGGATGCCTGGTAACCAAGAAACAGCCTCACAACATTGTAAAAGGAGCGTGTCTCGTCTCGGTAGACGGTAGCCGCCACCAGCCCTCCACTCCGGGCCTCACTACCACACATACTTGACAGTTCTTAAACATTCCAAAATCAGTCATCAAAGTACAGGTTACTAGGCTTTTCATTAGTTCCCCGTGAACACCATCAAAGGCCTGCATTTCATCTTCATCCAAGCACCATGCAGGGTTCACACATGTGCATTTCCATTAAAGCCATTATTAAAATTAGTCTTCCACATACTTTAAAAGAAACAGAAGTGTGATTGGTTGGAGAGGGAACCAGTGAGAAGTGCAGCCGACATGTGATTGCACAGACTAGTTTTCCTTAACAAGGATATTTAGCACCCATAATGAAAAAGGATACTATTCAACATTCTTAGGTTTCCGTGATCCATTCTGTAAACAGGATCATTGTCATCCCGTGGGTTTCGGCTGCGATGTTTACCTGTTGATGAAGACAACATTGTCTATGACCTAAACCACCTATTTTAAGTATGAACTAAATTAGCAGTTATAGGCATTTCAGAAGAATGGCACTAAATTGGCAAAATAAAGTTGACATTTTAAGTTAACTCACCACAGGGTGTAATGTGGTAGAGCATCTGGCAAATGTTAGACTTGGAGAAAAATGGGTAAAAGCAGAGACGTTTTTCGACTGCTTTATAGTGCATGGGAAAGCAAGCTGCCGAAGGGTTTCACCAAGCCTTTTCTTTAATTACAATCGCAGCATGGAGCTCTCGAAATATCGATCTCATCCACCCAGCAGAAATAAAACAAAGTATGGGCCATTCAGACAAGGCTATACACTGATCAGCCATAACATTAAAACTACATGCCTAATATTGTGTTGGTCCCCCCCGTTCCACCAAAACATCTCTGACCTGCTGAGGCATGGACTCCACAAGACCTCTGCGGGTGTCCTGTGGTATCTGGTACTAAGACGTCAGCAGCAGATCTTTTAAGTCCTGTAAATTGTGAGATGGGGCGTCCATGGATGGGTCTTGTTTGTCCAACACATCTCACAGGTGCTCAAGCAGAGTGAGATCTTGGGAATTTGGAGTGCAATAAAAGAGGCCATTGCTATCAGGGAATAGCATTGTTGTGAAAGGGTGTGCTTGTTCTGCAACAATGTTTACGTAGGTGGTACATGTCAAAGTAACATGCCCATGAATGCCAGGACCCAAAGTTTCCAGGCAGAACATCACCCAGAGCATCTCACACTGGCTTGTCTTCTTCCCATAGTTTCCCGGGTAAACAACACACATGGACCTGGTTGTCCACATGATATTGCAGAAAATGCAAATCATCAGACCAGGTCACCTTCTTTTATTGGTCCATGGTCTAGTTCTGACACCCATGTGCCCATTGTAGGCGCTTTCGGCGTGGACCATGGTCAGCATGGGCACTCTGTTTTCTCATATTTTTCCACCATAGCCAGCATTAACTTTTTCACCAATATCTGCTGCAGTAGCTCTCCTGTGGGATTGGACCAGACAGGCCAGCCTTGGGCACCCATGACCCTGTCTCCGGTTCAGCAGTTGGCCTTCCTTAGACCGCTTTTGGTAGGTACTGACCACTGCATACCAGGAACTCCCCACAAAGCCTGCAGTTTCAGAGATGTTCTGACCCAGTCATCTACACATCACAATTTGGCCTTTGTCAAAGTCACTTTACACATGTCCTTTTTTCTGCTTCCAACACATTAACTTCAAGAACTGACTGTTCACTTGCCTAATATATAATGGCACCTTTCACAGCTGATATTGTAACAGGATAATCAATGTTATTCACTTCACCTGTCAGCAGTTTTAATGCTAGGGCTGACCGGTGTATATATACTTATATTTATCCATCTCATCTCATCATCTAGCTTTATTGGAGCAGAAATCAGAAAAAATGAAAGGGGAATAGTCTATGACAGGGGCTGGCCAGTCTTATTCACAAAGGGCCAGTGTGTATGCAGGTTTTTGGGATAACCTTTAGGTCAGCTGTTCAAACTCAGGTGTCAGGACTCTTCAGCCAATCAGTCCTCTAATTAGTAATCCGATTAAAGACTTGCAGCAAAAACTTGCATACATAGTGGCCCTTTCTGGGTAAGGTTGGCCACCACTGCTCTAGTGTGTGAACTTAGAAATTACTTTGATTCATCCCGTAATTACTGTTCAGTATTTGATTTTCCATGAGTTTTCATTGATCCTTATCCAAAGATGTGCAAAATAAGGGACAAAGAAAGTTACCGGCATCTGATCATGAGAAAGGACATCACAGATTAACCGCCCTGGGAAAAAAAAACCTGCAGGTTTTGTAATTTGTGAGCATGTTAGTGTCCATGGGGTTACTGACACTTTGCATGTAAAAAGATCTCATTCGCTAAGGTAGGTAGCATTTATGGGGAATATGAACAAACCACATGCCCTTCTACAGGATTCTGCATTATGAGCGTTAAATGAACCTTAAAGGTCATTATGATGAAAAGCAACTTTGCGTTGTTCAAGAGGTTGCAGGAACTTCAAGTCCCAACTGCATTTACAGAAGGCATAGTTTCTTCATGATGAAATCTCTTCTCATTGCAAACATGCATAGGTGACTAATGGACAGCCCACATGAGATCATCAGTCATACCACTTGCAGTTCAGACTCTAATATTTCTGAAGCAAAGCAGGTTTGGGCCTGGCTAATGCTTGGATGCGAGATCAATTAGGAAAACTGAGTTGCTGCTGGAAGAGGCACAGCAATAGCCAAGACAGGGACCTATTCAGTGGATCCTAATGCCCCACTGTGGTGATGGGAATACTGTGCTGTCCTTCAGATAAGATGTAAGACTGAGGTCAAAAAACTATCCCCTGGCCTTCTTCTGAAAGAGCAGGGGAGGTACCCCAATGCCCTGACTAAACCTGTCTGTCTTGGCCCTTTCTGAACCGGCCTCTTATTTAAGCATCCCCTATATGTTCTTATTTAAGCATCCCCTATATGTTCTTATTTAAGCATCCCCTATATGTTCTTATTTAAGCATCCCCAACTCTTTTCCTTCACCACCTTAGCTACTGTATGGTGAGTGTACTGGTGCAGAATGGCTGCCATTGCATCCAGTGGTGGTGGTTCTGTGAAGCATTTTGTGTGTCTTGAAAAGCACTATTTTAATGTAACATTCATTCATCGTAAGGGACAAGCTAGTGAGGGACATACAACATGGTCTAAAGTCAGATAGAGCTTAAGCAAGCTTTGGAAGTGGCCTGCAGCAAAACAATGGACACTATCAGATGAGAGTTTAGTGTCGCTCTCTGTGGTAAACTGGAAGCTTTGAGTCTATATTGAAGGACACACAGCCTTTGGTAGTATAAACAGCCCTTGTAAGTTCACTAAACGTGCGGCCTCATACTCCAGAATGGCGTTCCATATAGCCAATTCAGTGTTAAAGACTGAGGGATAAAAACTTTTTCTATATTAAAGTGTTACTTGGTTAAGTAGATGCCCACAGGGAAAGTAACAGGCAATTAAATTGACAAATACCAAACCTTTGTAGGGCAAACAGAATAACAAGTATAGTTTGCACTGCACAATAAACACCTTGTCATTTTAGTTGACAAATACAGTACGTTACATTTTTAATGTGCGTGGGAGGATGAGACTGCCATGATCTGAGCTTCAGCATGCATCTGCATATTTACACATGGAAGCAATCGAAGGAATGCAGAAGTTTAGCATGGAAGTGTGTCCCAATCCAGTCCATGGTCCACAGACCAGTCCACAAGTACAAAACCGTGGACTGTCTGTGGGTCCCCAAGGACCAGATTGGGAAACTGCCTAGAACCACCCACCCCCACCGCTGGTATCACCTATATTGACACTAATTAATCATTTGACACAAAACTGATGTGAATGATATGGAGACTGGAGTTGTATGGATTAAGAAGCACTGAGATGCATCCACTCACCAGAGAGAAGGTTTCAGATGTGATCTATCTCTGATTCCCAAACCTAAAAACAGTTTGGCCCAGATGTAACGCTGGCAGCCAAGAAAGTGTCAAAGGAATTCTGCTGAGAGAAGGAGGGAGGGGCAACCAAGCTGCTAATCGCATCTACATCAGGCCCTTTGTTACCAAAACAGAACTGATTACATTGTCCGATTATCCATAATCTAATGAACGCTTAGGAAAAATATTGTGCTTCTCTGTGTCATAACTAGAAAGAACAACACAAACATTTCATATTGAATTGTTTAATTTTTGCCTTATCCCAAAAACCAGTATTACTCCCTAAAACAAACATATTACTTGAGTAAAAGGTAATTAAACTTAGCTGTTTGTAAGTACAGGCAGTCCCCAGGCTAAGAAAGTCTGACTTACTGACAACTCATACCTATGAACAGACTGCTGTGAAGTCTATCATCTTAAAGATTTCAGTGAAATACAATGGCTTGTAAAAACGAACACAAGCACTACTTTGTGACACTCATGAAAATATTGCATGACTTCAGCAGTTTATCATCTTGAGGTACAGTACTGTATAGTACAGTACTTAAGTATTTACTTTTATTATTACTGTTATTATTATTGGCTTTTATTGTTATCATTATTATCATATACTGTATTATAATTTTTCCAACTTTCAGAATACAAATTAGGGAACGGATCTTGTTTGTTACCTGGGTACGTCCTGTACTGAATTGATGGACAGGTTACATATCCATACATGTTGTCTTTAAACACACCACACACTACCTCAATGCACAAGTATACTCTTAAGGAAAATAGCTTTGCATGCATTAGTGAAGCACAATACCTGTCCCTTTCCTTCATCCTCTATTCAGCAATGTAGAGCCGATCAATCCTTAGCAGGTGCCATTATCATGAGTGATCTGTGCATAAATATGTCTCCTTAAATTACTTTCCAAGAACCTGGAGTAAATCAAATAAATGTAATTTTTACATTGACCTTCACAATAAAAAAGCTGTGTAGGCTCATGTCTGTACATGGAAGAGTGATGGGTTATCATAAAAATATCAGAAAAAAATGGAGCAATTTGTAGTCTCAATACCTCTAAAAAGCAATATCAAAGGCTTAGCTTTTATGCACTTTCAATTTAAACCACATTATTTTCAGGATGTCGCCTTCCCAAGATCCTTTGGGATGAGCTGCTCTATTTTTCTGAATGAAGTGCTAAAAATACACTGCCTTTTTTATGAATGAAACACTGAAAATACAACTCACATTCATCTCTTCCTCTCTTGCTCTCTCTCGCTCTCTCTCTTTTCTAAAACCATACTCGAGTGAGCCCAGATCCAAAGAATGACAATCATGTAGCTCAGCTCGGCCAGACAAATTTCCTGGGCTGAGACACGAAATGTCAGTATACATTAACACCTGATTCATTAAAACAATGCAGAGACCATTTTGTGAGTATTGGTCACCGAGTCCAGGGAATGCAGCTGTGAATTTCCAGTACCGCCTTGTGTCTGGACAGCCAGTCGTACGTGTACAGAATTAAATTATTTCTCTTTATTCTGGCTGGAGGAATGGCTTTTAGCTCACAGCTTTGACCTGACCATTGCTCTACAGTGACAGAAGGAAGCTACACAAGGGAAAGAGACCTGAATGTAAACTCACCATTATTCATATTTTAGACAGTGTGGATTTCTGTCCAGTGCCAGATTTTAATAGAATGATAATATGGTACTAGGTTAAACAATAAGATTAGGATAGTTAGCTGGATTGTAACAGGATTGGTAAACAATGCTCATGTCTATTTCTAATCCTTTGGATAAAGATGAGAGGCTTTTCGAAAAATATTTTATCTGATTTTTGACTTGCCTTAGAATACCGTACGGGTCAAATTGGCATGTCCAGATTTTGGTACACTGATACTCCAAGTATGAATATCTTTCTTTTATTTACTTATTTTATTTAATGGGTAAGCACTGTTTGCAGGTTTTCACTGAGAGCATGAAAAACACTTGATGTCAGATGACATTAAGAACATGGCAATGAATGCTAGTCTTGTATGTCAGTGCACAGATTAGTGCTAAATGTCAGTCTGTATGCTTTAAGTGACTGTAAATGTATTTGGTAACACTTTACTTGAGGGAACACAAATAATGTAGTATTATGTTATTATTTATGTATTAATCACAAACTCGTTATATGTCGTTATCATAAATTTATCACGCTGATTTAAACTCTTGGTTTGTAAACCTCGTAGTTGCCCGCAAGCATCTTACGTTAGCAAGATGTTTGGTGATAATTAATGCAGCTAGCAAATTACATACATGAAAACCTATTAGTTGGGGTTGCAACAAGTTATCGTATTGACCAGTAAACGACAATAAACATAAATAACACAATCAACGAAAATCTGTACTGATCGCTTGCTCCATTTTGACCGCGGTTCCCGAGGAGAACGCTATCGGCAATCTATCGCTCATCCTGCTAGTCCCGGATGTAGAGGGTTGAATTTCGGACCGTATTTTAAACCACTGA
>JAODJW010000007.1:2477793-2489857 GCA_026777045.1 Hyperopisus bebe
TGCAGGGGGATATCCTAGGCCCAGGTCTGAGAGACACCCCAAGTGGGATGTAATGGTGTATGAGAGAGTTTTTGATATTGGCGGGGGGAGACCTAACTTAATTTAAATACAGAGGTCTGTCTATTGGGGGGGATGAATGAAGCCAAACCAAATATTGGGGGGGGGGGGACACCGCCATCCCCCCTGATTCCTACAGTCCTGATTGGATGCCATTCGATAGGACACACGCACACACAATAGTACTCTATGGACAATTTAGAGAGACCAATTATCTGCCCAACTCCTATAATGCCAGTAAGTTCCATTCAATTTTCATATTCATATGCAATAGTTTGTAACATATTAGAGGAGTTTGCAGCTCAGGTCCAAACACATGAACTGATTATCTGATTTTGAGTCATCACGTGGCACACCAGAACTATGCATCATTGAGTATATGTATTAAAGCCTAATGCAGCAGTGAAGCGTGCATTCAAAGAACAACACAGAGAGGTTGAACAGAACTTCCTTCCTCATTAATGATACACGTGGGCACACAGATACATAATCAAAGTTCAGTCAAGGACTGACAATGAAACTTTTTCAAAACTGTTGCAGCACAACAGAGCTGACCTTACCTCAAGAGGTATTTGACGTCTCTCCACAGCTCCTCTCAGAGTCTGTGCTGACGTCATTCACAAACTAATCAATGTCACTCCACAAGCGAAAGCCTCGACCCTCAGACGAACACTTTAAAGCCTATCCGGGACACACTGTACATAAAACCAGCTATTTCTGCTGTCTGTTTACCACCTAAGATTTATTCACCAGCATCTGCCTGAAAAAAAAGCAATTCTAGACGTTGTAAGTACATAGCTTGCCATTAAAATAACAAGTATGTTTTATTTTTTTGTCCTCCTGTACTATTTAAATATATCATTTTATTAATACAAATATAACCTCAACCCTCCCAAGAAACACACACTTTTGTTTTATTATACATTTTATCTGAATTTATGTTCATATGAGTTAATGTCTTGTATTCGCTTTAAGGTACATCCACAGTGACAAGAAACACAATACAATGTAATAATTTCTTCAAATGAAACAGTCCAAAGTACCAGCTTTGGTCAGCAGGGGGAGAAAACACCACACCCTAGGGAATTATCCTATTCATTTTAACATAAATATTTTGGGGGATAATATCTTACTACAAGTGGCATTGTGAGCATTAATGTAAACGCTTAAAACATTATATGCTACCTACCCTTCACGTTACCATTAATAATAAACCAATCAATCAGCAAGATTTTGTTTGTTTCTGTTCCTGGTTTTGCCTGAACATTGTCTGCCGTTTGCCATTTTATTTTGAAAGTAGTTAAAAATTCCCTGCACCCAATCACTGTTGTTACACAGTCGTATAGTAATCAGCTTTGCTTAAAGTAATACATCCCAAACATTTCAAGAGGTTATTTTAAGTTTCCTAGATGTGGCATATGTGTGACGGCACTTGCTAGGTAGTCTTCTCCTGTAACCCACCCATCCATCCATCCATTTTCTAAACCTGCTTGTTCTATGCAGGGGCATGGAAATCCGGAACCCATTCCAGAAGCTATTGGCCCAAGGCTTTTTGCCATAATGTAAAAGTTAAATGCAAAGACTGAAAGATGTCTTAATTATATATAATTCACATTTTGCAGTATTTGACTGCCCTAGGGAATGCATTAATGGGAATGCTAAAATCATCTCTTTGGAAATCTACATTCTCCTTCAAGCCAGCTGCTATATGAACATCTTACATGAGAACAGTTTACAAGCCGAGATATATATGTATATATAATGATAATAATAATAATTGGTACTTTAATATGTATGTCTATATATGTATATGTGTGTTTATATATATATATATTAGGGCTGTCAAAATTAATGAATTAACACAGATTAATCCACCATCAATTAATCTGATTAAAAATTAATCCATGGTATATATGACCCATATCCATAGGTCCATGGTATTGCACTTCTGTGGCAGATGGAATGCATCCAACTCGTGTTCAAGATGTTCAATAAACATGTTAAATGCATATATATTCCCCTTTTTTTTTAATCTGTTTGCTCATGCAAAATGAAATGTGATTAATGTAGATTAAAAATGAATGATATTTAATTGTGATTAATCAATTAATCCACAGTAACCCTGTGATTAATCTGATTAAAAATTTTAATCGTTTGATAGCACTAATATATATAATATACATACACAATATCTGCAGTCAGTAGTGAATACTGTAATTCAGATGTAGGTATTCAACTTAGCTGACATATGACATTGCTGCAAATCCTAAGTAGGGTGGAAATTCATATGGAAATATAAATTTGTTAAATTTCACAATGAAAATTCTTGTTTTACAAGCAGTTTAGGACAGCATCTTATCACAGAGGCAATGGTGTTTGTTGTTTCCAGTTACATATACATCTCCATGACTGATGTATTCACCACAATGTATTTATAATGTTAATTGTACAATGCGTGAACAGCACAGCATCTGGTAATTGTTTTCTTGATAAAAGCTATTTGCTCAAATTATTTTATGACTCATTATTTCCATACTTATGACTGGCAGCAATATCATGTGTCAGCTAAGCTAAATACCTACATTTGAAATAATTACTGCATATGACTCTGCAAGCTAGTGCGGGAGACATTACTCTGATATTACCAAAGGCACTACATGAGATATGGCTAGGTGAAGCATGTTAGTAGGTGTTTACTCCACAATAATTTTAACAAGCTGTTATAGATAACACTTTTGTATTTTTTGAATTTCTATTGTGATCTATTATGGTTGCTGTATGTACATATATGTCACAATGACCATTAGTGTCCATTAGTGTCAGTAGAGCTTGTGTGTTTCAACTTCAGTCACTTCCTTACAACCCTTTCCTTTATCTCCCAGTACCCATGTACCAGTGAAGTACCTCACCATTATCTCATTACCTTGTCACTGTCATGCAGTGGTAGTCTCGTGCTGGCTGTAAGACATCTCTCTAAGCAGTGATGCTGTGAACCACGTATGTGCCTTCGCAGCCAGTAGAAACCTAGCATCAGGTAGTCATTATAACAAAACAGCCCCCCCCCTCCCCCCCCCGGCTTAAAGCCAGCTGGAAATGAGAATTAGCTGATAAATTTGCAACAGGTTTAAAAGGGCTAATAACCATGCTGATTCAGGATAACTTGAATGATATTTAGAGAATGAAAGTTAGAATCAGCACACTTATACTTTCAGTGACACTTTTGTAAAGGAATAATCTATTGGTTCAGTATTTTTCATACATGCTTACAAAAATGCATCAAATTTATAACACCAGAGTGCATCTCTGGAAATACGTTGGAACCAAAGTGGATCATTATCATAATCATAATGACTAACAATGAAACAATAGTTCAAGATAAGTTAACTGCTGTTTTATTTACAATATTTTAAATAGTAATATTTTATAATCAATTAAATGTTAACACACTCCAAATGTTTCCATGCTTTGGGTGTGTTCTTTTGTATCGCTTAAAATTTTATGATCCATAAAGACTCATTTATATTTTTGATAAATTGCATTCTTTTTATTTTCAGTCTTTGGTTGCCTTTAAGTACAGCACAAAACAATAATGAATCCTTTCTGAGCATCACGTTCTTTCTGCATCGTTTATAAAATGAGTAGTTTCAGTTTGGTTAAAATGAATGGTGGTTTAACTCTGTGATTAATTCAGTGTTTGCATGTGTGCACAACTGTGACAAGTGCAGTCTCTGCCAGCAGGGATTGTGCAGTAAACCTTTCACTATAAGCCTCAGTATATAGTCAGGAAGTAGTGAAGGAAGAGCAGTCAGAGGATATACAGCTTTCCTATTTTTAGCTGCTTATACGGGTACCACTTAGTTTTATCCTCTATGCAAGATAAATGGTGGTCTTTTTGCTGTACAACTGATTCGGCTGGCCGATGTTGGTCTTAGGTATGCTAACATCTGCTAATGTTCTGAAGAACCCTTCTTGAACCCAAATAGAGCCATGGACAGGCTGAAACAGCCAAGGTAAGCTAAGGCTCAGCTGCATATGCTACTCAGCCTGCAGCTTTGACTCCCATTCTCATTTCCAAGCGAGGCTCTCTTCTCACTCATCTATGAGCTATGGTGAGCTGAACTGTGCTTCCAGGTGCTGGTTCTGCTAGACAGTCAATGTGCTAAGGCCATAGGTTATAGCTGCTTGGTTGTCTCACCCTACATCAAGCTACAATTACAACTCAAGATGAGGTGCTGTGGTGTTTATTGCTTTGCGTTTTCTAATGCAAGGCTGTGTGACTTTTCAGAATACAGATCACAAAACATTAATTTCCAGCTAACACATAGTAACCTCACTGTGCCTAATATACGGGTAACACTGCACTATTATATTAATTGACACTGATTCATTGGCATCAGTGTCTGAATCATAACATTGTTGACTGAATCCATTACTGGTTGAACATATGCAGTACATTTGCCAGTAAAGATTTTAAATGAAGGATGCATTGTCATCTCACCTGATACGTAACATAGGTGTGACCCAATGTTGGAAACACACCCGATGAGCTGCAATTTACAGGCAGCCCGAGTCGACCAAAGGAGACACGTACACTCAGACCTGCCCCCCCCCCCATAGCCAGTGTTTTGCATTTTAATTGTCTCACTATTTGAAGTAACTCAAAGTGAATATACGATTTGTCAGTTGATTCTTTTTCTTCCAGGCTATGAATAAAATGCTTTAATTATTGATGCACTGACGTCATACGGCTGTTTAAATGTTCTGTGTGGTTAGATATCTGTCTCACGGCGTGTTTTCACCCTGCCTCCCCTCTCAGCAGAGGTTATTAATGCAGCCGCGCTCTTACGTGGTTCTCGCTTGTAGGGCACAGCCGTCCAATGGAAAGCGGCGTCTCTGTATGAAATCCGTGCCCCTGCCCACAAGCTCAGACTCACACGAATGCACTCTGCTTTGTTTGTCTTCTGCTCTTACTGTGCTGCCAGAATGATTTCGAAGACAGTTTGTCAGTTAAATGCTTTCCATAATTTAATACCACAACATGCTGTTTGGAAGCATCAGCTGAAATGTTTTAACTGCATAAATCTGGAATTCATACTTTTTTCTAGATTAATCACCCAGTGTCATAATTAACCTCAAGTGTTTAGTCTGATGTAGGTGATCAAGTACTCAAGGTTCTCATTATCTTATTATTAATTGTCACGATAAATATTTATTATTTCATTTCTACTAAAAACTAATGAAAAACACTGCAAATGATTTAATAAATGACCTGCGTGTTTTGGCAGGAAAAATCTTGGAAAGTGCTTTAAGTAATCATATAGGCAAAAAATGAGAGGCATTGTTAAATGAATGTCTTTAGACTGTGTATCTGAATTTATGGTCTGTGTGTGGCTGACACTGGGTGATGCTGACAGATTCATATCTACTGGCTCAATGTGCCTGTTTGTCTGAATCCTGATACACACTTAACCCTGTTGAAGTTTCATATACTTTGATATATATAGCAATGTGTTTTAATTTTTATTGGTAAGGATAAATTTTCAACAACTCAATTTTAAACTGCTAGTGGAAAAAGCGGCCAGCTATTTCAGATCCACTTGGGATTTTTGCCACAAGTTGTCATGTATTTTGGCATAAATGGTTGCTTTTACTTAAGGGATATGGATTTATAGCAATGTAACTCAAAATCCAGAGGGGGTGCTGCACACTGCTTGCGCGACAGTGTATTTTAAGCATATTAGAGCACCTAGCTAGTTAGTCATGTCATTCATGAATATTTTAGCCTGTTTGTCGCTTCTGTTAGCTTTAATAATATGCAGCTAGTGGTAGGTGCTGAACTTTGCTTAATGCAGAATCCTGGGTTTTGTGTTGAGTTAAATGACAAGAGAACAGAGCACCATATGTAGAATGTAGAACATAGACTCACGGTGAAGTCATTGACATAATCCTAGTCTTTGAGGCTTCCACCCCATGCCTATTGTTGTTTGCATATGGATTTAGTTACATAGAACGTACTAATAACATATGGCCACATTCGAAGGAATTTTATTGTCACGAAACTTACAGAACTGGCTTCTAGCCATGTTAATTGGAGCATGTTGGTTGTAAAACAGTTGATTTTCTTTTTGGTTAAATTTTGGTTGTCTGAATGGTCATGTGCATGTATGGCCCCAAAGTTATAGATTGGATCATATTTCTTGTTCTGGGACTAACAGCTATTTCCAGCACCCTCGGTCCCCAAAACAGTCACATTTGTTTTTTTTTTTAAATGATCTTTGAACCTTTCAAGTTTTCCAAAAGCAACATTGCAAGTCCTTTCAGTAGGGTGTGTGTGCTGTGAGAGTTGGCTCTTGTTTCTGTTGTTTTGTTGGTTCCATGGCCTTGTCATCCCATCATCCTGCTTTTCACATCATCCTGCTTTTCACATCACCCTGCTTTTCATTTCATTTGCGAATGCATGCGCTGGGCTTCTGGCTTTAAAGATAGGCAAGGACAATAACTGACACATAAAAACAGCACTTGCGAAAGCATTCTTTGCCCTTCATGGCTCAGGTCTATCTGAGGTTGAGTTGGCTCAGCTCAACTCCAAAGTCAGGACCATGACTGACACCAGATTAGCATCTGACAAAGGCAGAGTGGGGGAGACAGACCAGATTGACGAGGACTCTCTCAGGATAGGCTGGAAGCCATGTGGGGTATGAAGGAAAAGGAGAGGGCGGGGAAAGTAAGTTTTACAAGAGACAGCCGGAAAAGATGATGAATACTGAAGCTGTCACCAGGCTCAGTCTGGAACATGCGGCCAGCAGGTTACTCATAAATAATTGATGAAGTGAAACATTAGCCTCTTCTGCTTGGCCAAGTTTCCTCGCAAGGAGCAGGTACCTGACAAGTCATCCAGTTACAGGAAGTACAAAAATGGCATTTTGCCACATCTTCCTGATGTCCACTATAGCACAACAGATCTATAGTATAATTAAAATAACCATTGTTCCAACCACTTCTATCATTGCTTTTGTAGGCATGCAATCCAGATAGGTATTAATGAACATACTGCATCCAAAAGAAATTAACTGAGATTCGATTTGCTATACCACTACCACTATTTTGATGAAGCAGTAGAGTCAGGCCACATGTGAACTGAAAATGAGGTTCCAACCCAATCCTTCGAGACCCACAGCCGATCCATGTTTCTGCTCCCTCTGAGCTCCCGGCCAGACAGTCCACATTTTTCCTCCCTGCTAGCTCCCTACTGGGAGCTAGAAGGGGAGCAAAAAAATTGACTGTCTGTGGGTCCCCAAGGACCGGATTGGGGAACACTGCTTCAGACTGGGCAGTGAGCTTTGCTTAGGGCTCAGCATCACTGATCTTGGAGAGAATGATTTTAGTGTTCAGCTTGGCTCAATTTGGAATCCTGTTTCTGGGCTTCCATTGCTGGTTTTATTTGTTAACATTATGTCTCCGGGTTTCTGTCTTGTTTGCCAACATCTTGTTTCCAGGGTCGCGGTCGTAGTTAGTCAGAATACCACAGCTGTGGTGTCAATTTGCCAGGGACTTATTTTTAGGTTTGTATTAGTGTTTTGCAGGGCTGGATTAACTTATCTAGGGACCTGAGTTGACATCAACATGGACACTCAGGTGCTGCTGATTTAACTGAGAGTTACATTTTTCCCAAGGCAGGGCAGGGCAGGGCAGGACCCTGACAAATGCCAGGGCGCTGGGCTGTAGCGTAGGATAGTCTATGCATTAATCTGCCCCTGTTGTTCTGGTTTTCTTGTTTTAATTCATTTCTCCACATCTGAGTCTGTCATTTCTAAGTCCAGTGTTCTCAGAGGACAACCCCAGCCAAATACCCTGGCATTGATGTCGACAGTGCAGCTCAGGCTATTTCCTGTCATACTTTGTCCAGTATATTTTGTCATGAAAAATCTTTGGGACTCATCCAGATGTGGTGTTTTTGCTTAAATATTGGGGTATTCTGATTTTAATAAATCTGGACCTGGAAGAAGGTTTGTGAATCTGAACTAGCATTATTTAGCTACTTATTTGTAGCATTAAAAAAGCAAGGAGAGTAAAAAGGAGGTAAAACTGAAAACTGTATACCTGCACTTTGTGTGGTTAATATTGATAATGACAGTTTAGCAATAAGGGAATTGATAAAACCAGAGTGCAGAACTCAATCTCCTAGCTGAAAACTTTCATAAAAGATTCGTAGAAGTAGCTATTAAACTGCACCAGCCTTGATAATTAATAGCAAGGGGGGGTTGTTGAGAAAATATAACAGTGGCACTATGACAGCAGTATAACACTATAACAGTGGCACTATGACTATCATACATCATTCACTCACACACCAGTCACTCACACACCATTCACTCACACACCGTTCACTCACACACCATTCACTCACACATCAGTCACTCACACACCATTCACTCACACACCATTCACTCACACACCAGTCACTGACACACATTCACTCGCACACCAGTCACTCACACACCAGTCACTGACACACCGTTCACTCACACACCGTTCACTCACACACTGTTCACTCACACACCAGTCACTGACACACATTCACTCGCACACCAGTCACTCACACACCAGTCACTCACACACCATTCACTCGCACACCAGTCACTCGCACACCATTCACTGACACACCATTCACTTGCACACCAGTCACTGACACACCATTCACTTGCACACCAGTCACTGACACACCATTTACTTGCACACCAGTCACTGACACACGTTCACTCGCACACCAGTCACTCACACACCAGTCACTCACACACCATTCACTCACACACCAGTCACTCACACACCATTCACTCACACACCATTCACTCACACACCATTCACTTGCACACCAGTCACTCACACACCGTTCACTCACACACCATTCACTCACACACCAGTCACTCACACACCATTCACTGACACATCATTCACTGACACACCATTCACTCACACACCATTCACTTGCACACCAGTCACTGACACACCATTCACTGTCACACCAGTCACTGACACACCATTCACTCATGCATGTACATCTAAAACAACACATGCATATAATGTAATTACATTATAAGGTTATCAAGCATGTAAAGAATACAGAGTGTGCTTCAAAAATTTCAGCCCTCTACAAAAGTCATAGATTAAAACTGCAAAGAAAGGGGCTAAACACAATTAGGCTAGAATAATGATGCAGTAAAAATATTTATACATGTACATGAGGAAGGATCTTATAAAGATGGACTTTTTCATTTTAGTTATTTAAATTCAGACCACTCATTATGTGCCTCCTCGTCAGAGCAGCGCTGATAAAAGTGAGGTCATCTCCGTAACCCGTTCAGATTTAAAATCCAATTTAAATGCAAAATAGTTTTTCAATAATAAACATCTGGAATAAAATGAAACTACATGAAGAGTGTTGGCCTCCACTAAACATGCATCATAAATGTCGCAAAGGGGGGAAGCAAAACATATAATATCATAAAACTATAATACCAAAGAAATCCAAGCTCAAGCTGGTGAAGATGGAAAGAATTATTAGCGTGAATTGCTGCACAACATTCGACATTCTCTGTAAGCTGTTTCTGCATTCAAAAAATGAATGTTCGATGTGTAAACAAGCTAAATCAAAAGTGTAAACTTCACAGCACCTAAGTGGGCAATTATGATATGTATTACTTAGAAAATAATTTGTCTTCTGTACATAATGAATTCGTATAAACTTAGACTGTATTACTGTCATGACATATATTCAAGGAACTGTTGCAACATAACATAATGTCAACCATTATTAAGACAAAAAGCATTTTTAAGCATGCATGACAGGAAATCTTTCAGATGACTCTGTTGCCATATGGATGTGCATTGCGATTCTCCGGTAGCCGACACAGGTACAGATTTCTTTCAGACATGTAAGAGAAATTAACCTGACAAAGTGCCTGTTGCCTCCCCACATCAATAAATCTGCCCGATTGTTCTGGCGACACCATTCCCCCCACTGGTAAGTTTTATCTTTTGCCCTCCCAGTTAGTAAGTTTGGTAGTACTTTACTTGAAGAGGCACAAATATTTAGTAGTAACTCAGTTACTACTGAAGTACAAATTCTGAACAAATCATGAACAAATATACTTACTACTCGAAATAAAAGATGTTACGATTCATTGATGATGAAGCAACAGGTCCAGTATTTCACTTGTTATTTATTACTAGTTTCTTCAATAGTCCCTTAGTAATAATTTCAGTAGTTTCTTCAGCAGTTCATAAAGGTTTACAGAATTATCAAATGTAGTAATAAATACAGTAACTGCGTGGGATAAAGGATGCATCATGATTCATAATGTTGAACAAATACAATATCAGTTTTCAACTTGTTATTCATGACTTCTTCCTTCAGTAGTTCCTCATTAGTTCACAAAGGTTTACAGAATTAAGATACAGTAACAAATATAGTAACTGCTTGAGATAAAAATGCATCGTGATTCATCAATGGTGAATTAGCATCATCAAGATCACTCAATTCTGACCTTAAAGTCAGCTGCTGGTGTTTTCAAGCCAACTAGACCAATTCAACAGAAGCATACTAAAGAAAAGCCCTTCCCAGTACTCAAACAGCCTATCTTTAACAACTGCACTGCCTGCAGTCAGCTACCATTAGAAATATTAACCAGTTCACAGAAATGTAATGACAAATTGATGATAGGAAAGATCTTCAATCATTCATTTCACGGAACTACTTTTAATGTGTGTTAAGCGTTTGTTAACATTGTGGTGATTGCAGTACGCATGAAGCAGATGATCTGACAAACCCTCTGTGAGCAATAAGAACACCAGCTTCACAAACAGATGAGGCTGAAATTGAACCCACAATCCTGAAATGCAAAAGAAGAGCAAAGAAAGAGAAAGACAGAGCATGCGTAATGTAATGACTTATGTAGTGTCAATGCAGCCACTAAGCTGCACAGTCCTGATTGAGGAATATTTGTAACAGGAGCAGAGAATAGAAAGCATTTTTTGTGAGCACAAGAGAAGTCAGATGTCTGAGAAGGGAAAACAGAGGTGGGGTGTTCCATTAGAGGTAGGGTAGTGAGGAGACAAAGAGTCTCCCCAGTAGGCTTGGTTAGCGGTAATGGCAAAGGGAGAGAACAGAACAAGGGTAGGACCAAAGAATTCAAGATAAGCTGGGACTGAAAGGGGAATTGAGTGCGGCCTACAATATCAAAAAACATCAAGAAGACCTTAGACAAAGCAAAGAGCAGCAACATAAGTGGAGAGAAGAGACTCGATTACAGGTTTAGAACCTCTTTTCTCATATAAGAGAGGAACAAAGTCCAGACTATGAACAATCAGGGGAAAAGAACCAGTCAAAGAGCGGAGATCCGATGACAGACAGCTCATTCAGAATCTTTTGAAAAAAGGTAAGAGAGAGGGCAATGTGCTGGTTTTAAAGGCGTGGTTTCATTGAAAAAGTAGACCTAACTTGTGCTTCTTGTATTAACTGTTATGCTGAAAAAGACAAGAGCAGAAAGGCTAACTACAACATAAATCTCTTGCAGGCAGAGGGCCAAAAAAAATAGAAAGATTGTCAGTCAGGAAGCTGCTGGGGGCTCTCACTTGCAGCAAGAGACCCATGGTCATGCTATGAGACAGTCTGGATGTGTTCCAGAGAAATCTGGCATTGTTATTTGCAATAGATTCGTTTTTGTTAAGAAGTAAAATCGATTATTCTTGTACAAAACAGTGTATCTTGTTATACAGTGGTACCTCAGAACTCGAATTTAATCCGTTCAGAACTCCGGATCGAATACTAAAAAGTTCAAGTTGTGATCAAATTTTCCCCATAAGAAATAATGAAAAACTAATTAATTGGTTCCCGGCCCCCAAAAAAATTACACCTAAATATGTTTTTTTTTTTTTTTTTTTAGCATTTAAACACAAAATGAACCGGACAAAACAAGAAGAGCATATACTGTACTAAACACATCTAAGC
>JAODJW010000007.1:2494363-2505142 GCA_026777045.1 Hyperopisus bebe
TCCCAATCACGCCCCTCCAGGTCTCACTGTCATTGCCCATGTGAGCATTGAAGTCCCCCAGCAGAACAAGAGAGTCCACAGGAGGAGTGCTCTCCAACACCCTTTCCAAGGACTCCAAAAAGGGTGGGTATTCTGAACTGCCATTTTGTGCATAAGCGCAAACAACAGTCAGGACCCATCCCCCAACCTGAAGACGAAGGGAGGCTACTCTCTCGTCCACTGCGTTAAACCCCAATGTACAGGCACCCAGCCTGGGGGCAATAAGTATGCCCACCCCACCTCGGCGCCTCTCCCCAAGAGCAACCCCAGAGTAGAAGAGGGTCCAACTCCCTTCGAGGAGACTGGTTCCAGAGCCCAAGCCGTGCGTCGAGGTGAGCCCGACTACATCTAGTTGGAACCTCACAGCTTCGTGCACCAGCTCAGGCTCCTTTCCCCCCAGAGAGGTGACATTCCATGTCGCTAGAGCTAGCTTCTGCATCCAAGGATCGGACCGCCAACGTCCCCGCCTTCGGCCATTGCCCAACTCACACTGCACCCGACCCCCATGGCCCTTCCTACAGGTGGTAAGCCCATTGGAGGGGGGAACCACGTGCCTTGTTCGGGCTGTGACTGACCAGGCCCCATGGGTGCAGGCATGGCCACCAGGTGCTCGCCATCGAGCCCCACCCCCAGGCCTGGCTCTGGGGGGGGCCCGGTGACCCGCGTCCGGGCAAGGGAAATTGTGGATCCAGTATTTTGTTCATCATTAGGGGTCTTGTCAGCCACACTTCGTCTGGTACCTCACCCAGGACCTATTTGCTTTGGGTGACCCTACCAGGGACATAAAGCCCTGGGCAACTTAGCTCCTGGGATCATTGGAACACGCAAACCCCTCCACCACGATAAGGTGTCGGCTCCAGGAGAGGAGAAGTGACTACATTAATAACCATTTTCCCAAAAAAATGTTCTAGGTGTGCCATTATATCAAAATTGATATTAAAATGAAATCTGGATGAACAGTTTTCTGGGCCAAGGGTATCCCAGATAAGCTGTGATATATGAATGGCGAATCTATTGGTGGGTAAATGGGGAAAAGCACATTTTAATGTGTCCCTAAAGTAGATGGAAATTTTCCACAAAAGCTGGATGTTAGGGTGAATGCAATGGCGTGACTTTGAGCTGCATATACACACTTTCTGTATCGTTGACCAGAACCAGCTTCAACCCCACACTCTCACATTACAGACATATCTCGGCTGTTTTTATTTCACCAACATAATGCAGTCTCAGTTTTCAAAATTGATGAGTCTGCACGATGCTGAAATGCTGGGCCAGGAATTCATAACTTGAAGATTAAATTAATGTTTGGCTGTCCTGTCTGGCTTTGCTTCTATGAAGTCATATGGGATGCAGCTGCAATGTGTTAGCGGAAGTAAAATGATAATCCCGCACTCAGCACCCTTCACTGACTGCCAGTCCAATTTAGAGCTGAATACATTCATATTTTTTCACATTAAAAGCCCTGATATCTGTGAAATATTTGGCATTGAAACAATCCCTGCAGCTAGTCAGCCTATCCTGTGGTTGAAGTTGATTAATTAAGGTGATGAATGAATCTGTAAGTCATTGGACAGCTGACTTCCTGAACACTGAATGTGAGGATGGAGAGACACATGTCCGAACACTTTACTCTTTCTCTATTTCTATACAAGTGACTCCATATCAGCTGTAACCTGCCCTCCTTCTTGGATCTTTACAGTACATATACAACAAGCGGGATCACTAGGGATTGGTCAAATCCTGCACACTGCATCTTTCATTGGCTGCCTTTTGGAGGACATTCTAGTCACTAAAAAAACAGGGATTCAAGACAGAAAATACTGCATTTCTCCTGGAGGGCTGGCCCCCCTGAACATGAGACAGTACACACCTTCTATGAAAAAAGTACAAATCAATGCTTGCATGCAGCACTACACCATACATTGCACATTAATTTACAATTGTGATTAGGGCTGATTCCTGATTATGGAGCAGTCTGTCACATGTGATCATCACAGTTTCTTCTCCATACAGTGATTTAATGCTCCATTTTTTGTGTGTCTCCCTGCAGCTTCACCATCTTGACTGGGGTTGCACTCAGACATATGCACAATTCATTATTAAGGAAATGCATCCTTTTTGCCTCTCACCTGCTTCCCAATGGAGCTCAACACTGACAGTATCCAGATCTTTGCATCAGGTTGATCCAGTGCACTGATCGGCTTCCAATGCTTCGTCTCACCATATCCTAAGTTATCAGTAAGATCAGAAACCCTGCGCAGCACAACTGCATTTGTGATCTGCGATTATTACATTTTTTTTCAGCAGTACTGCTTGAGTAGTATCATTAATGAGTTTGGAATAATGTTCAGCCTTTCCACATTGATTTTTCTTTCATTGATCTCCCTCTCATAAAACTATAGTGCACTGTCTCATGACAATGTCAGTTTTAATAGTGTTAAAGTCATATAAGAAATATTAAATACAATGATTATTTGAGATAGGTGGTTGCAAGCACTAAAAATCTGTCTGCCTGTTTGTCAGATTATGTTCAAAATCCGAACAAGTGCATGGAAACAAGGAGATAAGAAGTTTGACAAATAAGGCAGAGAAAATGCACAAGACAGCAGCCTTTGCAGGAACTGAGCAGCATTAGAAGGTGTTGCTGGGATCGCCAAAGATGAACTAACGGCTACGGCACTCAAGCAGGCTGGCGCTCTGACTCACCATATTCTCGCGGGGCTCTGGCTGACGTCACTCTGAGAACGTGGGTCAGCCTCCGTCCGGAATGCAGGCCCGCTCGCGTCAGATACGCAGACAGACTTGAGTTGAGTCAATGTTCCACAGCCTGTGACTGATCCTACTGAATTTTATATCGTGTTGCCGAAAGGTACAGTCATCTTCTACTTCCTCAATCATTTAATGGGTAACTACTCAGATACCGACATATTTGTACTCATACAGACATGACAAGCCTCATTATCATCAATACTACAACATTTGATTAGCATGATTGCATGATTAGAATTCAGCCATTTCCATTGGCTCGTGGCAGGTTCAGACACCCACAGGTTTTTTTTTTCTTTTTTTTAATGCCCCCTACAATGCTTCCATAGTTTCAATGCATCAGCTCTGATTGACAGGGTGGGGGTGGGACTGACTTCCCCCAGGGCTCTACGCTAATGAGCTCCCAGTCGCATTAGACCACTAAAAATTGAACATTTGTGGAGTGCTCTGGATGGGTCATCTCATTAAAAGTACTGATTATGTGCACTCTTTTAAAAAGTTTCCTTTGTTATGCTTCATATCATGCTTGAAAATTTTCAGGAAAATCATCCGTTTAAAAAGGACACTGGATTTATTGGGAATTAAACTGCGAGACGGGGCAGAGGACATTTCAGGATGAATGCACAGTTCACCTGATCCTCATTCCCATTCCTTATAAAAGACTGAATTTCATTACCTCTCTCCCAGTGACCCCTTACAGACCTTGATGCCTGTACCTGCAGCCAATTGTTGCCTAACTGTGATGCAACTTCCATTTTGGTTTGTATATGATCTTAACCCTGATAGTCTTGTTTTCCTTTCTGTTCCCCCATTGTTTTTATTACTGTTGTTAAATGCATTGAATCAAGAATGCTGGGAATATTGTTATCAAATAGCCAGTTGTGCACAATTACAATAGAACATCTGTGCACAAACACATCTCTTTTGGCTTTTAAAATCTGCATACATTTTTATCCAATTTCTTGGATTATTAAGTTTAAACATTTTCAAGTAAAAGCCTATACTGTTCCCTATAGCATCAACACTCTGTAATTATAGGTAACATACATATTTAGTGGGTGACATGGTGGGTCAGTGGTTAGCACCAGTGATGTCCCGAGCCAACATCAAAGATCGGAATTGGGACAAATCCAGGCATTTTTTAATTGATCAGTATGGGCTACCAAAGCCCAATCTATTTCATTTCCTGCTTAAGCCCATTTTACATCAGCTGATTGTAAGGTTCTTTCACATGCTACAGTGAGCCTGAAAATAAGATCTCTCAAAGTGTCAGCCGTGTGCAGATTCTTTAACCTGCCCAACAGCTACCTGCAGTGTTTGCAAAGCCGTCCTTTTGAGGGGAAGTAGCAGCAGAGAGTCGTTTAATATAGCAAATCAAATGAAGCCCTTGCCGGAACACTATAAGGACGTATACTGTGAAATCGCAAGGCTTACTCAGACAAACACTGCACCAACGCCTACTGGATGTGTATGTATATTTAAATATTTATTAAAAGATCAGATCGGGATCAAACTGGGTTGACATAAATATTGAATGGTTCGGGTTGGGGTACCGAGGATTGGGACATCTCTAGTTAGCACTGTTGCCTCACACCCACATGACAAAGCAATTGAATCCTGTGTCCAATATGTGTGTGTGGAGTTTGCATGTTAATTCTGTGTTACATGGGTTTCCTCTTCAATGACGTGTGGGACAATTATTAACAATTAAGGTAACGGTCATCTCTAAAATGCCCATAGTATATCCTGTCCAGCAAAAATTCTAGCTTTTGGCCCTGTGCCACCTGGGATAGGTTCCAGGCCCCCACTGACTATGACCAGGATAAGCAATTGGAGGATAGATACTGAGCTATTTTTATCAGCATTATAAAAATAATCATGATCTAATGTGGTATTTGTGACCATCATGATCATGAATCATATCCCTTATAATGTCTTCCCTTATGTCAATTTCAAAATGTATACGGCATGTATTTATTTGAGTGTATTTCAGTGAATGTATTTTCCTGTCAGGGGCCTTAAAAAACTTAGAACACAATTGGATCGGTTGAAGAGACCACTGCAGCGCAAGGCAGGAGAGACCACTGCAGTGCAAGGCAGGAGATACCACTGTATCACAAGACAGGAGAGACCACTGTATCACAAGGCAGGAGAGACCACTGCATCACAAGGTAGGAGAGACCACTGCAGCGCAAGGTAGGAGAGACCACTGAAGCGCAAGGCAGGAGAGACCACTGCATCACAAGGCAGGAGAGACCACTGTATCACAAGGCAGGAGAGACCACTGCAGCGCAAGGCAGGAGAAACCACTGCATCACAAGGCAGAAGATACCACTGTATCACAAGGCAGGAGAGACCACTGTATCACAAGGCAGGAGAGACCACTGCATCACAAGGCAGGAGATACCACTGTATCACAAGGCAGGAGAGACCACTGTATCGCAAGGTAGGAGAGACCACTGCAGCGCAAGGCAGGAGAGACCACTGCAGCGCAAGGCAGGAGAGACCACTGCATCACAAGGCAGGAGAAACCACTGCATCACAAGGCAGGAGAAACCACTGTATCACAGGGCAGGGGAGACCACTGTATCACAAGGCAGAGGAGACCACTGTATCACAAGGCATGGGAGACCACTGTATCACAAGGCTGGAGAAACCACTGCAGCGCAAAGCTTGGGAGACCACTGTATCACAACGCTGGAGAAACCATGGCATCACAATACAGGAGAGACCACTGTATCACAAGGCAGGGGAGACTACTGTACCACAAGACTGGGGAGACCTTTGCAGCGCAAGGCTAGGGAGACCACTGTATCACAAGGCTGGGGAGACCACCGTATCACAAGGCAGGGGAGACCACCTCACCACAAGGCAGGGGAGACCACTGTATCACAAGGCTGGGGAGACCACCTCACTACAAGGCAGGGGAGACCACTGTATCACAAAACAGGGGAGTCCAGTATCCGCACATATCTGCATCTATGACACGAAACCTGCACAACACAAGGAGAACATGCAAACTGAGTGAGTTTCAAACTAGTTGTTGCTGTTCTGAGGTACTGTCATATCATATACCCTGAATAAAAATACTTCTGACAAAAAATCCACAGTACAGTTGGGTATTAACAAAATGTTTTTTGTTTCTTCATGAAATTCCACATCCGCTCACACGGATTCAACTCCAAAAATCTGGTGCCTGTCTGAACATTCTCATTTATAAAGTTACCAGCAAATGCCCATGATTGACCAAAGTACCATGCAGTACTCCTCATATCAGTGTACTGCAACATCACAGTATCATCTTGTCAACTTCCAAGTACATAATGTCTATTCAATCCAACAAAACCCAAAGTGCAACAATTCTTTGGTACTCTCTATCAAACTAATCTACCCAGCTATAATTAATTTCTACATAGATGCTATCTTCTGGGAATTTGATATTAATAAGGGAAGCTGGCTTGCAGGAAAATTAGAATGTAAGCCAGCAGAGTCAAACTGTCGTAAAGTAAATGTGCCTGGTAAACACACTCCAGCTGAGTGTCTGTATGCCTGTGGTAAATTTCATATAAATTTCAATTCCCTTCCTCACCTCAGCTCCCAGTCACTGCCCTGTAAATTCCAGGCACGGTGTCTGTGTTGTCATGGGAATGCTGCTTCTCCCACTAGTGGTGGCACATGCCTCAAAATGCGTAAATAGACATCAGGATGTTGGTAGGGTAACATCTCCAAGCTACTCTGTCCAGAGGCAACAATAAAACAAAGCTATTGTCTTGACAAAAGCCTTTCCCATTGTTTTAGTGTGTATAAACTCATCAGTATCATCAAACTATAAAACCCTGGGTTTACCTTTAAAATCAGAACTTTATTTTCTTTAAAAGAGTTAATTAGAGAAGCTAAAGACTATTTAAATATGGATTGACCTGGAGTCATTATTTCGGCACTGTTTAAGTGTGTCTGTTCTGTGCATTTCCTGTATACCTTTTTCAGATATTCCCGAAAAAAACCTGCTGCATCTTCACAGTGGACTTAAGGCCACATTTTTTTTTTATCATAACTACAATCTGAAGCTTTCACTTAACTTTCACCCCCCTATAAAATCAAATGCAACATCACTGGATTAAACAGGGATTCAGGCTCAATATTCAAACTTCTCCCATGTTTTGACGAGTCAATCAGTTGTCATTGAAGGTCAGTTTTCTTATGGAAAACTGTGAGAACTTTGCTGAAATCTAAGTTTTATTAATAATACATTTTATACTAATAGAGTTATAAAGGATTCCCTTCTATTATTTCCCATAAGATCATGTTTGTCAAAATAGACCCTTTTATCAAAGTTTGCTCATTTGATCATTTTTAAACTCGGATGAAAAATTGCTGCAAGGCTTAAAGTTGGAAGATGCATATAAATAGAATAAAATATACCATACTACCAGCAGGATCCTAGATTACTGATTTAGATATATTTTTAGAGTTCATGTCTATTTTATTGTATGAGTAACTGACAACATGCAAGTTATCCAATCAGCAAATAGTATACTCAGAACATTGTTTGGTGCAATCCATGTGATTCATCCTTGTCTATACATACTTCCATATTAGCTCAGAGTGTCTATTTTCATGTACTGAGACAACAGTTATGGTCACTTCTGAAATTAAATGCACATGATGAGTCGACCAAAATCAGTCAGTCATCCTGTGCACATCCCCCCACCTACGACTTCCGGATTGTTGAGAATTACCTAAGACTCATGCACCAGCCACTAAACAACATGTGTTTCGTGAACAGTCACCTCTTCTGTGTTTGGCCCTTGTAGTGGACTTGGGCGGCATGTCAGGGGTCAGACTGCAGTTGAATATTAACGTGGCAGTGCACAGACAGCCCTTGTGTCTTGTTTGAATGGAATCTAAGTGAGCACTGGCTGAGGCCCGATTTGGAGATTGTTCTACCCACATTTTTGTCTCCGTTATGCTCTGACTGATACATGGACTTGGCCAAGAGGCTTATTAGTCAGTTCAGATGTAATGACAGGCCATCACTGAAATAATGATGCCACTTGCAGATTAATGTGGTCGGTTTTATATAATAGAGGCCTTTGTGACTGAAATATGGCATAAAAACTGCTGGTGACCTTAATAGATTTCAACAGAGTTACTTTTCACATGACGCCAGAACTGATCAAAGGTCTTCTGTGTTGTACTAAGGGTTCACACCAAGAAATCAAAGTGATGTGGCAAGGAAACTGGAAAAAAAAAGCTTCAAAACACATCTAAGCCCACACTGGTTTTTGTATATAATAAATAAATAAGTACAAACCTTTCCTTGCTTTATTCTTTGTCCCTGAGATGTACTGAGGTAGACACAGCTCGGAGTGTTTCTGAAGCACCACTGGGCTAGTTTCTCATTTGCAAAGTGTCACAGGACCACATTAAAGACTATCCGGCTAGTCAATAAATCCAGTGAAGTAGGTTTTGTAGAGATAATATGTGAACTTCCCTGGGGTGCGGTCTGTTCATCTTGTTAGAGAATAAAAATATTCTTGGAAGAGAAGCATCTTTGCAGGAAAAAAATACACATCTAGGGTGCTCTGTCAGTATTGATCTCATATCATTGTATTATAATATTCATAAAATTACTCATCTTTTCCGGTTTGAAAAATTAGGCATAGCAACGGGCAATTTTGAATAACAACTGACTTTTATACAATTTTAAATGCACGGCTGCAATGGCTAAAAACCAGCCAATGCGCAGAGGGTGGTTGCCTCTGTGGACCTAAGCTACTGTCATAAATTCAAAAATTGTCCAATGCTAAGACCGTAAGTCAGTTGTTATTCAAAATTGTCTGTCGCTAAGCCCAATTTTGGGTGGTTCTTAGCCACTGCAGCAATGCATTTAAAAATGTATAATGCACGACTTGTCGTACACTAAGTTGTACTTAGTTAGAATAAAAGATAACATATATTACTGCATTGACTTACTAATGTGATTTGCCTGGCTGGCACTGTGTGTGCAGTTAGAATTTTCTTCAACACACTTTCGACCAATCAGATTCAGGAATTCAACAGCGATGTGGTATAACAGAAAATTAAAGTATTATTGGTAGGAATGATGCTTTGAATCTGGCCTACTGGGATCCTTGCATCTCAGAGACTCAAGTGGTGCCAAGACCAAAGGATTCAAGATAGAGATCCAGATCTGTGAACTGGGGCAGTATTAATGTGTACATCTTCCTCATCTTCAGTGCACAAGAGCCTATCAATTTTTTCATCATTCCTGTCAAATCATCAAGCATTTTAGCCTCTCTGCAGTGATATAGAAACCATGTTAGTGCATAAATATCCACCATCAGTTGTATTTTTAGAACCTGAAAAACTATAATTAAAACAGTCAGTATTAATGGTTAGACTAGGCTGATTAAAAGTAATTAAAATGGTACTAGATTCATTATTAAAGTGTTCAAGTAATTATCAATAATATACGTCAGGCAAAAGTTCTTTTGGGAAGCTAAGCAGGAGACAGTTTTAAGGTGGGCCTACAAGGACTTTAGGGAGTTCTGGATGCTGCGTTAACAAATAACACAACACAGAGCACAACAAATGTAATGAACACTAAAAGGTGCATGAATAACACAGTCCAATACTTCATTAAGCATATACATTTCAATACAACCCATTTACATTCTTGCCTGGTTACCATTACATATGTGATCTAAATAAAACACACTGAATAACAGGGGGGCAATGAGTGGCTCAGTGGGCTAGGCCACTGCACCTGTGATCAGAAGGTCACCGGTCCAAGCTCAGCCTCAGCATGACTGCGGGTCCTTGAGCACGGCCCTTGACCCCCCCCCCCCCCCAGCTCCCTGGGCACAACAATGGTGGCTGCCCTTCATGACCATGCTTGCTTTCATGGAGAGCAAGATGGGGAAGGTAAAAAGAGAATTTCCCCACAGGGCTCAATAAAGCATCTATAATTCATTATAGACACCTTCATAATGCATGATCATGGTTGGTATAAGAATTATTAAAGCATTACAGCATCTTCTGATGACATATGGTATTATACTGTTGATTATAATACTTCATAAGCTCCAGTGAAACTTGCATGTATAATGCACTCTTGATACCTTCACAATGCATTACAATGCTTGGTATAAGAACTAAGGATGCTTTGTACTGTATTGTGAAAGTATAATGTATTATAGATGACCGTTAAACAGAGCATTCATAATGCATAATAAATATGGCTATAATGTGTTACGAATGCATTATAATATGTTATGAGTGGGTTCATAGATTATTATAGACAGGGCAATCACATAAAATGTTACCACAAATTTTGTGCTATCCAGCCGTAAAGACCCTACAATCAACAATGCTATCTGGTATAAACATGGCACAATATTACTACCAATTTAAACATTTGAATGCTGCTCAGTAGGGGATTATTGAATAATGCCGATTTATTATGAGCAAATCGTTCAATTTCAGCTAGTGATAAATATGAGCGTAGCCGTGGGTAGAACTATGGGCCTTGCAGCTCCAGTGTTCTGGGTTGAATCGCTGTCTCAGCTAATTTATGCAATTTAGCACTTGTTTAGGTTTACTCTTGCAGTCCAAAGACATGCAATTCAGCTGCACTGGTGTCTCTAAAGTTTGCTTTGTGTACGGTGTCCTGTGATGGACAGGCATCCTATACAGGGGACACCCCATATTGTGCTCTGGGATAAGCTCCAGGCATACTGTGACCTTGCATTGGATAAGCAAGTCTTGAAATATAAATAAACAATAATAGACTTGAATGACAACCAGTCACTGTTAAATATCCTGTTGCAGTTATGCACTTACACTCACCTAAAGGATTATTAGGAACACTATACTAATACAGTGTTTGACCCCGTTTCGCCTTCAGAACTGCCTTAATTCTACGTGGCATTGATTCAACAAGGTGCTGAAAGCATTCTTTAGAAATGTTGG
>JAODJW010000007.1:2514989-2530500 GCA_026777045.1 Hyperopisus bebe
GTATTTTATGGTTTAAACATTTTGTCAGGACTATACCATACTTAGCTATGAGGAATGCATGTTTGCCAAGCTCAGGGCTTGAAAATATTATAATTATGGGATGTTTTTTGTATATATTTCTCCAGAAGTTTTCCACCCTGTTACGGACATGTACATGGTAATCACAACACACCAGCCCAGGGCCTCCACATCCAGCATGTTCACCTCCATGATCGTCTGAGACCAGCCTCTCGGACAGCTGCAGCATCAATCGGTTTGCATAACCAAAGAATTTCTGCACAAACTGTCAGAAATCATCTCAGGGAAGCTGATTTGCATCTGCATGGAGGTGGACATGCTGGATGTGGAGGTCCTGGACAGGTGTGGTTACACGTGGTCTGCGGTTGTGAGGCCAGTTGGATGTACTGCCAAATTCTCTGAAACGCCTTTGAAGATGGCTTATGGTAGAGAAATGAATATTCATTTCACGGGTAACAGCTCTGGTAGACATTCCTGCAGTCAGCATGATAATTGCACGCTCCCTTAAACGTTGCAACATCTGTGGCATTATGCTGTATGATCAAACTGCACATTTCAGAGTGGCCTTTTATTGTGGGCAGTCTAAGGCACACCTGTGCAATATTCATGCTGTCCAATCAGCACCTGAATATGCCACACCTGTGAGGTGGGATGGATTTTCTCGGCAAAGGAGAAGTGCTCACTAACACAGATTTATACAGATTTGTGAACAATATTTGAGAGCAATGGGTCTTTTGTTTATGTAGAAAATGTTTCAGATCTTTGAGTTCAACTCATGCAAAATGGGAGCAAAACAGAAAGTGTTGCGTTTATATTTTTGTTCAGTGTATAGACACATATATAATGAAAACTGAAATATATAGTATATTTCTTTTGAAAAACGTATTCAGAGTACTTTCGAATGGATGAATTTCACCCAGAATCCTAAACAAATGATGAAAATAGAGCTGTGAGGTGGTGCAGCTGAACATTTGTCAAGGCAACGGCTGGAGACGTGCGAGGGCTTTCTGTGACGCAATAAGGGGATTGTGTTTGTTTCTCTGAAGTGCCTCCCTGATGCTCAGAGCTGCTCCTTGCAGTGTGGATCACGCATTGGATATGCAAGTCAGTGTTCGAGCAATATGAGTGGCCAGGCAGCTTGAGGGTCTTGTATAGCCATTCCGAAGCATCCTGCTGAATAAGTAATGTGAACTGAGGCAACAAGAGGTTCCTTCTGGAGACAATGGCCACCCAGACCACAGTGGCTTTGCCAACTGGCTGCCAGAGGATGCTTTGTGAGTCTCACGATTCTCCAGGGATGGGGGGCCACATAAGGATATAGTAGTTAGGTGCCGTCTAAGGGGCCCTGTGACATGCATTCTGCTGCCCTAACTTCTTCTGTTCATACCTCTTTCATCTTCCCCCTCATTCTCCGAGGTGATTCTTATTAAGCTTCCCTACGTTTCAGGGATTTTTTTTTCTCTTACCAAATTACATCCAAGGCCAGACAAAAGATACACCTGTTAAGGCATCGGTTATAAAAAGCAAGAGAACATTAATTAAATTTGGTTGTATTCCAATGAGCAAATAATTACTGTAAAGTAATACTACATTTGCATGTAATCGAGCTAGGTGAGAATTACAGTATTCTGTGAAAATCAGCACCAGGAGAGCCATCTGATTGTGCAGTCCTTCATGGTTGCAGGCTACATTGTTCACAAATAAACATTGCAGTTGTCTTCTTATTTTACAGGAGCCAACGATTCCCCAGTTAGACCACAATGGCAAACATTCCCATGCTGGCACCTCGCCAGGCACCAACAGCATTTGTTTTTGTGGATGCATGGTGTATGGGGAGTGGTAAAAATAATATGTCAAATGGCACATTCGGCAGCCAGAGAGATGTAAAAGTATCTGAGGACAAACTACACATGTATTTGTTGTTGCACAATTTGTGGTTTTCCCCATTTTAAATATTTAATCAGTTTTTGATAGTCCCTAGTGTCATTGGGTGCTCTCCTTGACCCAGAAATCACAGAAGGGTGTCCTTGACCATTCTCTCGAAGCTGTAGCATCGGTCTTAATTATAACTGCATCAAAATGCCAAATTATTAATTCATCAACCTCATTAACTTTTAAAATTCTGCAAGGTGTTTGGTTGCAGAAGTGAACTGGGATAGAATGTATCCCAGGTAATTCTCTTGTCTTCTCTGAAAATAGACAGAGGGATGGGAAAATGTAACAATTAGGTGGAAATGAATGGAAAATTGGAAAGGAGGGCTGCAAGGCTTTCTCTGGGCAGCGGGTTCAGTTTCCTCTGTGAAGCGGACAGCTTTAGAAGTCTTGTTTTTATTTAAGTTTTAATTGAAAGTCAGTGAAAGGCAGGGGCTTCCGGCTGCAGCGTCACTCTTTAACATCTCTGTCTTGCCTGGATGCGATCCGCCTCCCGGGAGAGCCGAAGCCGGCGTCATTCACAAAAATCATTCAAATGGCTTCGACTTCAAAGCCTTTCATTGAGGAATCTTTTTATAGCACTGGAATGCAGCCTTTACCTGATTAACATTGCACGCAGCAGTCCTTAAGAACTCTTCCAACAGAAGCAAAGGGACACAGCTCCTCTCTGTATGCCTGCCTTCAAACAGCGATGGGAGGGGGAAGTGAGCCATGACTTAGGTAGATCCAGGGAGCTCTCTCAGATATCGATTCTGCACCCCACTTCCAGAGACTCAAAGGACATCTCCCGGCTCTCCTCTCACGCAGCATCTGTACAGCTGCAACATGTTTTAAATAACTGATCCCTTTTCTAAAAAAGCATTTTATAGCGTCATGAAAAAAGATAAAAGCATTTGCCTGATTCTCTATTCTTGCATATTTGTCACACTAAATGGTTTCAGATTTCGAGACAAAATATTAAACAAAGGAACCCTGAAGAAACACATAACAGAGTTTTTTGATTACTATTTTATTTACTTTAATTCATTCACCCATATCACCCATGAGAAATGGTACTGCTCTCTTAGTTAATGAACCAATTGACCATAATTAATTGATAATTAGATTCAGCTGATCGAACGCAGCCTGGCTTGTTTACAGACAGCCCCTTTGAATCTAAAGTGCACTTATATTAACCCTTACCATCCAAGTAAAGTTGTTACGTCAAAGGAACAAACATATGTATGATTATATTGATTATATAATGTATAATACATGTATGTATGTGTAGGAAGTTCAATAACCAAACACACACACACACAATGGTTACAGAGCTATTTCTAAGATCCTGGGACTTCACTGGGCCGCAATGACAGCATTACTTCCAAATGAAGAACACTTGGAACAGTAGTGTTCAGTTTGCAAAATATCTCTAATTTGTCCAGGAAATCATGAATGATACCAGGAAAGCATTCAAAGGCCTCATGTTAATGACATTGCAATAAGAATGAGACTGGCTCAAAATGAGGTTTATTACTGAAGTCTGTTAGTCAAAAGAACCTAAATTCTCATCTCATATTTGCAAACAAGCGCTTAAATTATATTTGGAACCATGTCCTATGGAGTTAAAAGTGGAATTCTTTGGATGATACAGGACCCATTACACCCGGCATAAACAAAACACAGCACTTCACACTATTAACAGGGATTGACATAACTGGTATGCAAGTACGCATTCAGGTTTAGCACAAGTCGTGTGAATAAAATATAGATTTTCCTCCAAATGTGTGGTGATGTTGTGTGACAAAATGTTTCTTATGACCCTTAAGTGGTAATGCATTTAGAAAGAAAGATGCTATCCCAAAAAACACTGCTAGTTACACTGTGGCCATTTTGGATAGGTTTCAGGTTTTGGATAGGAAAGGCTCCCAGTTGCACCATTTGCTCTTTCCTCCGTAAAACCTGTTGGGCTCCATCAAATGATGTGAAATTGGGCACACATGTAGAAAACAAGTTTGGGAACAACATCTTTAAAATTGGACCTAATCCATCATGTAGTTTTTGAAATTTTTTTCAAAAATCCAAGACACAAAGACAGGTTTTTGTATTTTTCCAGCTGTTTTTGTTATATTTGCCTGTCCATAAATTATACACAGTTATTCATTTTGGTTATTGAACTTCCTACAATTAATTGCAAAGGGGTCAGCTTTCATTTAAGGTATCAGCCATGTGTCTGTGACTTTTACATCTGAAATTATAAGGTAATTATTACAAAGAGGGAAGAAATGGCCTGTTATCATGAACCCCTGGTGGAATCCATAGAGTTAAAAGCAATATGTGCGGCAATCGATTAATGTAACAGCGCAAATACGTACATATTTTATGTGCATTTGCACCAATATGACAAGAAATTACATTTCAACCTCTATACCGCAAATGAAGTACGAATTAGCATATAAAGGTTAAAATGCGTGATAATTTCTTGTCCTATCGGCGCAAATGCACATAAAATACGTACGCAGTCACGCTGTTACAACAATCGATTGCCATACGAATCGCTTTTAAAGGTGAATGCATACTTGCATACCAGTTCTGTCAATCCCTGACTATTAACATACCTACAGTCATTGATGTTACCATCACCATGATGGTGTTGGGATACTTTGCTGATTCAGGGTATGCTTTTTAAAAATTTACTATCAGCATACTTACCGTAATCTCATGAATGAAACATTTTATATACTACAATAAATAGGGATGTTCAAATTTGGGAGCTGTTTTCTAGGTATATTAATGGATGTTTCGGTTTGGTTAAAACCTTTGGTTGTGAATAACTTTGAAACAGGCTCAGTGCATGCATAGTATGCGTTTTAGAGTTGGAGATGTAAAAAAGGGCAAGCCTGGCAGGCCTCAATGTAGCAGGAGGAAAATTAATTGGTGTACAAGCTGGGATCTATTCCATTTAACCCACACTAACCCAATTTAGGCAGAATTTTGCACTGCATCAATAGTGAAAGAGCCCCTCTGTATGATCCAGCAAAATATGAAAGCCAATTAGACCCGAATGTCTTGTTTTATGTGCCATAATGAGGAAATTTCATGTTTGTACTGAGCAATAATTGTACCAATTCTGCTGTAATTACAACGCAATGTCAATTATCTTGTTTTTTTTCCCTTTACCCAGAAGGAGGGCAGTCTCCGATTTTTATCACAGTAAAAAAAAATAAATCAATTACAAGCCGTAGGATTTTATAGAAGTCTTTAAATAGAGATGACAAAATTATGTAAATGCAAATTGCAGACCCTGAGAGGTGGAGCAGCAAGTTAATCATGTGTAACACAGAGAATGTGTACACAGCATGAGTACATTATACTTATTAACTGCCATGGTGATCTTTTAATAAATTTTTTTGCCAAAATTATTTTCATGGCAATCATGTAACCTTAACAATCTAAATTTGTTAACAGTACCATCTGATTGGACATTTCTTAGTAAAAGCAATACAAACAGAGGATTGTAGTACTGAATTAAAATTTCTATTGCTATGGCTCACCTGATATGGCCTAGGACTAGGGCAGTGGGCTGAACCTCCAAATTTTTAACATTAGTAGGTTAGCAATACTATCAAATGTTTTCAACGAGTTTGACCATTTGGATGTTCAAATCTAATATCAGAAATCCTCTGCCCAACCTGCCCCCATTCTCTGGTACTATTCAGCTGTCTCATTTCGATTCTCAACAAATTCGCGCACACACACACACAGACAGACAGACAGACCTGTACGCATATCTTTATGGGGACTGTCCATTCATTTCTATGGGCAACAATGACAACCTTGACCCCTACCCAGCCCTAACCTTAACTATAAGTAACCAAACAAAATGTAAGACTTTTGGCATTTTTAGTTTTTGATTGCAGTCACAGATTTGAATTTTACCTTTTGGGGACCGAAAAAATGTACCCACAACGTTTTTTATCACATTGTGTGATAATGTATACTTGTGCGTGTAATGTATACCAGGACCACACACACACCAACTAAGTTCCCTTATCTCTAGATTTCAGTTAAACACTGAGTTCTTGCTGTGTGCTGATTGGTCAGTCTCCTATAATCAAGCATGTGTCACTAATGTTAATGTGAAACAGCTGAATGAGTCTTTCAATCAAGGAAACAAACCAAACCATAAGAAGAACTGAACTAATTAGCCAATCACAGGAGCCTTTCAGATTTAAAGTAGTTTGTAAAACCCAAAGTATCCTCCCTGACATGGGTTACCTGACCACCTTATTCAAATACTTACTAGGACACGAGAGGTGTAACTTTTGTTGACAATATAGTTAACCTGGGGCCTGTACTACGAAACAGGGGTACTGGCTTGTCGGAGTAACTTGACAGATTTAAGGTAGTCTGGGCAAAATGTAAGTGAATAAATATGAAGTCCATTTAAACTGTGGTACCTCAAATCCAACAAGTTACCCCGATGAGCCAGTAACCCCACTTCATAGTACAGGCCACAGGTTAACCTAAGTACCATATTATACGATGAAAACTTGGAAAGGATCCATGCGTAAAAAACATTGTTTCAAAGTATCAGCACTATCCTATTAATTGCTGTGGATTTAATTCCTGGTGTATATGTGTCTAACCCATTAACCAGGCCCACAAAAGCCTTAAATTTAAGCTTCAAGAAGGCAGCTGAGAGTCAAAACCATAATATGAAAGTCCAATGATCGTAATGATGATGTTAAGAATGGCGTTTTACACTAAAACAACTCAACAGTAATATAAAACATAAACTTTTTGTGTTTCTGCATGTTTTCCAGAGTTTTAGTATTCACAACCTAGTTAATTAGCCATGATTACTGACAGGAATTTTTATGAGAACAATACTTAGCTATATCTGAACCCACAATTACCATTTTTTAAATGCATCGTGATTACTGAATACTACATGTGACAAAAATACTTCCACATTTGCTGTATACAAACAAATTGGATGCATATGTTTCACTGGCTTTGTCATTTAAAACGAGATTCTAAATTAAACCCCAGTGTGCCGAGGTATGCAGAATCTAAATTTTTATGTTGTCATTAATTTAATATATCCTGTGGAGTTTTATAGCAAACTGCTTATTTTCAGTGTGGCAGTATAAGCAATGTTTCATTCGTGCTTGCTGTTCAACTTCAAAGAGAAACTCCCTTTCCAAGGTGACAAGACTGTAGGAATCCTAAACATGCTTACACAGCCTAACGTTTATTCCAGATATTGCCAAAAAAACTTAAAAAAAAAAAAAAACATAAAAAACCCACACTTGACCCATCAGAGGTTGAAAAATACAGACTGGTCTCCCTCCTCTCACTTATAACTTATATTCTTAAGTGTAGTATCCTCAATCAAGGGTCTAACATTCTAATGCAGAACCACTTGGAGCTTCTCCCAAATGGCTTCAGAGCAGGACACTTGACAAAGACTGCCCTCCCGACTATTACAGTATGCATGCCTTGGGAGTATCAATAGTTACCCAACCAGACCTTTGCAAAGCTTCTGACATATTGAGCTATCAGATGTGATCCATCCTCTGTGAACTTTGCATTGTGGGTACTGCTATGAAATGGTTTGACTCTTACCTATCTGGAAGATCATTCGAAGTGTCTTGGGGTGCAGAGGTATCATCATTTAACAATTGGTGACCCCCAAGGTTCCGTTGTTGGTTCCTTCCACTTCTCTCCCTGTATAATACTTCGAGCCTCTCTACGTCCAATCACTGAGTCGCATGGCTACTCCCACAACTACTATGCTGATGACATCCAGCTCCACCTGCCCTTCCCTCTAGAGGACACCATAGTCTCTGCTCAGATCTCCACATGCCCCGTCGACATTGCAGCCTGGATGAGAGAACGTCACCTCCTGCTGAACTTCTGAGCTTCTTGTCTTCCTTGCCAGCCCTTAAATTCACCATGACATTATTGTACATCTTGGATCATCAATACTGTTTCTATCAAGGTCTGCCAGGAGCCTAGGGATAATAATACATGGCCAGCTACCCTTTGCTGACCACGTAGCAGCTACCTCTCTGTCTTTTAGATTCACTCTGCATAACATCAGGAAGACCAGGCTTTATTTGTAAGAATGCAGTTCAGTACTTAATCATGGAACTTATTTCACAAATAGACTTCTGCAGCTGCTGACAGAGGGCTACTAGCCTGTGCTGTCAAACATCTGGAGATGATTCAAAACATAGCAACACATCTGGTATTCAATCAGCCTAAATGCTCTCAATTTACACCCCACTTTGTCTGTCTTTGGCTCCTTATAGATGCTCACATCCAGTTAATGTCCTTGGTGCTGGCTTTTAGAGACATTGATGGAGCGGAATAAATCTTCATTAAGTTCCTCATCAGGACCTGCCAGCAGGCTGATGCTGCTTGGTTGTCTCTCCACCACATGAACATAATACTAATTCTTGACACTTCATATGTGTGGTTCCTCAGTGGAACGACCTACAGTATCCAACCACTTCGAGTCATTAGAGGATGTCTTATCAAGAAACATCTCAAGACCCATCCAGATGTTTTTCTGGGAACATCTCAAATTGCTTCTCTAGCCACTGGCCTGCTCAGTCTTCATCTGCTATGCCATTTGATGGATGGGTCTGCCTTGTACTCAGTAACATAACATTCTCATGAAGCAATGGCATATTTGCCTGTATGCAGGGAACCATTGTCCAATATTTTACCAGAAGGTTGATGCTATTATTATAATAATATTCCTGGTATCCATCCATTATCTGTAACCACTTGCTATGTTCAGGGTCATGGGGAACCAGAGCCTTGGAGGCTACAGATGCAAGGCAGGAAACAACTCCAGATGGGGTGCCAACCCATCACAGGGCACTATGATGATAACAAACATCATAATCATATAAGGTTTGTCATTAATGTATATTAAAGCTGATAAGGTATGTTAGGATAATAAGATTTTCATGCTGCTTATGAATATATAATGAATGCATTATGAAGGTGCAGTTAAGGTAAAACGTTACCCTATAGTGTTACTTAAACTAATGACATATTGGATAACTCATCTCAACTCTGTGCTGTAACTACTCCTGAGTGGTGGCCCTGAACTACTTTCTGCAGCAGTGTCAACAACAATAAATGACACAACACTTCAAATCAGGATCTTACTGATGCATTCATCTAAAAATGGTCATAAACCTAAAGCTGTCCCGAACACGTTAGCTCACCCAGTGGTGTGAGCAGGCTCAGCGAAGCCATCTCTTCACTTTAGGCCTTCATGCAGCATACTGCAGCCCTTGTCACGGACACAGTCACCGCTGCACACATCACCACCCCCTGATAACCTGCCTGGCGTGGATGGTAGGCATCCCTCCCGTCTCCCAGTGGGAATGCAATTGCTCCTGCACACAGAAGTCTGATGGCGCAGCTCTCGCTCAGTGCTCACCCCCTGGCATCCTTCCTCTACCCTTTCACACGGGCACACTGCCTGTTTCCCTTCTAAGAATTGGCCAGTTGACTTCAAATGGCCTTGAATCCACAGCCAGAAAAAAAAATTCCAGCAAAATGCTAAGCCAACAGAGAGCTGTACAGTAAATCTGAATGACGTCTGATCTCATTGTTTTAAATTAGAATAGTGATGACTTTTCAGAACTCTTGTTACACCCCAGGTTTGCCATTCAAACTGTAATTAAATGGCAAAAATATTTAAACATGGTTACTTTGGAAATGATAAAATAACTATCTGTAACAAAGTTAGCATTATGAGTAAGAAAAATATAAAATGTCCTACCAATTATGCAATTAAAAATGGATCAGCATAGTCATTTGGCAACAGCTGGAGAAGAAAAAGGGTGAAATTTTAAAAAAAGGGCAGAAACTTTTGGATTGTTGACTTTGAAGGTTTATCTATGTGCCAATGTAAGAACAAAATGAGACAGTAACTTTTTTATCTCTTTCCACTTAAAATGCCACTTAAGTAAAAATATCTTACGAGAAAATCATTCATTCTTTGATTTTTCTGCATCAAACCCAAATTGGAAAAACAAAAAACAAAAAAATGTCATTTTTGTTTTTCTGGTTTAAATCAGAACAGGAAAAAGGAAAAAGAAGACAAGAACAAAACAGACATAATATTTTGTTTTTCTGTTTTAAAGCAGAAAAACAATGGAGCAGTGTTTTTTTTTTTTTTTTCTCGATGACTGGAAATGTAGGGAAGAAGAAAAAAAAGGAAGAGAACCATGGTCCGGTTCTATGTGGTGCCTCCTTCAGGACAGCTGGAAGAGCACCTTGGGAGACCAGCTCATGAAAATGGGTTTGAGGAGAATGTGGGGTCAGCCAGTCCCCGGAGCAACTGGGCTTAAGGGTCTCGCTCAAGGGCCCAATGGTGAGATCACTCTGCTGACCACAGGATATGAACCAGCAACTTTCTGATCAACCCTCAGAGCACCCCCTCCCCAACAAATTATTTTTTAATAGTTTCTTGGTTAGTGCATAAGCCATATCCTCACTGAAAATACACAATTTCCATGTTAAGTTGGTCTAAGCTGGTAAATGCTGGTTTGGTGCTGGTGTAGCTGGTGGACCAGCATAACTGTGCTGGTCTACCTGCACATGAAGCTGGTCCACCAGTAATATTTCATTAAGGATGCTGCTCCAGCATCCAACAGCACCAAAACACACACAAAAAAAAAAATCAAGATATTCTGCCTAACCTGCTGCCTGTGACGTCTCTCCTGTCTGCCCTGCTGCTGTATCACTGTTCAGTGGAAGACCTGTGTGGTCTTAATGTGCTGGACCCCAAAGAGTGGCTGCAGGACACACAGAGACCCACAAATGTTCAGAGACTGTGAAGGGGGTGAAGCTGCAATTGAAGCTGAATGGTATGTGCAGGCAGAATTTACTCAAAAAGATAAGAATAAAGAAAACTACAGCTATGAATTCAGTCTCCACACCCGAATGATCATTCCTTGAGCTTCTCTGACCTGTTCCATAGGGCTTCTGCATTGTTAGAGTGCTAAAATCAGACCAAGAATATATAATCGTTCTCTACAGTTTGATGTATGTGACATTTGGGTTTATCAAATCGCTCCTGCCTTCCATCTATCCATCCATCTCTCAAATGCTTATCCAGATCAGGGTCAGGTGGACATTTTGGTTTAATTCACAGAAAAGCACCTAAACACTTCTAACCATGATTTTACTGGTCCCGCTAAAATATGTTGCAGATATGCTTGTGACATATGTTTTTATAGTAAATTTATATTTATAATTGGCTACAATGAAATGAAAAATTGAAACTAGTGTGCATCAGTGTGAGAAAGTAAGCAATAAAAGAATTTAATTACACAGAACTCATTTCAAAATACCAATTTATTTCTTACGAAGGACAGATATAAAAAATCTGTTATACTTAAAATTTTATGTTCATATGTGAAATACACTTAAAGGTATGCATTAGCACACATGCATGCATCCTTGTCTGAGTGTACAGTATAAATGCTTTTATCACGACTATCAGCAGCTTTTACATTGTTTTACAAGCCAAATTATGTGGTGGATATCTGACAGTCTCCGTTCAGGCACCCCTCACCCTCACCTGACCGTAAGTTACTGGGAAACCCGGTCTCCTTTGCTTTTTGAAAAAGAAAATGGAAAGACATTCCTTTCTTATCAAGAGAGGGTTTTTACAACAAGAACACAATGGCACTGGATTAAATAGACTGGTGTTTCCCAATCCAGTCCTCTGGGACCAACAGACAGTCCACGTTTTGCGTCTGGCAGGGAGCTTGGAGGGAGGAAAAACCTGGACTGTATGTAGGTCCCCGAGGACCAGGTTGGAAAACACTGAAATAGACTAATGGTGAGGGCAGCCGCACAATAAGGCCATCAGCAGAGAGCCAGCAGCTGCCTTTCAGCAAACATAAATAGGCTTCCAAATGCTGACAGGCACAAACCAAGTTCCCAGCCAGGTGTGTTAAAAACACTGAATGGGATTCCCACTGAGAAATCCACAGAAACAGGACGTTCTCAGACCTAGAGCTTCACAGCTGCCCTGAGTTTTGCTGAACGTCCCCTGGGGTTCTCGCGTACCTCATCCTCCTGGGGCACGATCACCTTCTTTTGCACAAAGGCCCAGCGAGTGTCCCCAGTGCCCGGCCTCTCATCCTCACCCTCTTCCTCCCGGGCTGGTCGGCGGGGGTTACGGCGGGGCGGGGCGGCCACGTCGAGGCCATGAAGGAAGCGCTTGGCCACGCGGTCCTCCAGTGAGTGGAACGTGAGCACGCAGAGCCGGCCGCCGGGCCGCAGGAACACCTCCGCCGCCTGCAGCGCCGCATGCAGCTCGTGTAGCTCGTCATTGACAAAGATGCGCAGTGCCTGGAAGCTCTTGGTGGCCACATGAGCGGGGCGCTGCAGGAGGTCTTTCCGGAAATACAGGGCGGAGGGTGAAAACGCTCCTGTAGGGGTGATAGCCAAATGCTAAAAATACTCTGTTTATGACAAAATGACATAATGCAATGCATAGACATCCTATAGCTGCAGAATTAGCAGTGTGAAATGGCTAAACTCACCTATACTACATTAGTGGTAATAGTATTATTACTAAATTACTACTACAGTACAACAAGTATATACTTTAATTATTGAGATTCAGATAATCACCATGAGACTATATTTGCCAGAAGGTGCCCAAACTGCAATGAATTGACAATCTTCTTGGGAAGGTTCTACGGTATGGCCGCAGGGGTGAGACCATTAGTTATGAAAAGGTACTGACTTCTCAGTCAAGTTTCAAAGACATTCCACTCACACAAGTTGAATAACATACTGAATAATGTACTGAAAGCAGGACTGAGGTAAAAAAAAAAAAAAAAACAATTGACAAAGCAGACCATGGTCTGTTCTATGGGACAAAAGGGCAAAGCAGGTAGAGCAGGTACTGGCAGGAAATTGGTTTGCGATTAAAATGTTACGCGGTCAGGTTTCAGCCAGAGAACAGCTGTAAGACAGTCGCTTTGAGGAAGTTGCTCAGTCACTCCTCTAACATATCTAACCATTTATACAGCCTTAGTATATGACTGATTAGACATCACCCCAAATGCTTGGCAAATAGGGTGATCACCTAATCCAAGTCAAGGGGACACTCTGAGCTAGGACAGGGTTTGTACGTGACCATCTCAATAAAAAAAGACCTGGATTTCATTTTAGCACTGAGTTCTTGCTGTGTGCTGATTGGTCAGTCTCCTGTAATCATGTATGCATCACTAATGTTAATGTGAAACAGCTGGATGAGTCTTTCAATCAAGTAAACAAATCACAAGATGAAATGAACTATTTAGCCAAGCACAGGAACCTTTCAGTTGTTAAGTAGTTTGTAAAACTTGAAGTAACTCATAGTGTCCCTCCTGACATGGATCAGATGGTCTCCTCATCTGCAAATCACTTGAACATCGGACACATAGACAGGCCCTCAGCCCTGAGGTGATGCAGGTGGGCTGTGTCCCTAGACAGTACTGAGCAAAGGAGCTTCTGGGGCAAGGCTGCATAACAGGCTACACTAAACAGGCACCTCCTACGATACTAGACACAGCCCCATGGTCGTCGATTCTGTCATAAAGCATATTCTTCTGTAAATAAATATATGACATGAGGGTTATGCCCCCACCTTTACAATACTGCAGTTTACATAAAGTCTGAAGTCTAAACATGTTTTTTGTGTTTACCTCAAAGCACACAAAAATGTGTGGTACACGCTTTGTAAAGCCAAACAAACTAGTGATTTTCCATGTGAATTCTTGCATGTCATAATGCTAATCGCATATTGTCTTTGGCATGTCTAACCAATGGTGTATATATATGAAATAAACAGAGTACTGTCAATGAGTTTTACCAAACAGTTCCTTAACTCTGCTGGTGGTGTCGTTTGCAGCGTCAGTGGCACTGATTAAGGAGGGTGGCGACAGTTGTATGACCCCCACCCATCCTCTATCTGGCTCCCCAGGCCCCCACCACCCACCCCCAAACGCAAAGTCGGCCACCTTTAATGTCTGGCTCTGTCTCCCAGCCCTGTGACATTTCTCATCCGCAGCTCTATGGGCACCGGGGTGACTCATCGAATCAATGAGGAAGCAGGGCCGTCCTCCCCAAGAGTCAGGGAATTAACTCCAGGCACTCTCATTCATCTTTAAAAGGTCCAGGAGAAGAGAAAGGGTGTCCTTTTCGCACTAGGCAGTGACAGCAAACACGCCCCCAGATGGACATTTGTAGACGCGGAAGGAGCCCGAGTCTGTGTCACTGAACAATAATTACACTCACATTCCTGTGGTCATTTCATAAATCCCCCCCCCCACCCTCCACATGTCATTCTGGAGCCTTGAGTCCCATACCGACAGATCAGCTCCAGATACCCAAAGCAGTACAAACAGGCAGCAACAGCATACATCCTTGTCTGAGTGTACAGTATAAATGCATTCATGCTTGGTGGGATGGTCCATTTACATGACCCTCCTCATGTGGGCAGAAGGAGATGGAAGACCCAAGAAAGAAAGTGTGTGCTTTATGCTATAGCAACAGGAAGAACTTTAACAGAACATCAAAGGAAAATGTTAATCACGTCCCGCCACTGTGTTATATACAATTTGTGGTAACACTTTACTTAATGCAATGTTTTTAGCAATTCAATAAACACATTCATGACAATAATATTGCAGTCATAAAGCATTATAAGCATAGCTAAATATTTATGAAAAGGCATAACACATTATAGCCACGTTTATTATGCATTATAAATGCTTTATGAAGCACTCATCTATAATGCACTATAGATACCTTTATAATGCCGTACAAAGCATCCTTAATGCTTATACCAACCATTATAATGCATTATGAAGGTATCTATCGTGCATTATAGATGAGAGCTTCATAAAGCATTCATAATGCATAATACACGTGGTTATAATGTGTTTTGCCTTTTGATAAATATTTATATCCATGTACATAATGCTTTATGAATGCATTATTATTTGTTATGAAAGTGTTATGAATAAATTACTAAAAACATGGCCTTAAGTAAAGAGTTACTCGATTTGTTATCCCGCAAATAAATAATCAGCAGTCACGACACATTTAATAGCTCTCATGTGACTCTGCCTGTCATTCCTCAAGCTGCCAGTGCTGAGACAGGGGGTCTTTGACAGAAGCTGGTCTGGGCAAATGATTCATACATGAATCTTACTTAATAGGATAGGTGTCTTAATGGTGGTACAAGAAAGCAGCTCACATAGGGAAGCCAAGACATAACACACGGTTTTCTTGCTTACTACCACCCCCCACATCCCATTTAAGGCAATCCATCATCTATACATTCCATTTATATTCTTTCTGTCTGATGCATGCATCCATACTTTAGATATCATTACATACATTTTTAACAAGACACAATAAAAGTAGCAGTAATGTTTACTTTGAGGTTTCAGGCTGACCAGAACAGGGGTTTATGCTGAAACACTAATCAAGTCTACACTATTTTGAAACGGGGGGGGGGGGGGGGGGGGGGGGGGCC
>JAODJW010000007.1:2542815-2568264 GCA_026777045.1 Hyperopisus bebe
ATTCAGTTTGGAGTTCAGGAGATTGTCTTGACCAGGACCACACCCCTAAATGCATTGAAGCAACTGCCATGTGATTGTTTGATTAGATAATTGCATTAATGAGAAATTGAACAGGTGGTTCCTAATAATCCTTTAGGTGAGTGTATATTTGGCTTAAATGTGTGCTGAATAAAATACATGTTATTGAAAATTGATTGAGGTAGTAATGTCAACATTTCTGGAAAATAAATAAAAATAAATAATAAAATCACCACCTGAGAAATTAGACCTTAGCAATTGACTGTACATGATCTCTGTCATGTGCTGATCTCAAATAGGGTTGATATTTTCGTTTTTGTTATTCTTTATCATATATTTAATTTCATTTTAATGTAACCAAAAAAACCTCTAAAATACAGTGCTCACAGAAATTCTTGGGATGCTTCGTTAATTCCATAAAAATATTGGTATATTGTATATGTAATATGTCACATTAGAAACAAGTAATTTTAGGTAAAACATTCAAGTAGTAATAAATTGAAACCCAAATTATCTAAAAAAAAATAAAAAGTTAAAAAGTGCATTGACAAGCAGTCTGATTGGGTGCTTTTTTATTAGTGATACCTTTGCAATAACATAAAACACCAAGCATTTGTGTTTAGTATCCCTGTGGGAGCCAGTGACTATAATTGCAATTAATAACAAGGAGGCAAAAACAGAACTGACTGAGTCAGTCAAAAATATTATGACACTTAATGGAAAGAAAATGTCTGTGTGGAAGATAAGTGCATATGAGAAACACTGCTTATTAAATCAGTAAATTAGCAAATTTTTTAACAGAATTAAAGTGTTCCAAGACTTCTGGTGAACACTGTATGACTAAAAAGTGAAGCTGAATTCCACCCATCCATTTATCCAGAGTTGCCAGGCATACACCCAGGACAGCAGTCCGTCAAAGAGCACATAGACACTCAAACACATACATGCACTACAGCTAGTCAAAGAAGCCACTTAACTATCTGCATGCCAGTTTAACTGCTAAACCCTAGTCTCTTGAGTTGTGCGGCAACACTGATGCACAAAAGTGCCACCTTGCAGCCCAGTTTAAACTCCCTTTAATAACAGTGTCACATTTTGGCATCATAATATATCTATGTATCTTGTATCCAGCTAAAATCTACAAAATAAGAAAAAACACTATTTGTCTGTCACGAATGTCCCTGCAAGAGTGTGCAGAGGAGGATTTTAAAAAGTATTTACTGTACACACAAACTTCAGAATGACGACAAGTCTTCACTGTATCACTTCAGAGAAATAGACAACATTTCCCTCTCACTTTTAGTAAAAGGGTCAAATCATTTATGTTTAGTAAAAGGTCAAATCATTTATGTTCATACTCAGTTTTGTTCCTTCTTGTCCCAACTTTGTTCCCCTATATGTGGATGATTTTTTTTTTCAGTCTGGTTGCCCTTCTGCCTACAGCCCATGGGGTAAGAATATATGCCAATATGTCAGCAAATGAATGCAGAAAATGCCAGCAAGCGCTCAGCAGGTAGCATGCAAGAAAATAAATATTAAATTCTCAGTAGTTGTGTCTTTTCTCATATGTATATAGTGTTGATTTGTAAAAAGTTCAAACTGGTTGAAGATGATCATGTCTTGGCATTGATATTAGAATTGCAACAAGAGAGATGAATTCCAAGAAGACTAAAATTTCTAGAATGGTAAACACAAAAGAAATTCTTCAGTTCTGCACTGTATCTTGTATGCATGTGTCTCTTGGTGTGCTACACCAGCTCCTCCACCACTTTTGAAAAAGCACAGAATGAAGGCGCGTGTCCTAGTGGTGGTGACCCAACTTAGACGATGCCTTCTGCTTCTCATTGTCATTGTTAGCCACATACTTGCTGGGGAATTTGTAAACCTGTTGTAAAGCTTTAAATTATTCACCGCTTAAAGAAAAGTTTCACACAAATGTATTATGTAAGCTGTATATTATTAAGAAAAAAAACTCATTTGCGTGTATGCGTGTAGGCTTATAATTACTCAAAGCCTATTTATAGTTGCACATCCCACCACATTTACATCATGCTGCACAAAGAAAAACATTTTTTTGATTGTCCTTCCTTCATTGCCTCAAATAGCTTGATGCCCAGGGCACAGGCAACTCTGAAGTTAAACATAATTAATAAAGGTTACATCACACCTTTACATCACACATGTTGCCAGGTATTTAAGGAAATTTCAGAAACAAGTCTAAGCTTAGGGAACGCCTAGTGACAGGGGCGAACTAACCTCTCTGGAGGCCCGAGGCTGACATGGGCAGGGGGGCGTCCCTTAGTGGGCCGTTTGAACAATTTTTTGGAGATGAATGAAACGAAAGGGAATAAAAGATGATGGAACATCCATGTTGGCAGATTGATCAGCCAAAATTAAGACATATTATATTATTATACATACATAATATTTAAATCACAATTGAGATTTTATTTATGTCCTGCTGATGTCCATAGAAAGAAAAGCACAGTTCAAGAAGCATCTTCCAGTTTCACATCTTCAACCATTACAAGGTACTGCAAATGTATAATCACATTAAACTGAAATGGTGTTAAGTAGATCAATAGGAAAAGGTTGCTAGTTACTTAACAGTAAGAATCATCTACCAAGTTTACTGCATGACCTTCCTACTGTTTCTTCCAGAAGAGCAGAATCCCAGCAGAATTATGGGTATAAAACATGAACCATAAGACGTAATCCATTTTCCTTTACTGAGGAAATCCATGCTAGGAAACACAACAAAAATGGCATCTTCTAAATAATTCCACATCCAAATTCTATTTATAAATATTCTACTTATTGTAAAACTCCACTAAAGAATTACAAAATTTTATTGTCCCCAGTCAAAGATCAGACAAATAACAGTCAGATGTATCTCCATCTTGGGATCTCTAGGTAAGACACATCGTACCTAAACTGGCATAAATGCCACATCACTTAGGCCTCGGCCAGACGACGTAAGCAGTGTAAAAACTCATCTTGTCATCCCCCCCCTGCTCCCCGGTTGTGTCTCAAATTTTATGATTTGGGCAGTATGACTCGGCACTTACCCATCTCTCCTATTTGACTCTCCCTGCCGGCCCCTGGAGGATGGGCTCCCCCTTTGAGTCTGGTCCCTCCCAAGGTTTCTTCCTTCTAGGGAGTTTACCCTTGCCACTGTCGCCTATGGCTTACTCACTGGGGGCTTTGGGTGGGGAATGCTGTAAAGCACTTTGAGACAATGTAATGTTGTGATAACGCGCTATACAAAATAAATTTGTTTGTCGTTTGTTGTTGTTTGTCAATCAAACAGCCACAAGCTCCTCAGTGGCCTCTCTGATATACTGTTGGCTGCAAATTGATTCTTCTCGCTGTCATAATTAGCTTTAAAAAATAATTCCTTACTTCCTTACAGCTTAAGCACAAAAAAGTTATTTTTGGTTCGAACCCTGGAGCAAGGTAGCTCACTGGATAGCACTGCTGTCTTACACCTCCAGGGCTGAAGGTTTCAATTTTGCCTCTGCTTTGTGTGTGTGGAGCTTGCTGTCTTCCTACGGTGCAAAGACATGCAGGTAGGTTAAATGGTGTCTCTAAATGGTATGTGATGGAGGCCTTGTAATGAACTGGCAGCTCATCTAGGACGCACCCCAGCCTTTTGCCCTATGTTGTCTGGGAAATGCTTCAAGTTCCCTCTGTAACCCTACTCAGATAAGCAATGAGAAGATACACGGATAGTCTTTCAAACAATATATTAAAAATGAAAACGTATCATCTCTGTATCAACAGTAAAGCCTTCATTTGCAACATTCTGTGATACAAAAATATACTACAGCTGTGTTTATATCTGACTTTATAACGTTTTTACTGATCTTACTTTCTTGATCTCATAGGCTGTAAAAGAAAAAAACAAGCCAAGAGAAACAATCTGGGCTAAACACAACGAAGAGAAATTAGCTAAACCTACAGTACACAATATTACAAAAAACAAAAACAAAAAAAGCATGCATGATATCCTCACATTACCATCTGCATGGCTCATTTTGGCTTTCTAATGGTGTGAGAAAGAAATTAAACTAAATTCTAAGCATGATCAGTGACTCAGTGATCAGTGAATCAGTGACAAACACGAGCTTTCAATTTTAATTGGCTCATGTCATGCCTCATGTTCTCATTTTACCTCCATCTGATGAGAGCTGTTATAATCTTAATCTTAGAAGAAGCATGTCATTCTATATTCCAATCTGGGCCTTGCTGGGCTGTGCACGGACAGGGAGACACAACTTGTTTCACTATATCAAATGTACTGATTTACACATTAAAGGGACAAAACAATACATTGTAAAGCCTCTCAAATGATAAATCACTGAACAGGTGTACTTTGCTGTAGAACAGCACATGGCATAATATAAATAAAGCTAAAATGACCTTCACAGCAGGATCCAATTTTAAAGAAAATTGTATTTCCCTTCAAAATACACACAGTCTCATTGGTGAGACGGCAGCTTATTAGTTCCGCATCAACACTACAATTCAGTCTGCTTTCTTGCAGCTGGATGGGCTACTCAAAAAGCAATCAAGCACAGAGAGAAGCACAAATTGCCGCCGCAGCAATCTTCTCCTGAATGGACAGGATACGTAAAGATACAGTCCATAAACAGCAAAGACCAATGGGCTATTTCCATCTCTTGACGTAGAGGGTCAAAATTCTGTTCTATCTATTTTGCCGTTTGCTCCTTTGACTGTTCTGTCCTTTTTGAGTTTTCAATGCTGCAGTCGATTTGCTTTGTGAAGGAAAGATACAAAAAAATGCATTCCCTACTAAATAGGAGAAATATCTCTGTTGACTAGTGAATGCTTACATGACTTGGCTAAAATATCTGAAGTGACTGCATTATTACAGTTTAGTGCTGTTAGACAGACAGACAAGAGAAACCGTAGTTCTGAATCCTGTAAAAAGCACATCTAAGTGTGATATTTAACGTTAACTGCTTCAGTACCAGGCCACACAAGAAATAAAATGTTATTCTAGTAGGGGAACGGATGATTGGTGGGTAAACACAAAAACTAGGGACAATGCAGACCTGGAAAAAAAAGACGTAAGAAAAAAGATCATGAAGTCAAATGAGGCACAACTAACACTGAGGAGAGAAACTGAGCAACATATAAAACTTTAAAAGATTAAAAAAAAATCTTTTAAGAGAGAAACTCCAGAAATGTCAACTGCAAAACAAAAAATTATGGATGGGCCGATCCACATTTTTTCAGTTCCAATCCAATTTCGATACTGCCGAAACCGATACAAATTCCAATACATGAGCTCTTTTTACTTTAATATTTTAACATACTAAATATATTTGTACTATATATATATATAATTAATATTGTTAAACTAGTAAATATAGATGAAGAAATGTATGGTAAAAAATCTTTAATTAGCCTACTAGAAACATACATAACGTGCCGTTCCACCTCATTTGTACATACATGTTTTTGAGGCATTTGCAGTTCAATATGAATCCAAGAGATTATACGCAAGTGGCAAATGCTTAAAATGCCCCATAATTTTTCTTCGACTAGCAACAGCGTCACTTACACTACGTTGCAATAGCAGACGCTCGTGTATCATAAGCTATACCAAGTGTGCAGAACAGCCCAAGTTAGTGATTCCCAAACTATCCTTTACTTTTTCATATTACTCACATTGGCTCGCACAATAGCGTGTGCTTTGTTTAGTGAGATTTTCCGCTAAACGCTACTGCCACGTCTCAAATCTTTGTTTCTACGAGGTTTGCAAATCACTGTGCTACTAGTGGTTGTTAAAAGTGTAAATTACTTCCTGATTGATACCCTCTTATCTGATATTTTTAGGCATCTCCTACGGCAAAGTATATGCGCATGATGTCACAGCAGGCACAAGTCACTGCTCTCACACCCACTGAGTGGCAAAAAGACAGGCAGCTTTAGCATTAGCATTTAGCATGAATGCCACAAAAAACACACCTAAAATGGGAAAGAGATTTAACATGAAATACCTTTTTAGGGGCTACCAAAAACGTAATAAGTAAGTATCAGACATGGGTCGGTCACATATGGCCGATACCCAATCTGTGAAATAGGTCTGGATTGGTGAGAATATCGGAATATCGTATCGGTGCACCTCTACTAAAAATCTAAATGGATGCGTCATCATCATAAGTTCTGCAGTTTGTTCTTAGATAATCAAAGATAAGTATTCATAAAAAATTACAATTTCTCTTACTACTGAGATGAATAATGATTTACATGTTGCATAAGTTTTTATAAGCTGAAGTAAAGTACCATACCAGACAAACATGGGTTTTGAAAAAATAAAAACAACTGTCAACAATCCCCAAACAATCTGTAAAACTGGTCTTTTTCAAAAGCTACCTAGGTATGCAAAGACAAATGCCTAGCTTCCTTGGTGAGACTTGACCAGCTTGTAAAGACTATATTTGGCCCCCCCCCCCCCCCCCCATACCGAGAACTACGTCAATAATGATATCAGTACCTTCTGCTGAATGACATTTGACCAGTTGGAAAGAAAACAGATAGCACCGATGACTGGTGGTATGCTGGAAAAAAGGTTTTATTTTTCTTTCATCGCCAAACATCTCATCAGATTTGAGGTAGCTAAAATGCACTGAAACAAGCACAGTGAAGAGCTAACTTTACACGGTAATGGATCACAATGCAATGGGATTAACAGCGCCTTCCAGGAATACTCAAAACTGTAAAGAGACACTGGAGTAATAAGTGATATAACACTAGGATTTAGATGCTGAGTTCTACAGTTTTGGTACTGCACAGAAATCTCCTCCCCTGTAATAATAAGAAATATATAAATCTTTCATGTACCTGTCATATTTCCATAAATGTAATAGTACAGTGTAAATGATACTTAGAAACAGAAACACCAAGAGGTATACAAAGTATAGTAACTAGCAGTACATGTTGGGGTTTATGACTACTGCTGGTGACATCTCTACTTTCAGTGAGGACAAATGCACTGCCTCCAGCTTCCAGTGATGTTTCAGATCCATTTACAGCTACGGGCTAAAAGATCTAAACCCCCAAAGGCCATTTGGCTCAGAACATCCCTCCCCAATTCACCCACAGAGCTGGAGTTTAACAATTATATAAGAGGACGACATTAACATATTTCTAAATACTTTGTTTCTTGGACATCTTTTTTTCTGAAGGCACAGAAGCAATAAAAGCGATAAGATGAGAAAGAAGAAAAAAGAAAAAAAAAACAGAAGACGTACCCAGTTCTTGCATGTGTGTAGGCATAGCGTGGGCAGCCCGGCCTATTACACAGACTCCCAGTAATATTGGCTAATTGCTGGATCTCTCCAGCTTCTCTCACGTCTCATCTTGAGTGGGCGTTTGAGGGTTTATTAGCGAGATACATTGCTGCTGACGATATCGTTCGGCGTGTCTCTCTCTTTCGCCTGCTCTCCTACGTGCATTTCTGTAACCACCATGCCTGCGAGAGAGGTTTCCCCAGAATCGACGTCAAAGGATTCCTACCCACACCGGCGATTTGGGAGCATCTCAATCTCCAGCGCCCCTTCACTCACTCACTTATTGAAGGATCTGAACCAAGAAGACATTTTTCTTTACTTTAACCATTTAGGGTACTTGTGGTTCTCTGGAATTAAATCAAACATCTGAAGAAGGTTAGAATGGCCATAGCTGGCAGTCCTCTCTCCTGGGAAAGTGATTAAAAAGGAAATCTTTCCTTATAGTAAATTCATTAAACTGAAAACATGTGGGCTTCCCCTTAAGGGCAGTAACTGAAAAAGAAGCAGTACTTAAACCAGACAAATTTCCTCCTGGCAAAGCATTTTAAAGTGACTTTAAGAGGAGCTCATGGTCGTTGATTGCCTGTAGTGGCCCTGTTACATGACTTTTGGTAAAAGGGAGTTACAGTCCTACCCTCTTGAAGAAAAACGAAACGTAAGACCAGCAGATGAAGTCAACCAAGTATCGCTGGCCGTGGCCATAAATACGAATGTACAGAACAGATGATAAGGAGCTTTGACAGGCTTGAAAAGGTGAAGACTTCAGGGTATAGTAACAGATGATATGCCACTCAGCTGCTGATTAAAGAAAAAAACGAAGACAGATCTGTTTTTGCCTTCCAGATGGAATATATGTAACCATTATATATTTATATAAACGAACGTGATGAAGTGTGAAGTTTTGGTTTTCTCTGAGGTTGGAGATCATTTTCATGAGTCATGTCATATTAAGCCAAAGGTTACACTTACTGATGTTCTGCTGACAGCCGTCGTGCCATTTCAAAGGCCAGGGGATCGCGATCCAGGGCGTAGACAGTCACATCAGGTACGGCATCCAAAATGGCCTGAGTGTGGCCTCCGGCACCGAACGTCATGTCCAGAAAGACCTTAAAAAGGGTCAAAGAGGAGATATTGTGTGTATTGGAGGACTCTATGAGTAAATTATAAAGTTGCAGAATGTGAGACCAGTCTTTCTTCAAGTGGCCTCATGGTCTTTGGTTCCTGAACTGCGTTAGAAATGCTAAAGGTGCAGTAACGGTGCCGGCATTCCTCGCTAAACACAGTTTGCTCCTGATTTGTTGCCAGTAGCAGGATTCAAAAAAATTGAGTCATAAAAGTGAAAATGAGGGCATAGGAGTACAAAAACACTGTGTTCTCACAATCAGACTTTATAACCTGCTGGATCTGACAGGGTCTGCTGCTACTGGATATCACATGTAATCTATGAGTGTGTCGATGTGTTGGGTCAGAAGGTACCTAAGGTTGTTAGGGAACAAGATTTTCAACTAAAACACAGTAAGTTCAAGGATCTACCCTTAAATCCTCATAAGAGAAACCTGAATATGTACTTATGAGTAAAATATGCAGCTATAAAACTGTAAGAAATGCAAGATGTTTTCGTTAAACACATAGGCTACACAACCACAGTATAAATATCATAATGATTATTATTAATAATACAGCAAATCAAAACAAACCAGTTCCAGACAGTTATTGCGAAAGAGTGCCCATAGACAGTACTCTTGGATAGAGAGGAAGATCCCAGACATGTTATGTACAAAAAGTCACATTTTGATTTTGAGATACACCAAGTCCAAGAAATCATTTGATTGCTCGGTTCTCCTGACTCCAACAGATCTTCAAACAACAGCTAAATTGAAAGCAGAATCCTTCCTCTTGTCTAAGGATGCCACTACAAGGAACAAGTGAAATGTCAGCAAACACACTGTTAGTGTACAGGTTCAGAGATGTATGTCCTGACGCAATAAAAACATTTGATTAACGTTTCTTTTGCTGAGATCTCTGGTGACCTGTAGTCGAACTGATGTCTCTTAGGCCCGATGGTCCAGCTTAAAAATGTGTGTTATCAGTCAGTAAATCACACTGATGCAGAAAAGTCCAAATCAATTTCTAAAAGACACAATGTTTATTGAAATTGAGATACACACTGAGTGCCTAAAATACATGCATTCTTACTGAACTGTGACAGCTGGTAACAAAAAATGAACAAATTAAAATAAACATGCAGACCACGCATAATATGATCTATTTATTTGTTTTGGCAGAAAGATAACCGTATACTTATTCGTTTGCCCATTTTGCCTTGCATTCTGCTAACAGAAGTATCCGTATGGTCTTCACCCAAAGCAACAGAAACTACGCAGACAGTCGCATATTAAAAGACTGGGAGTCACAGCCCCCTGCTTTGCATCGCATTCTTCATCTGCTAATCTCATACGCGGAGCACAGATGATTGCTCCTCATATAACTTACAAACCGACAGGTTCCCCTTCAAATGATGATAAAAGTCACCCCCCCACCCCAGCACACATTGCTGAGACTGTCCTCTGTTCTCACCTAAAAAGTCAATGCGTGAGTCATCGATGCTCCCCTTGAAAAATCTCTACTCATTTCCACAACCTGTGGTCTGAGCTACACCCCAGTGTCAATTCCCTTGCCGCCATACTCCCACACACGACACCCTGCATGTACCAAGGAATAAATACCACGGATCAGGAAAGTGTGATTCCAAAACACTATACAAACACTTTATTTTGACAGAGAGGGAAGCAATTGTATTTCCTGGTGCTGATGACAGTAAGTATCTGGATTTTTGACTACATCTGTAGGTAGAAATTTAGAACAAATTACTCTTTGACCTAAACTGATACACTGCCAAAAGAAAGAAAAATAATTAATAATTGAAAAATGTGCATTGTACAACATTTTTCAAGCAACTTGATCAAGACGTTTTGACAATCTTGCCATGAAACTCTTAAGGTCAATATCCCCCAGTAACGGCAAGACCATATGACAAAAATTAGGGAAATTAATGTATTTTCCTTAATAAGCCATTCTTGTTATTTTTTGGAGTCGTGATAACAAGGGGAGAAAATTGCCCTGACATCCTGCTTTAATATGATCCCACATCAGAGCCTGCAAACTTTTATTTCTCTACTCTCACCTCGTGGGAAATGTTCTGAGTGAGTGACTCACTTGTCTTTTTATTTGCAACTGTTAACCAAAAGTTTGTCTTCAACTTTCTCCTCTGACTTTTAAATCATGGAAAATGTGGAAGTCCCTATGTACCTTTACCCAGTCTACTGCCGTTTGTAGGCAGCATACTACTGACGTTGTTATACATACAAACACACATACACATAGGTTTGCAATTATTTTTTATCTTTGTGTTATTTTTAATTATCTTTGTGGGGACTCAACATTGGTTTCTATGGGGGAAAACTCTAATCCCAACATGACAACCTTAATCCCTACCCAGCACTAACCTCAACCATAAGTAACCAAACACAATACGAGACTTTTTTTGACTGCATTCACAGCTCTTTGTGGGGACCTGAAAATGCACAAATCATCAAAAAAACAGGTTTTTATTATATTGTGGGGGACATATGGTCCCCCACAATGTAAAATAAACCTAATCCACACACACACATACACACACGTTATACACAACCCTCATAACCACGCTCTAGTGTATGCTTTGATGTTCCATAGACCTCCTGGTAGACCCTAATGCTGCCCAAAACTAAGGATACTGTTGAGCGGTGAAGAGAACAGCCTGAGGACTCTTAACCCAGTAAATATGTTCTCTCATATGAAGGCAGTGCTGGTGGATCATAGTTGATCACTGCAGCTGAGGTTGCTATGACAAAGATCCTTGTTATGGCTGCAGGGGTAACTGCATTGTTGAAGGCGCTTTATGCAGTTGGGATGATGCGGCTAATGCACTCCTTAAATAGCCTCTGAAAGCATCCAGGATGGCAGACTAGAGGGGGCTGCCCTGCCACTGGCTGATGTTGATCCTTTTGGCCTCATCCAACCAGGACCTTCAGTGTTTGATGTTGAGTGTGTAGCAACAGGTATGAGAATCAGCAGCTCCAAATCCAAAGCCATGGTCCTCTCTTGGAAAAAATTACTTCCTTTCATGTGAGAGTTGGGAGCTTATTCCCAACCTCTTATGTTAGAGGGGGTGTTGTATTGATAGGTTTTGTTGCCACAGTTTGGAGCAATGAGTCTGGAGACTGGAACGGACCTTGAAACGCTGCTGCTCCTTCGTATCGAGTGGAATTAGCAGGCATCTCATAAGATCGCCACCTGCTTGGTTTCAAAGGGAGCTGTTCCAGGAATATCCCACCGGGCAGATTCCCTATGGGATACCCAGGACATGCAAACGACATCACATCTCACAGCTGGGAATGCCTGGGGATTCCCCGAGAACTGTAGCGTGTGGGGTCTATATATGCCATATGTACACCATCAACGTTAGTCAGCCGTAATGCCACCCATAGTATATTACATAAATTAAGATTGTTTAAATGAAGCTAGTTATTGCTAGTTATTGCTAATGGAGTTATATATATCCACTATATTTACAAAAGACAGTTGTGCAGCATCTGCTTTCCACAGAGGTGAAGTGTCTATGGCTTTCTGTTCCTAACTGGTTTGGCTGTATGATATCTGCACTGCCAACGGTCCACATCAGGGCCAAAGCCTAGTAGTGGCATTCATAGCTTAAAGACTGCCAGAAGCGGAGACACAAGACAGAATGTAAACACCTCCCTGCCTCCCACCACAAAAATACTGCTCTTTACATGGACTCACTCGCACTGACAGAACAGATAGTTTATTGCTAGTGTAAGGCCCTTTAAAATGCACCTTTGGCGATCGTATCAAAAGTAGACAGTCGAGATACATCGCCGTTTACACCTGTGTCTGTCACGCATCTCCAAGGTGTCCAGCTGACCAAGTGTTTAGAGTTCTTTACTGCCCCACGCACAGTTATTGTGACATCCTTGTCTGGAATTCATCCAGGATGCATTAGCGTTTACGCTACAAAAGATACATGGTCAAATGCATCCCAGACTACCTCACCTAGTGGTTTAAGTGATTGGCTCAAACTGCATCTTGGCGGTTGTTTACTACTTAGAGCTGTCCACTTATGATCCAATTGCCCAGGACCAAGTGTGAACAGGGCATATGCTTATCTATGTAATGAGTGTGGTGCTCATGCAGTGCTGCATGGTGTAAGTCTGTGTGTAAAGTAGGATGTGTGTCTATTCAGAAATTAAACAAACACAACATCTTATATCCCAAGTTCAGAATGGTGAATCAGTCAAGGTCTAATCCTCTAAGGCCACAAAATTAACATCATTAATGATAATTGCTACTGTATTGTTTATAGCAGAGGTCATCTAAAATATCATTACTACTTAATACTGGTTTTAATAAACAGGCTGGTGTGCAAAGCCACAGCAATGGAATGTAATTTAAAATATGACAAGATGGCTGCTAGGTAGGGGTGAGGTTCTACAGACTGAGGATGAGTCAGCCTCCTAATGAACTCTCCTGTTGTGTCATTCAGTACAGCACATCTGCAGCAGCCCCGTCGGCTGGCATTTGTGCGAAAGGGGTAAGAGCTGCTGTTCGGCCTCTGTCAGCTGCTGGAGTCACCTCTAGCCACCTCTGGTTCAACGGTTTACTTCTACTTTCAGGCAAATAGGGAGGATTACTTTAGTTTAGCATAGTGTTTCCCAAACCGGTCCTCGGGGACCCAGAGACAGTTCACATTTTTGCTTCCTCCCAGCACCTGAGTTTTCCCACCTGTGTACTGTCTTGCAGGGAGCTGGGAGGGAGCAAAAACGTGGACTGTCTGTGGGTCCCCAAGGACTGGACTGGGCAACACCGGTGTAGTATATTTCCTTGGTCCATGCTTGTCCACTGAAAATTCTCAGAGGCCCCTTTAAATACAGTGAATAGCGAACAGACACTAGGTCTCACCTACATTCCACCATCTAGTGTACCTGCGTACAAAGTATATGACAACCTATTAGAACATTCTGGAAGCAGATGGCTTCCCTGTCTAAAGCTACCAGACAGCATCACACAGATACACAGAGTCATAGGGCAGTGTCAGCTGCCTTCATTAGGAGCTCATGCACCTTCCAGATTTCCGTAAAGGGGAGCTGGGTTGTACCCTTGAAGGTTGGTTCCCATGGTCATGTCACACTCACACTATTGTTCTTTTAAAACAACCTTTAACACAATTCTGCTTACAGTGATAATAATAAAGAAAAGTCCTTCAGAATTCTAATTATGTTTAGAGATTTAATATGAATAATGACCTATATTCTGGAGCAAAGCTGTCAGTTCTCTTTCGCTTTTGTTTCTTTTTTTGTTTTTTTTTTTTATTAGTTAAAAAAGTCATATTTGATCATAAACTCCACATTTGACATGCTAAATCTTGGGGACACCAACAACCACAAGATACCAATCCAGGCCCCACCCAAATGGGAAATTCTTGGTCTGGGCTGGCAAGTTGAGAAAGTATGAAAGGATTTGTCAATGGGAATAGGGACAGATCAAAGGAAGAAAAATCCCACAAAAATGTTCAGATTTTCATTAAAACATGGATTAATTTGACTTCCATACTTTCCTGTTTTGTCTTTGGTTATAATCTCCTCATCAGCATTTAAATGTAGTAGTATATCCACTACTGAAAACCTGTTTGGTATAGAGTAAGCGTGTGGGTGATTACAGTCTATTCCTCCAAACTCAACTCCCTCAGAGCAGAGGGTGACAGCGATGTGGGATATCTCAAATTTTTGAGACAATTGTAAAGCTAAAAAGGAAAAAAAGAACTTGCTTATGGCTTTTAAGAGAATATTCTGCTGCAGTGTTAACACCAGAGTAACTGACAATAATGCTCATTGCCCAGCACTGTGTGACACATTCATTTTAAGTATAACAACTTCTGCTAAAATGCACAGTGACAATACAGGTATTTCATGTCAGGTTTAAAGCCAAAATGTTCACTTTTGTATGTTTATTTTTAAAACGTATTGATGCGGCGACAAAAAATCTAAGATTCAAACGAAATTTTGTTTGCTCCCAAAGAACAACAAACAAAATATTTCTAACAGTTTACGCTATTCAAAAGGGTGCAAACCACGTAAATGAAAATGTGATAATTGAGAGAAAAAGCTTGCTCACTGCATGCAAGCAACAGTAGGCTTAATCATCTGACATGAATTCAGAAAAGGCCTGAAAATCACCACTTCAAAGTACAGAAGAACAGCAAGTCTCTTAACCCTTGTTTCCACTGGGAATAGTTTTCTTTTTTATTGTGTGTTTTGACATTAAACTAGGTTGCAGTCCTGGTTGTTAAGCATCTATTTTTAGAACTCACATAAAACATTAATGCTGTCCGTCTCACCTACACAGACATCTTAACAGAGTGCTATCCCTTTAAAATGCGGGCCCCTTCCACACTGGAGAGGAACGCATGATCTCTCTCACGGATTCAGCTATGATGGCTGTACCATTTGCAATAGTGATTGACACTAAAGTCAAAGTGAGTCATCCACATTGATATTTCATTCCGAGCTCTCGCCAGGTTTGTCAAGACCAAGATCCAGATCGGAGAATAGAATTGCTGAGCTGACTGCCTGAATCTATAACCGTGACGAAAACTTCCAAGTTCTAGCCCTTTTCCAGAGACTTCCTCGAGTGACTGCTTCCTCAGTCATTCCTGAGAACAATGAGATTCAACGTTTCCCATATATAAAAAAGTTAACACAAAGAGTGCTCAAATATTTTTGGTTAAACCTTGGATGCAGATACGTGATGCTCAAATGTAGCAAACGTTATCATAACACCTGAAATCAAAATGTGACATTCTGTATTGTCTGTCATCTTGTCTTCTTTTTCCTTCGCTTTTTGAAAATTTCCTTTGGAAAATCCATTCAGATTTTGAAATTCTAAATATTATTTATGCAAAGCCGCAATAACTGCCTGTCCCAGTAGAGGGACCAAGAAAGTCAAAAGTGCAATTTCAGAAGACAGCTGGGTAAAAGGTTACTCCAGTGTCACTCCATTCTGTATTATTCAAATGATCCTTTTTTTTTTTTTTTTAACTAAGTCAGCCACATACATAAGTCTTCATGTAGAGTTGTTGGCTGTGTTTGACCAATGGGTGTATCACCAATGGAAAACAAATGGACACACAAATATCTTCCATCACAAAACAACAAACAACTATTTCCATTTTTGCATCAAAAAAAGGAGCGGGAACCTGATCAAAAGAAAACTTGTCTTCTGCCCTCATTGCAGTTCAGTTACAGGAGGTGATCTAAGATATCAGCTGGTAGTTTTAAATATCACTGTAACAATAACAGTCCAAGTGTTAAAGAGAGGAATATAACAGGATCGCTTTCTTACCAGCACATCTCCAGGGTCTGTTTCCCTGTCACACCGAGTTCAGCATGCGATTCAACTTACATCTAATTTGTAAATCTTGTAATGGAGTGCGCCACCCAGCCACCAAAAGCGACTGGTAAAAGCACGCTATCGGGTGCGCGTGTTTGCCAAGTGGATCCTAAAACCTTACAAGTTTTGGCTCACCTGTACAACTTTTCCCAAGCAGGGCACATCAACCGTACGCCCGACATTATCTTCTAATGGAAGAACCAAAGTTAAATGATTATGTGTTCCCCTACCACCTATTCAAGCATGCAAATAAATCATACCTTTAGCATCTATCAAAATTGCACATATCCAGTCAAGAAAGGGAGACAGACTGGCGACAACCAAGGATAATGTTTCAAGTGCTGCTGCCTGACGTAGCTGTAATGTTCAGTTTTGATGAATGTTGTTATTGATGCCAGTCTCAGACCTGCATTTTTCTTCTCGTCTCTGTTTGTGGCCTACACACTTGTACCTGACAAGTCACCCTAGGGGAGGGCTGGCTATTAGGTGTGTAATGAATGCAACCATGGCTTTCAGGATTTAACTGCATCTATTCCATTAAGGCATATCATATTCCAAGAGATACATAGATGACTTTGACCAGGTTTCAACAGGCCCCATTGTTTGTCAACCAATATGTTATGTAGAAAGCACAGCATATATAAAGCAGACCACCTAAACAGCATTTTGTTTAGCATTGTCCAAAATCCTTACCCAATAATTTAGCTTACAGATTTCTCAATGATGTTACCAAATATGGCTAAGCAATCAGGGCCTCTTGATTAGATTCAGCCGTGCTCTATACCAAGGAAGCCCAAAAAAAAAAAAACACATTTTCCCCCCCATACGTCCATCAGAAATTTATTTTGCATAATATGACTACTTATGACTCCATAATGCACATGATATTTTTTTACATAGTAATTCATAAGACTGGCAAGTAGCTCGTGCAACCAGAAAACATGGCAAGAACAAGAAAAGGTGACTGCAGACATGGGTACCCTGCTACCTACGATGAAAAGTAAAGCACATATTAAAGGAAAAGGGTATTTTAAGACAGGCCTGAAGTTCAGCCCTGAAACATCTAGAAGAAAAATTCACAGAAAAGGGCATTATGAACACCTTTCATCATCCACTGGTGTACCAAAGGCCAAGCTAAGTGTAGCGGCTCCAAATCCTTCATAGTTTCAACTAAGATTTCAGCCTTTTGGTTCTTTAAAATGATACAAACCAGGAACCATTTTACAGAAAATTCCTCCGTACTGTGCCCTGCCAAGAGTCAACCGCCCAGTGATCGGCGGTTTGAAAACAATAACACCTCCAAATAAGATATGCACCACATTACACTAGGGCATATGGTGCTGCAAAATGCAATATTAGACACCCATGTTTACATAGCTATAGTTGTCACTCTCAGGTGAGTGACCCTCAAAAACACCTTTACTTCAATTTAACCATCTTTCCCTGCTCAGAAAAAAAGGTGAGGGGGACAATCTCGGCTGAGTGGCAGCACGCATGATGGCACAGGGAAGCTGTGAAGAGTGTCGCAGTCTGAGGCACCAATAAATAAATAAACACAACAATCGATCCTGAGCACATTTTCATGGTTGGTTAAACATCTTATTAAGGTGGTAAAGTGTTTAATAGAGCCATAAACAGATCACCTATTGCACCCTGCAAGAGGCCATAAGAACAATTCCCTGGCAGTTTAGACATAAATGGTAGTGCAGGGTCTGCAGGAAACTTGTCCACACCCTGGGATGGGTGGGAGGAGATCCTGAAAGGAGGCTCATATCCTAACCTTTGCAAAAACACGTTTTGCAATGTTATGGACGCCCCTGGGCTTATCCCATATACCAGCTGCTGACACGTTTCCTTAACCGGTGCTTCCACCACCTCCTATAACCTCTCGAAGTGTCTAAGGAAACAATGGCAGAGGAGGAAGAAGCAGAAATATCACATGTAGAGGTGGAGATGTGGAACACATTGTGTAAGGACCCTGGTGGGGCATCGCTGACACAGCCATGATGGAAATCATCTGCACAATCCAGCACTATGTGGGATCCAGGCAAACTACTGCGTGATGCACATTCGTCTTGCTGAAGTATGGCACAGTTTTTCAGCAGAAAAAAAATGCTAAATATCAATTAACCTTATGTTCATATACAAAAAATAAAAACAGAACACAGTATACAGTAAAATAATTTACCAAGGTGTCACCAGTCAGATTAGAATGATGACTACTATTAAAAGTAACTCCATGAACTCTGACTCTTGATACAGACTAGCTCACGCCTTCATGGCACAGCTTCAAGATTGGATTGGCACATATTTTAGAAGGACGTCTGATTTCAGGGTAACGCTGATGACATACGAAAACCTCATCCTATGGAGTATCATTAGAGACAGCAGGTCAGATGAGGCAGGAGTGCCTTGCTGGACCTTGTAGCTCAATGTAGCGGGAAACAGGAGTGATTCATAAACGATACCTGGTGCAACACAGTAGGTACATTACCAACAAGCACCTGTTGGTTACAGTCATGACAGATGTATTACCGAACGCCTGCATTTTGTCTTAGTAAGAAAAAGATTTAAGCCCTGCTGTAATTTAAAATATGGTTGTCCATAACAGTGTATAAACAAGAGAAAATACATTCATGAAAAGTGTGAAGAAATTTAAAGTCAATGGAAAGCTAACACTGAAACAATCTACAAAAGGAAACTACAGGAAATTGCAGGTGGAAAAATGGATTTCAAATGACAAGCAGTAATGAGGTGTTTTGGTACTGCAAGTGAAAGAGAGAAAGTGTGTGTGTGTGTGTATGTGTGTGTGTGTGTGTATGTGTGTGTGTGACTCATCCTTTGACATCCTTCAACGTCTTAGGAATTATAACTTTCTACAGGAAATTATTTAAATTAAAGAACAGGTCTGAAATGATTCATAATAAATTGTACCAATAAAAAAATTTGTTCACCTATCCTTACACACAGCCTTTAAATTGAAAATTATTCAAATAAAATCGGGAAAGAAGTTATGTGATCATGTAAGCATTAGGGGTGTAACAATTCATCGATGGTTAAGACCACAATGGAATTTAATCAACTCTATGAACAAATACTGATTCATATCATTAAACCATGACAATATTAAATACTGCCCAAAAAAATCATTCTGTGAAAAAATCTCTCGCCCAAAGCAATCTAGAAACTTGCCTTAGTAGACAGCAGAGACTGATACATTACAGTACATTTTATGTAGCTGAATACACATATTTTTCAGAGTAAGCTATACACATCCAGCAATTGTTACATGTTGTTAAGGTATAAATACAAGACATGTTTGTGTTTTTGAACCTTTTTAAATAAAACACTTCATATAGTTATTTTCAACATATTTTGTTGTTAAAATGAAACAATTATTGTTAAGTCTTTTTAAAAGGTAAATAAATTCTGCTAAAATCAATTTGGGTTTCACTGTATTGAAAATATTGATCATGGATTACTGAATCGAATCGCATCATATCACAGTAACTTTCCAAATACTGCCAGATAATAAATCGATGCCTTGCGAAATCGAATCGTGACAAAGCTTACGATTCACACCCCTAATAATCATATATTAAACTTTATCCAATGGTTAACAGAAAGTGAGCACAGCCTGCAGGGCCCTTTAACATGAACAAAAAGAAGACGGCCTCCATAAAAAAGATCAAACTTTAAGAGAAGAAAAAAAAGTTGCTTAAATGAGTAAAGGCTAATTTGACGAGTCACGTAGCATAGACGAGAGACGATTCCACGAAACTCAGTCTGCGTATGTAGGCTGTGCACGGCCCAGCATTTTTAAAATAACAAATTGGGTGAGTAATGACTGGAAAGAGCACTAGTCTACAGCTGCCCCTCTCCATGGCCGTCACTATCAATTCTCTCAACTTTATCCTACACGCGCTGAAAGCAAGAAAAGGCCAGCTGAGATCTCAGAGAAGGGAATAAATGAATAAATAGTTCAACACACCAGAAAACATCTAATTCTTAATAAAAGAAGTACAGAAAAAAATGGTGAGACTATGAAATCATAATCAATCAGCAGTGGATCATAAAGTTTTAGAAGTACCAATATAAAAAAAAATGTATTTTTTATATATTCTAATATGGCATTGAGAGGATCCTAATAAATAAACCGGCATTATGATTACATTATGATTATGTTCCTGGCCCAGGAACACCCTACAGACTTTCAGCTGTCTTAATGCCACCTGAATGTACAGCCAGAACTCATTCAATCAGTCACTCAATTGGGACAGAAACTTTTACATATACCAGCTGTGCATGACCAGCTAGGCTGCCTGTTATAAATAGCAGTTAAACATTATCTGCTCTCATAAATTATTAAGTGATAATGAGTATTTTTTTTCACAAAGCCACAAGCGGGATGGCGATACATCAGGGTGTCAGGGGGCGATGGACACGCGTGCCCTTGTGTAATTCTCTGCTATACGACTTTCATTCCAGTTTAGCGTCACAAAGCAAGCACTGATCCACAGTAACGGCCCTTCATCAGAGGCAGCGATATATAAAGGGGCTAGATGTTGACCCAGACAGTTTTAGACAGCAGGCTTTGTTTGTGAGGTAAGCATTATCTCCCGTATCACTTTACCGCGTGAAGTGACAAAGAGGATTCCGTTGTTTAATAAGCTAGCAAACACGAAGGACCAGCAACAGGCAAAGACGCTACCTTTTCCACTTCCACCATTAATCCCACTATGGATTTAGAGGAGAAAACTATTCACATATGGTAATTTCAACTACACAGAGCATTAAATCAGTATTTACTAAATTCTGTCCTGCTTTGTTTCTGGGTATGTGGCTTACAGCCTATAGTTTGCCATTTTCATATAGTGCATTCAAAAATTACACTAACGCCCAGGGGCACACATTCTTCTTTTCCACAATATTGAAGATTCACTACAAACTGATGTTCTAAAAAGATTACGGATGTTCCTGTATCTTAATGTACACAACTTAATACGTTTTATTTAACAGGTGTCAAGATCAACTGACAGTAATGAATGCAGGCTGTGAGCAGGGCAAAAAGAATACTGCTCATTTTCAGAAGTTGCAAACAATGTAAACATTTTGTGTTAATATTGCGGAAAATACCATTTCCTCTCTATGCAGGGCATCCATCCATAACTTTTCAATGGAAGCTCCCTTCTGAGAGCCAAAAATGCTGAATATCATGAATAAACAAATAACATTCCTCATACTATTTAGTCACCAGGCATTGTTCATTCCATTAGTTAACTGTAGCCACTCACTTCGTTTTGACCGGATATAAATATATAGGCCAGACTGCAGCGCTATGATCTAACCTACTGAAAAATTCAGAGTTAAACAGGATACCCAGCGAAGTGAGACCATCCTCAAACAAATGTACAGACTCATCACAGAAACACTTCCCATTCATCTCCATCTGCTACCACCAAAGCTCACTTTCTCAATGAATCAAGCTGGGTTTATTCATTGTTGTTCTGTAACACCCATCCCCCCTACCCCCCCATGCTCCCACCACCCGTGAGTGTTAATGTCATGTCACTGCCCAGCAGTCTGTCCCCGGCAGGCCCAGTTAGCTGAGTGCTGAGGTCACTGCAGTCTCGAAACAATCGTGTGCCGCCTGCTAGGGACCAGTCACCGGGTGACTGGAACAGAAAATACGCATTCAGGGAAATTACCAATTCATAAAGTGGGAATTAAAAAAACAAGAAGTTTACAAACACAAGCTGTAGAAAATGACATGAATAATTAAGATGGCTTACACATATAAATGTACAAAAAGCTGACTTTCTAAGCTCTAGACAAAAAAAGGATGTAGTTCTCAACAATATGAAAAAATGCTATTTAATCTCAGTGAGTCACAGGTAGAGTTTCTACAATTCCCTCTTTCCCTCAATCTACAAGGACAGTAAAAAAAAACTTCGATCCCTGTTGGATTTTTCTATTTTTCAGTTGTGCAGTTTCGTTAAACACAAACACCATGAAATATAAGACACTACTCTTGCCCTTATCGTACATTCCACTCCTAGTAAAACAAAAACAAAGACTGGCTCATTAACACAAAAATAAATGTGTATAGCAACAACACATTCAATAGCAAAACAGAAACAAACAAGAGAAAAATAAGCCAGTATATGTTATCTGAAATTGTTTTTCTGACTGGTGCTTTTCTAAGCATTTTCTTAGTTACTGAAAAGCAAATTCCCAAAACCAGTGACCGAAAGTCAGGCTTCCTCATCACGTTACAATATTCTCTTAATGGAATCCAAGAACGAACTTCCATGAAATATTTAAAAAGACTTAAAAAGCTTTCGAAGATAAACTATACAATATCTAGTAATTCTCTGATTAATCCTCTTTAATGTTATTATTATACTTATAATTATGTTTGTCGTCTTTCATTTTTTAGCATTGAATCACCACTCTCGCACATGTCAACAAATGTTATTATTGTTACATTTCTGGTTCATAAGGGATGGGCGATATAGGCTCAAAATCATATCATGATATTTCAAGGAAAATTGCAAAAATGATATTTGTGATGATATAGAAAAAAAAATACTGAACAACATATTGTGGGTGATTGCAACTTGTAGACAGCAGCATTTGTTAGTGCAAATAAAATGAAGGGCAGTTTCCATCTTTCTTTTCCAATCAGCTACTGTCATTAATACCTAATTCGAAGTGTGAATCTATTGCCACAAGATGCCAGCAGCAGCAGCATTATACTGCAACAGTAGTGACATAGTATTATATTCAGTGACACAGCATAACTCAAGTGTAAGCACAAAAGTAGCCCAGTTAGTGTTTTCCCTGGAAATCGTAAGTAAAAGTATATTATTACTGCTTAACACTTAGTTTATTCAAAAGTAAAGTAACTTACCTTTGTAACTCTTCAGAAGCCTACACAATATTATACAACCTAAATAAACCTAATAAAACCGACCTCAAATTTGTGCAAAGTGCAAACAGCAGCAATCCAAACAAACAAAATGTAAACACTCATTGCTTATAAAGATAAAATAAAAATGCAGTCAAAACTTAAATAACGGTTGCCTTACGAGCCTGCAGAGAGGGTCCAGTTAGCGAGCGAGCGCTATGCAGAGTCGCATAGAGGCTCCAGGCGAGCGAGTGTGGTTTTTCTTATATATATATTTTTTATTAATGTTTATTAAACAAGAACAGCAGATTAACATTGTGCACATAAAGTTTTACCGAAACCAAGCAGCAGCTGTAACATAAATTTAAAAAGAAAAAAATATAATTCTTAAGAAATCTACACTTAAGAAATCTGAATATGAAATTTGGCAAATAAAATGAGATTTTGTAAAGGTACTATGAAGCGAGCAGAGGGTCGAACGAGTGAGCGAGTGTTGTGCAGATGCAAGCGCATGCTTGGTTTTTATGTGTGAGGGTGTTGAGACTAAACAGCATATATCTGGGCTTGTTGTGCACGCTAGGGAACGTAAATGCATTGCATCACTATATCATTGAAGGTGTGATATGACACTTTATCATGTTAAAATTTTAACGGTATTATCAGGGACAGTGTGATATGGCATAGCCCTAATAGCAGCGTCATCCTTTAGCGAACACACCTCTCAATTATTACATTAATCAAGCTGAAACAGAGCAAAGGAATCTGAGTTACTGTTTCAGGCCAGTGTGTGCTGAAGACCAGCAACTTGCCTTCCTGCAGAAGCAAACTGAGAACTGCACTACAGAATTTGGGTATGTGCAGTCCCACTCATGTTAGGCCACACTGTCTGCACAAACTGCACATGCATGTACCAGTTAGGTTCTTGATGCAACTAATTGTTTCCCCAGCTGAAGTAATTTGGCCTAGTTTCAGTAATGTCAACAAAGAAGTTGTAAGAGGTGTACAAGGAACCAGAGAGCAGCACGTGATGCGGTCCAGCGAGGGCCTGGAACAGACAAGCCTCATGTTTCAAATAACACTGATAATGTGTCCGATATTAATAAACAGTGTTGTCATAAAATGCAATTAGAATTTAGTGATTAAATGTCAATTGCAAGGGAAAAGGGTGCCTGCAGCATGCATTAGCAATAATAATAATAATAATGAGCAACTAAGATCAAAACTTAATAGTGCTTAATAGTATTTTAAAAAGTACTGCGTAAGAAAACACCTGTTAACCAACTGACTTTCTCCAAAAATACATTATACAAACAACCTGTTTCCAGATGAATTAACCTTTTGAAGCATTAAAAGTATATTATCTTTAAATACAACAGAAATGCTTTGCTATTAACCATCATGTCTGCAATTTTGTCAGCATAGCTTCTCTTAATGGCATGTATCAACAGCAGGGAAGACAACACCGTGGTGAGAGAGACACAAGCCTTCACAAATACTTTCAGGCATAGGGTTGCTGCTCATCCCATATAATACAGGATTGTCCCATATTGGAAGAACTGTTGTCCCTTTGTACAGGGAGATCCCCTATTATAAGGGACAGGTGGCAACCCTACTCGCGCAAGTGCCGTGACACTCGTGCTTTTTGACGCAAGAAATCTTAGAGCAAATCTATATTACGGTAAGCCAAAACATTCCTTACGAAATATTGTATTTGGTGCCATCTATTACCTTTTTTTGTCTATAGCCAGAATATAAGACACCACCACCTTTTCGGATTATTTTGAGGGAAAAAAAAAACTGTCTTATATTCAGGTCAACAAGGTATATTAATGTGAAATTAAAGTCTGCTACAGCAGAAATCTGGCTAAATTCAGTCCCTGTGTTTTGGCACAGCTTCCACCAAGTGATATTAGTGAGCAGTAACAGCATGTTGTGCAAATTGTTGGTTCCCTGGCTGTGCCGCTGCTACTATTAAAATGATAGTGGCCATTAATAAACACAGTAACATTCATTTTAAAAGAGCTGTCATGTCATTTATTGATATGGCACGACTTTTTTCCGCAATACCTTTTTTTACCCTCTTCGTGTGGGTCTGCTGCATCAAAAACATTCTGCACACTCAATGGCTGTAGATGGTTGTAACCACAGAGCCCAGGTCTACTCTACGGTATTATCGACTCCCCGCCCCCAAATAATACATTTGTTTTTTGGAATGTTTGCTGTTTAATACACTTATTGTCCGATTGCTGGTTAACTTATTATATGTGTATAAAGAAAAATATTTTTCTTCTTTATAAAGGTATTCCAAATTTTTTTTCCCAAAACTAATTGTCAAAAAAGTGGGTGGTCATCTTATATTTGGGCCAATACCGTATAGTTATTACCTAGAGAAAATAATAATAAAAAATAACAAAACTCAGTAATACTGACTATACAATGCACAGAAATCCTAACTATACAAATATTGTTTTTTTAATAACCAGCTCAAATCTTTTCAATAGCATGTACAGTGGTACCTCGGTTCTCGAACTCTCTAGAACTCAAATTTCTTGAGTCGAACAAACCAGTTTGACCTAGAACTTGATCTGAATATCAGAAGTTGAACCATGAACGCTGACCTAATATAAATTGTACGCACCAGGAAATGAGTCATACTACAATGCAATTCTTACTTGAATGCCTTCTTCACAGACT
>JAODJW010000007.1:2568364-2610609 GCA_026777045.1 Hyperopisus bebe
AGGAGCGGACGATTGGGGCAGGACAGGGGTAATGTTGGGATAAGATCTTTATCGTTTTGGAAGCCATTAAGAAAAAATGCCCTTCTTGTTTTATCCTGTTCATTTTGTGTTTAAATACTTAAAAAAAAAACATATTTAGGTGGAATTTTGGGGGGCCAGGAACCAATTAATTGGTTTTCCATTATTTCTTATAGGAAAACTTTTTATGATTCGATCCGGAGTCCGGAACGGATTACGTTCGAGAACCGAGGTACCACTGTATATGTAAAACATCTGGCTTAATATACAAATGTAGAAAGTAAGTTCAAAGTGCACTCTCTCCAAACACAAAATATTATTCTGCTTAAATGGGAAGCTACTCTGAACCTTCTGGTGTCATGACTATCTACAAGCTTTCCATACCTGAAAATAAACATGTCCATTCTGAAGAACTGCACTGATAGAGTGACTCTCTTTGCTCCTTTAAGAGAATCTCACTCTCGCTTTATGAGACTATCAAAGCTGACAGTGCAACTGAATGGGAATCACATAGACTTTAACTTAAATTAGAATTGAATTAAATGATGTCGATCGAATTTGAAATCCTGATATATTTGTGTATTAAGGGTTCTCTTTTACACAGATACATTTTTGCATCAATGACTGGAGGCAGATGGCAGACCCTCTCAATGGGAAACCCTTCTCAATCACCCCCCGTATACCACCACCCCCCACCCTGACCCCTCTAACACAAGTCATTAGCTACCTGTGCATTAGTCACGCATATGCAATGACATTATCTGAACAAAATGACCAGATTTCTCAAGATAGACAAGCAACCTAAACCCAGAAGATAAGCAAAAATTTGCCTTAAGTGCATAACATGCTGAATACTTCTGTAATGTATTTTCACTTGGCTGAGGGCATCACAGCCGGATCATCTTTGGAAAGACATTTCAATGGGCAATGAGTTCTAAGGGTTAGATTACAGCTGCTATTAAACTTTTTTTTTTTTAAACTATTTTCTTTGACTAGGCAACCCAAACACTGGTGGTAAGAAACACCATGTAGAGATTGAAACTTTGGTGTTTGTCTTTGCAGTGATAAGCAAATCTTACTGCTGGGCTCCACAAGTAGGGCCACTGTTCCTTTCCAGGTGATGTTTTGATTTTGAAAGGGATTAAATTCATTCCTGGAGTGCTGAACAGGTCAATCAGCAAGGAAGACATCATAATCACTTGGTCAATATTTAGGAGCGGATGATTCAATGTACAATTGCGAATCCGGCTCCGAACGCACACTGAGCTCTGTCCTGACATCACTGCGACTGGCCGTAAACATTTCCTTCCCGTGGAGAGACATGTCCGCATTTTGTTTACAAGGCTATTGACTCAAAGCTGATGATTCATGAGACCTTGGTGTAATTCACTGCTGCTGCCATTACAGGTGATATATCCGCCCCCTCTGCTCTTCCACCCACAACCTGAAAAAGCCATACCCTGGACCGCAAATGAACAAACTTCACTAATGAATAACCACAGAGCCCAGGTCTACTCTACGATATTAAAACCCCGATTTAATATTACTTTTACCCAAGTCCTACCCACCATTGTATATTGGTAAACGCTTTACATTAACTGCACCTTCATAATGCATTCATTATGCATTCACAGAACAATCAGTGCACCTTCCTAATGCATTCATTATGCATTCACAGAACAATCAGTGCACCTTCATAATGCATTCATTATGCATTCACAGAACAATTAGTGCACCTTCCAGTGCATAATTCATTCATAATACATTCATAGAACATTCATAAGCAGCAGGTAAGTATACATTAACTTTCTAACATGCTTTAACAGCTTTAATGTACATTAATAACAATCTTTACATGATTATACTATTCTAATATTTATTACAATGTAATATTTGTTATTAATGTACATTAGGAAGAATGAACAAGTTTGCTTGCTTAGAAAGGTAGAGTTATTTTCAAAACCATCAATGTAGGAATTCATAATTCTGCAGAATTTCACACAGGCTTCATAATGACAGTAAATATTGTAAAAATGCTCTAAAATGCTAAAAATATATCCCGTGTCAAATGAAAATGTCTTTAAATGTGTATTAAAATGTACAATAAATGATTAGTCATCTTATCAGTACATGTACCTTAAGCCTTAAAAATAATGTGAAATCATCATATGACAAGGTCTTTCCCAAGCTAAAACTACTATTATGTTTTGTAATTGCAAAAATAATTCTACTGATTTTAAATTAAAGCTAAAGCATACAAAAATTACACTTAATTATTAAAGTGGGTAACCAGTGTTGCAGAAGTTAGTCACAAAGGTAAATCATTACAGACTGAGGCGAAAAGTTCAGGTCCAGAAAGTACAAATCCAGACCAAGGTTTTGTTTCAACCAACCAGTTGAGTATAAAGAGACATGGTCACAGAGAACTAAACTGATTGGTTTGGTTCTCTGTGACCGTATAAAGCGATACGCACAGCAATTTGTCGTAACAGAACAAAACCACACTTATCTCATGCTTATCTCTTGCTCTGCTATTACAGGCACATGACCGTGTATTTTAACCTTTATACCACGAATGAAGTACAAATTAGCCATATGAAGACTAAAATGTATAGTTGACATACCAGCACAAATAAAATAAGTATGCATTTGCGGTGTTACAATAAGAACTTGCCACACATGTCTGGTTGTATGACTAATGTGTACTTGGGTACCAGCTATGTGCATCCCTGTTTATAGAAATAAAACATATATTAAACTTTCAATGTACATCTGCTTGAGTAACAAGTTCATAAACTGCAGAGTGCCCTTGGTTACTCTTCCTGACAGTTCACCGGTGTTGAATTGAGCAGCCTTCACAGAAGTATGGGACCAGCGGCAGTCATGATTTGGTCCAAACTACAGCAGGAATAACCTGACAGATAGCATGGAGGGGTCCAAGGGGCAAGCCATTGATGAAATAAAGGAATAACACAAGAGGCACTTTGGGGAGTTGTCAATCAGGTGTGTGAAGCTAATAACTGCACTTTAATTAAATCGGAGGCTGTTTCCAATTAGTTATTCAAGGGCACGGCTGGCCGCAAAGACTGTGAGTCAGGGTGGCTGACTCATCCAACAAACTTTTCTTTCTTCTTTTTTCTCTATTTTGCTTGGAAGAAGAAATATCAGCTGACACCATCCACAAAAGGTGCAGCGAATCTAAACAGAAACAAGAGGCAATATTCCATCTAATCTGACCTTTGGGGTCTGCGTAACGAGGCAGGGCCCAGTGCTTACAGATATCAGCAGGCCTTGTGTAAAATTCTAGCCTCAATCCCAAAACTGAAACTTGAGCCACGAGAACGTAATACAAGCAGTGAGCACCAGCACAAAGCTGGGTGTGAAACACGACTACTTGAAATCACTGCAGAGCCATGCAGTGCAAACAGTCCATCTGGCTCCAGTGTGCATACTTACCCGTATTCATACCTGAGCCTTCAGTGATGCCCGTCACTTAATATGTCACTGGAGACCGAAGCAAAACCAGGATAGTAATGGCTGAACCACAGAACTGAAATAAATAATAACAACAATAATTCTATTGAATAGTATTGCATACTGAGTTTAATAATAAACTTTTGTTTGATTGACTTTTCCATTATATACATACGTTATTGATCAATGTATTTGGAATCAGCTGTCAAACTATGATGACTGTTGGGGCCGTAATATTTTCTTTTGGTTTTGAAAAACCAACACGGCATCCAGTGCAGCTTACAGAAGTGTTTTTATCAGCCCGAGTGCTTTACAATCGTACACTGCAAAATATGTTTACACCTGCAGCTTGTGAGGAATCTATGGCTCCTTAAGCAAAATTCATGAGCCTACTGTGCTGGCGTCCCATCGGCAAATGACTCATCGCATAATTGTGTTTACCAGTGCTAAATTTAATGTATAATAAAACATCAGCTCACAAGCTGTGCCAATTTAGGTAAATCACACGAGAGGAAACCAGAGCATCTGCACTGGTTTCCATGGACGATTCCTCGTTGCTTAAACTTGACAACCAAGCTGGGGAATCCCCACAGGTCTAGCTTGTGAACAATCAACCAGTTGCACTAGTGGACCTCCACAGACAAACAGCACACAGGACATTGCCACCCCCCACCCCCCCCCCCAAAAAAAAAAGAAAGAACAGCACAAGTATGGATAATCTGAGCCCTGTGGCTTTGAGAAGCTACATCTTGAGTGAGGCTTCATTATAAGAATCAATTGAAGCAAACAATGATGCATAATAATTCCAATAATAACACAGCAGAGGTTTTGCTTTCTTACAATCCCAATCAAGGGCATATTGCAGATATGAGTCATCCTCTTATTCCAGCAGTCCACAGGGTGTTCATCTGATTACCATGCCCACGCTCACCCATGGGCCACAAATGTAAATATTGTAATAAAACCCCCCATAATAAATTCATTTGAACGTCTTGCCAGGGTTTCACTTTGTTTGTTTTATTTATTTTTTATTGCGTCAATGAAATATTGTATTTAAAAGTAGCTACTGAAATAACTGTAATGCATTAGAATATTTAAAATGAAATTATATCAGGAATAATAATAATAATAATAATAATAATAATAATAATAACAACAATAACAATAATAATAATAATGTAGGGCTTCTCAAAATCCATGATAACAATATTTAAATAAATGAAAATAGCATACATATCCATTGATTTCAACTTAGAAGAAACATAAATACTTTCATTACACTGTTTACTAAAATCTCACTATAAGATATAAAAATAAAAAAGCAACATTGGAAAAACTTATTTGTTGATAATGCTCCTTGGACTCCTAAAAATAAAGTCCTGTACACACTATTGGACTAATATTAACTCCACAAACCAGACTGAAAAAAAAAAGAGTCACAGGATTAGCATCAAATGGATGGATGGACGGATGGATTACCGTCACTGATTAAAGCAAGATGAATGGTTCAATAGGAACAAAACAGCTATGCTGTCAACATGTCCACTGTCGCCAGAATGGCATGAATAAAACACATTTTAACTACCTCACTGTATTACAATAAACAAAAATTATATGCCTATATGCATGATGTTTGTAATATATATGATCCTTGCGGGAGATGCTGCCGGTCTCTCCAGTGAGGCAGCATAGAAACATGCGTCACTGAAGGCTGGTGCATCCTCGTTTATGGCAGTAACAAGAAGTTAGAAGAGGCATCATGGTTGCTGATAACCTCAAACTAAACCTGTGACCAAATAATAAGACGGCTTAACATCTCATCGTCCATCAGCTTGGCGTCCCCAAGCTGGAGTGTTTAATTACACAAATCAATTATTTAGCAGCTTCCTTTCAGTGTGTTGGGGACAGGCTAGAGAAACACGGACACTGACGGGGGCACCTGTGCCTCTTACAGTAAGGGGAAGCCTCCCTGTTCAGCTGCTTGCAGAGCACTTATAAAACGAGCGAAATATGAAATAGCTGCTCCTGATTCTGTCTGATTAAACAGGATTTACGAAAAGTCTTTTTTAAATAATAGGTTTTACTACTGTACTGTATTAGTAAAATGCCATTTTTAATCTAAATAGCACAAGTCTTCTGATCCTCACAAGTCCAAATTCCACTATAAAGCCTGCAGTCATTTGTAAACATTATAGTTGCATGAAAATTCAAATTGAGCTGCATTTTCATGAGATAAACATTCATATATTCAACACATATTTGTACATGTATATAATTCCTTGGGTTGCATTATCTATGCTTTTTAGTGGTTTATTCAGGGCATCATATCAGCTCAGTGACCTCGAACCTTCAGGACAGGTGTTCACATCCCGCCTCCACTCTCCCCTCCTTGCCTTGGTTTCCACTGGGTACTCAGATTTCCTCCCACAGTCCAAAGGCATACTGTCAGGCTAACTGGTATCTCTAAATTGCCTGTAATTGTTTGCATGCATGTGCTCTGCGATGGGATGCTATCCTATCCATGGTGATTCCCAGCATTGTGCCGTGCTGCCAACCATAAGCTCCAGTTCACCTTGAGCAGGACAAGCAGTTGGAAGACCGATGGATTTTCAAATGAATTAATAATATCAAATAATAAATAATACCTATGAAATAATAATAATTTTGTAATTGCAGCCAAAACAGAAGTGATCTATCTGTTATTTCCCATAATTTCACTGATCGAATAAAGGGTCACCATCCCACAAAGCAAGCAGGGAATACATTTAACAGGCTGTTAATGGTCCCAGTACTGAAATATTAAATATGAATAATATTGTGGTCTTTAAATTGCAAATAAACTTCATCTTAGAAACTTCAAAACACCTCAGTTTTATGTCCTACATCATATTACCATCTAATAAGCAAGTTTTACAGCTTTGAATTCCTCTACCAGAGACACTTTGAGAGTCAGGTAGTCCAAGCCCCTCCGGTTGCAGACTCCCAAGTGTAAATCTGTCGAACTGAGTATTTATTAAGCGATCCTTGTTGCCATCGTGCTCCGCCCACGTCGCTGCCCCCAAGCTGCCACCAGAGGGTAGGTCTGGGGGAGTTCCTAATGGCAGTAAAAGCTAAACGTGTCTAGGGAGCCATCCTCAGCCCTCCCCGCTACACGCCTTAGTCTGGGAAAGACCCTGGGCTGACAGAGACGGAGGAGCCCACCACCCACACTGCAGTGAGGCTGGATATTGAAGTCGGGGGGTGGTGGTATATCAATGACCAGAGGCTGCTGGACTGGGGGAGGGATGTTGAGACAGAAGCAAAACATTTTAAATAACTTGCCGTCAATTCTCTTTCTGCAAAGTTGCAAAAAAATCCTTCCAATACAGTAACCGGTGTGGGAGAAGAGAGGATGGAGGAGAAGGGTATTGGAATTGAAAGTAAATATAAGTCTTTCTTCCAGTTTGACCGTCTACTTCAGCTCAATATTTCCTGTGGTTCAAGGATTAATGAGAGCTGCACTGTCAGGAATCTCTCTCACTTCCTCATTAACATGCTTGAAGTACAGCATGGGGGAAAAAAATCAATGGTGGTCCTGTTAAGGTGTTCCTTACACGAGCAGCATAACGTCACAACAATACGGCATCAGATTTGACCCTTAGATTGCAGCTCATCCGTTCCGCCATGCCGAGGGCCGTTCTGAAAAGCTAACCAATAAAGCTGAAATGTTTTTCCTTACAGACAATGTATCACGGGGCTGCAAGAAATTATAGTTTTTAAAATGAAACCCTTAACATGACTACATACCTTAAGTTGTTAAAAGACGTCTTTTGAGCTTCGTATGAATTACCAGCAGGCTACAGTCACCAATAATTAAACTAGACACATTGATGCCCCCCACATACCAGCCACAAACCTATGAATACCTCTGTTCCATTTCAGTTTTTCAATGAATTTAACTACACCAAATCACTAGGTGTTAGTAATAAAAATATTTAATCATTCTGTTTTTTGTAAGATAAAATCGGTTCTCCATCCATCCCATCTGGCTCTCATTCTCCCGGCCGCTTCTTTTGTCTAACTTGTATCGTTTCATACAGTGATTGCTGTATTGGTTTACCATACAGAGTGGTAACCATGCTGCTGCTAGGCAACGGTTCACCACTCACGTCCATCTTTAGCACACTTCCCAATGTTCCTACTCGACATTTCAGGTAAGGTGACACCAGGACTCTGATCTAACATTACTGATGTGTGGTCAGGCGATCAAAGCCACAGCAACAGCTGCACCGATGTAAAAGGTGTCCTGATGTGATGTTCCTCCATCGCTGCTCAAACATTCACCCTGTTGACTCCTGCTGGGGTGTCGTGTGTCCCCCCCCAACTGTGGTGTGCTCCTTTGCAGTCCTTGACCCAAATCCAACATTAATGTGCCGGCAGGAGGGCATCTTGTACCCTAATACAGGTCATTATCTAAGTTGTCACAAGAGCATCTAAGCAGGGAAACCTACAGACTCAGATAACTGGCAGTGTGCATATGAGTCCGTATTAGATCATTAGTGCAACAAAGCAAGACTGCTTTGGGGTCCAAATCCACAATTGTGCAGCTAAATGCAATTGCTAAAGTAGCGGAGACTCCTCCGTTCTAATTAATTCTATTAAACGTTCTTTTACATTTTTTTTCCAAATCGTTATACATAAATCAACTACAAAAACTGTTAAAGAAAACTATGACACTGCTAAATGAAATACAATTAGCTATTGAACAATGGAGCAACCAGAAGTGTCACTTCAGGGCAGAATTTCGGATGAACATCCTGCCACAAATCAATTTTCAGTTTTTTTTTTTTTCGAGCAATGCCCCCCTCCCGCCCCAGAATGCTACAAAAAGATTCATTCGATGATCTCCAAGTTTAAATGGAATGACAATTCCCTTAGAATCTGTTTGACCATTGTACAACATAGCCATCCAGTGGTCTTAAAGTCCCTAATTACAAAATTAAAGACTAAGCTCATCAGCTCTTTTGGTATAGTTAAACTCAAACTCTTTAGTAAAGCTAAATAAGACTCCAAGGTTCCCCGTTTACGAGGTTTAGCTGAACCAATCTCAGTCTCAGTTCAGCCAGTATAACTGCAAGTATTTGGTAAAGGGCATAAATGTTCACGGGTGGGCCATTCAAGTACAATAAATGTACTACTGTGGCACGATTTAAAAATGCGCTGTGGTCCTCAGGGTATGAACACAAGCCATACCCGACCGGTACTGTGAAAAGAGAGTAGCTACAGCATAGTTCCAGCTCACTTCGTTTTACTACTACAGAAGAGTCAGCTTGGTAAAGGCATTGCTGGGGTTGGAGAGTGACAGTTACGTAACACCGAAGAGATGCTTATTTACTGTTCACATTGTTTACTGTTACATCATGATTTACTATGTGCTAATTTTGGCTGGCATGTTTGTCAAAATTGCCGTGTTATGTTAGCATTCGCTTGCCAAAATTTGTTTTACAAACTTATTCCATTCAGCTGTTCTATAGTACTCTTGTAAGAGAGAGGTTGGAAGTTCTGAGTTACTGTATTAGGAATGCATCAATACCTCAAAATTTGCGATACTATTAATAATGAATAATATATAGAATGAGCCCTTTTTTCTTTCAGATAATCCACACATATCAGCGCAGATCACCGGTATCTCCATGCCTTTTGACCAATCAGATGATAGTGATGCAACCTGCTCAGTTTAGTCATGCTTTCGGCAGGGCCATGTTAGTGTGGACACGGCTCAGGAACGGCTCAGATTTGGGAGGCACTGGAAATTTCCATATGATAACTGATCATTCTAGATCTCAAAAATTCTGGTTACTGTCCTGCATCATCATATTTTGCCATTTTTGCAACTCAAGAGTTGCAATGCAGGTATGCAGAGTGCCAAGGGCCTCTTCCCTATGCCACACCCAGGGTAGAATGATGGCTCTTCGGAAGATATACCCAACTGGAATAAACTCTGGTTGAATCTCACCCAGTCACTGAAAAACTAGGCCCAACTCAGTCTAAAGTGAATCACAAGGCTTACATGATGCCATATAGGGCTGTTCAAATCACGGTCCACAAGATCTGAGCACTGCTGGTTTTCCAGGCTTCCTTTACCCATGAGCAGGTGTGAAGCCTCTGTGACCAATCAGACTCAGTAATTAATTAACCTGACTACCTGGGAGAACTGAAACACGGCCTTGATTTGGAATCGTGGTCCAGGTTTGAAGAGCCATACAGGATGTTTGTGGAGCATGTCCTGTCTCTTCTCTCTCTCTCTCTATCTGCTTAGTGATCTTGAATATATTCATTCATCTTCTAACCATCAGGACCACAGTGAGGATCACAAGAAGATCTTTATGACCTTTGTCATTTTTTGCACAGAGCATTCTGTCATGAAAAACTTATTTATGTAACTACTACCTGTACCAGTCTCCACAGTGTTATTGTAAGCTTCCCTCATACTTATGTGCCAGTGTGTTTGCGTCTGGATTTTTGTTTGCTGCTGGTTTTTTTTTTCCATTATTTTTGCTGACTCCAGTATGCATGTATATTTATGAACTGTTACTGTCTTAATCCCCCTGTTCCAGTGTAAAAGTCATAATAAACATCACAAAAAGATAACAAAACAAAACACTGCAAAAATACACAACAATGCCTATTTGTCATTGCTTGCTATGCATCTAGAACAATCTCAATGAACAGATCACACTACAATGTCAGATTCTAAGAGAAGACCTCAGGGCCCCTGGCAGGGCCTACAGACCCAAGCTACCAGCGTTGGCCATACGTAAAAGCATATGGTTCACTATCAACTATAATCTTCAATACTACATTTTTAAAATATAACTACCCGCTCATACAACAAGCATTTAAGACATTTATAGCAATGAATACTATTTCCATTGTGGGCTGAGTAAATGAAACGAAATTTTACTGTCTCACACTTTGCCAAGGCTAGTTCCACTTGGGGGGGGAGGGGGGTATCCCCACCTGGGTGTAGCCAGCCATTGTTGTCACTTTCAGGCACTTAAATCTTCCTTTTTGGTAGATTTCACCAACTGAAGGGTGGGGGCAAATTTCGAGGGGGGTGATAACTCTTTATTTTATTATTTGGTTACACGCCTGGTTACGATTAATATATAGCACCCTGATCTCAAGCTGACCATTATCTAATTAGCCAAAAGCTATGATTGGTTTCAATGCCTGAAACATTTACAAAATAGTCTAGGTGGTACAACAGATTTGCTTGGAGGTGAATAGTATCCAAATACGTGCATTGCTGAATCTGGTGTGCTGATCAATGATCATAAGTGGAGTTTGATACTTGTGCTGGGGGAGCAAAAACACTACATCTTGCTTACCTCATGTGTTGATGCAAATATCTGAAACACATATAACTGATTATGTTGTCTACCTATAGTCTACAAACAAACCCCTTACGCAAAGGTGCAAAGTGCCAGCGCAGAACATGTGCAATGTTGGTCTTGCCAATTAATTGTAATTTCGGCTCAGACGACTGGGGGGCGGGCAGTGCTCCCCACCCCCCTGCCCCAGCCACAAACCCCACCCATGTTAATGAGGTTAATGTAGTTAAAGTCATTTAAAGACACAAGAGGGACAGAAGGGGAAAGTGGGGCAAAGCTGGAAGTATGTGACACAGAGACGGTACTTCGTGTCAAATCTGAACTAGATGTCAAAAGCCTCAGACAGTATCAATATGCATTTCACTATAAAAGACAAAACTGCTTATTTTAAATTGCTTTATTAACATACCAATACAGACTATGATTTATTCCAGTGCAAGTATTAATGATTGCAATGTGTTCAAACACATACAGCCTCTGCTGGGGATTTCTTTTTTCTATGATTAGTTTTTTTCTGTATATTATATATACTGGGTTGGCATGGTGGCAGTTAGCATTGGCGCCTCACACCTCTGGGACCTGGGTTCAAGTCCCCACTCTGGCTCCGTGTGTGTGCGGTGTGCATGTTCTCCCTGTTGTCACTGTTTCCTCTGGCTTCTCTCGTTTCCACCCCACAGTCCAAAAACATGCCTAGGTAAGCTGGGGTTACCAAATTGTTCACCGGTGTGTGTGTTAGTGCCCTGTGATGGGTAGGCGCCCCATCCTGGGTCATTCCCTGCCTTGCCCCCATACCTTTTTCTTTTTTAGGTACACTCAGACCATGCTTGACTCTTGTTATTTTATTATTTTTGAGAGCATAAAATACACGAGAAAAAAATTGCACCCAAGCAGACTTTCTGGCGGAGTGAAATTCTTAAATGCCTCAACGTCAGAAGGTAACCTTGGGTTTTACAAAAAAGCTGAATGATTCAACACAGTAGTTACGCTGAAATGATGACTGCAGGATAAACATTGAATAAAAAGTAATGGTTATGACGGTAGAGGTGCTCAGTGCTCAGTAAGCAGCACTGTAGCTTCGCACTTCCACAGCCTGTGAGCCTGAACCAGTGTCTCATAAATACCCTTGGTGTGCCAGTGCACCAATAAAAAAAATCCTTAACTGAACACACTAACCACACACACAAAGTAATAGCACATTAAAAGCACGTTAAAGTAAAATAAAGATTATTCCCACTCTGAATATACTGTCATTAAAGTAAATGAAAGTACATGTCACTGAGAACTACTGTCTGTTCCCTGTTAACATCCAGAAGTACTGCTTTGATTATTTTTATTATATTCAATAGGATTTTATATCCTATAGAGATTGAAACTGCTAATTAACATTTTAAAAACCTTTGTAAATTAGACAAAACACACAGACGATGTTTCTTCATCCACTCTACTGTGATTTGATTATTATCTTAATTTATTGACAGAGAAGATTTTTCATCTTTAGGAACCAACAGGTCCTGCGCGGTGAGCTTAGGGTTTGCAACAGTCATCAATAATATCATGAGAGCAACAGCTTCCCTAGGTATGCTACCTTACGTCATTTCCAGAGTGCTCCACTTATGCACTCAGCCTAATGGAAGGAGCATGGCAAAGTGCTAGCAAGCTAGCAATCACTCCCATCAAAATGTAATTCCACTTCCCGTAGTAAGCGGCAAATTGCCTAATTGATAGTGAAATTTCAACAAGTGTTAAATTAACATCTGCCCTGGGGATGCTCTTACTTGAAGGGACGAGGCCGAGGAAAAAAAGTCTCAAATCCAATAGTATGTTTTTATGTTTGAGTGTTGGGGACTTGTTCTTAAATTGTGTGTATGGAATCTCAGTTTTTAGATAAATTATGAGCAGAGCTCACATTTTGCAGATGAGTGGAGTAATTCTACGTTATTTAAAATTATGATGGCTGTCACACAGAACTGTGTGACAGGGAAATAAATGAACACATTAAATCTGGAATGAAAAACAAAAGCATGGCAGAAAAAAACACGAGATGAGAAAAAGATGAGAGCTAGCAGTCTCAGTTTGTGTCTGAAGATGAAACTACCCAGAGAAAGAAACACAAGAAGGATACAGTCAAACTCTATTTTAGATCTGAGGGAACAGGCACTGACTTTCAGCTGCATAAAAGAAAACTTCACCATAATTTTATACTTCTTCGATATTCCAATAGCCACATTTAGCAATTAAGTAAAATTTATACATAAATTCATTCTAAGATAGACTTGCATGCTTCAGTTTAGCCTAGAATAGAAAACTGTGAATTGAGATTATTAAACAAAAACACAGATACAATACTGTGTCTACAACAGTCGTGATACACAATCCAAGGAAGTACTTGCAATATATTAACCACACACACACACACACACACACACACACACACACACACACACACACACACGAGTTGACCAAGAAGAACCAGGAAAGTTCTGAAGAGCTTTTGGCAGCTTCCCACGCAACAGTTGGCCCCAGGAAAGATAGTGTAAAATCAGGAAAGGGCTTAAGAGTCAATCAGCTGTCAATGCACCACCTCATCAGGTGCCTTCTTCAGCCACTACACATCCAAAACAGCCTTGACCAGGTGTCCACCTACCCACCTCACCTGACCAGGCCGAAGAGTCCCCGGCACCTCAGCCGAACGGTCCCACCTCCACACCTGCCCATGCCTGCATCATGCTGCCGTCGGCCGAGGGCTCGTCAGCACAGAAGGCCTTGACTCATGCCCATCTGTCCTAGCAAAGCACTTGCAAATTGAGCCTTGGCAACCCACCCGTGCTGCAGACATTTCAAAGTGAAGGTCTGAAGCCTCGACAAGCCTTAAGTTTCTAATGAACTTGTAAATCTCTGCGAGTTTTGCTGACGGAGCAGAGGAATGTGAAAGTAGGGCTCACTTTTTTTTTTTCTTTCCATTTACACATTCACATGGGGGGGCGGGAGGTGGGCGGTGAATTAATGACTGCAGACCTTAAACTCCACCTGACTGCTTTCACTTCTCAATGTAAATTTGACTCAGTGGTCAATTAGTGATTCACACGCTATGTCTCAGCGGCAAATGGCAGGTTTCCAAGTTAACTGCGCGTGCCTGCTCTCATGTGGCCCCCGGCCATCTTCGACAGTGCCACGCCATGTGCCTCTTACTGAAAGTACTTCATAATCCTGTCACTTTGGCTTTCCCACCTATTTCACAGTTCCTTAACAGCCTTGTTCTGTTCTACCTCAGATTCACCATGGCTTAGTTTACCGAGGAAGCCAATACAGGCCTTGGTTCCTTCATTACTCCATTGGAATGTTTTTGCTGACATCACATTCCAGGGACTCCTGTTCCACGGGGTAACGACTCCATAATAGTCAACTTATCTATGCAAGAACATTTAATGTAAAAATTTAGATGAAGCTCAAGAAATAAAATCAATGAAATTCAATTAAACTACTAAACAGCTTAGGCTCACTAGCTATATCTCAATATGGAGAATTCTACATTAAAAGTATTACTTTCAGCTAATCATACTCTGTCCCAGCACTTGCTGGCCTGTCTCCAAACAGAACCCAACCAATGACAAAAGTAAAGCATTTTCTATCAGAATATCCAGAGATATCCATACACATGCATGAGAATCTATTTTAAAACACAGCTACACACCAGAAATCCCTTACTAACAGATCATTATAAATAGTTCACCCCTGTAGAAAAAATATTTTTATTAGAGTGTTAAATCAACTATTTTCCCATCAAAAGATACGATTTGATTTCCACACAAAGAAGTGACTGCAAAGTAAATACAGACTTAGGTAGGGCGTCAGTGAGGGAGTTATATTTGTACTATTCACATTTTTACTCATATCTTACAAGCATTTGTTAAAATGATGCAGGCTGTGGTCAACAGGGCACATGAAAACTGTCAGTGGTTACCTAAGAGTTGATTTGGAAATTGCATTCATTTTATTGAGAGGTGGGTGGAATGATGGTTCAGTGTGTTCTGCGAGTGCCTTGGCATGTTCTTTAACTGCTCCCTCTCAATCTAAATGTTCCCTCCATGACAAAAAGTCATGCTATCGCTCTTAGGTGTATGTGCATGACTCCTAAAAAGGGCCAGAACCCTGCCCAAGCTAAAACTCCAAAAGCGTAATGTGACTGAATAGCTTTAAAAGGCTAACATTAAAGAATGATTAAAAGTTTTAATGGGCAAATTTAACCTATAAAACTATTAAAAGAATATTTGAGAATAAAAATGTTATCAATAAATAAATAAGCTTAATACAACATGATACGATAGAAGCTTCCCACTTTAAAAAATAAAAAGCCTTCCTGAGAATGGGAATAATCTATATTTTACTTTTTTGAAATAATGTGGTTTTCACTTGCTTTTAACTCTATTACTTTTACTATTACTTTATGTGTGTAGTTATTGTGTTCAGTTAAGGATTTTTTTTATTTCATTTCTTATGGGGGGGGTCATGAAAGAAAAAAGTCTCACACTCTGCAAACTGAGTAACCTGAAAATACTCGAAAACCTGAAAAGTATTCAGTAATTTGCTTCGTTCAGCCTGTATTTGAAAGTTACAGCCAAGTAAAACTGAAAAGTTACCACAGTGGCTGAAATTTTAGGTGCCAATGCAAATACAACTAAACCCACTTGGATAAACACAATTTCTTGATCAAATTATCTTTTGTAACAAGAATGTTACAGGCAAGCCATAATCCACCTCCATGTCCATTAAGATAAGCCCAACCAGCTTCAGGAATACTTTTAACCAGAGGAGAGGAGAGGTACGCTCATAGGGCACTTTGCCACATCCACCACATGACAAACCACCTCAGGTATGAAAACCCAAGTGCAGCTGTGCAGCAGGTACCTCGGCACCACACTAGTTGGAATGGAACAGAACGGGGAAGTTTTTTCTAGTGGCTGGAGTGCAAATCCTGCCACCAACACCCAAGTTTTACCTGGAATTTGAAGGACCTGCTTGCAGGGATGTAGGTTAATGTCATACCCAAGACGAAACAATTGCAGGTTAAGGACCTTGCTCAATGGTCTAACAGAGTAGGATCACCCCTAGCATTCACAGGATTTGTACCAGCAACCTTCCAATTACTGGCATGTATCCCTAGCCTCAGAGCTACCACTCCATTTTAATCAGGTCAGACAAAAATTTTTTTGGGAAAAAATAAATAACAAACACATATAAATTTAAATAATATTAAGTTTTTATAAGTTTCATAAACTGCAAGGCAATAGATTATATTCAGCTTGCACTGCTATTCCAAATGTTATGGAGGCTAAGGATGACAACTGACCTGTCCTGGCTTCAGGTCCAAGGAGCGGAGCACCTCTTTCAACATGACAGGGGTGTGCAACGCTGTCTCTGCCGAGTGGGACCCCCCATCTGTGCCATTTTGTTGTATAAATGACCCTGTGGTAGGGATGGCATGGGACAGCCACACCCTACCATACTTCTTAGCAGGCTTGATCTTGTGAAGGGAAAGAGCAGCTCTCCACAGGGCAGTAACCTGCTGTGAAAAGGCAGGAAGATACATCTCTGCAGGGAAGAGAAGAGAAGAGAAGAGAAGAGAAGAGAAGAGAAGAGAAGAGAAGAGAAGGCGACACCTTATTAGGATGCTTTATGTAACAATGTACAACAACTTCCAGCAATTGCACTATAAAATTAACACTTAGTTCAAACATGCAGCACCTATTGGGGCATTTCCATAAAGAATCACTCAAATCTGTACACAGGGTTTTATATATCATTGAAGAAAGTTAAAGACAGCTTTTTAGCTAGCCTGGCACCTTAACTAGGAGTTACAGTGCCTTTTGGTAACATGTAGTTACAGAGATATTGTATTTATCTGACACTTATTACACAAAGTGACTTACAGCAGAGGAAACGGTTATAATTTTATGTGTGCTCCCTGGGATTTGAACCCACAACCTTCACATTGTTAGCATGGTACACTACCTGTTGAGCAACATTTTAATTAGAACACTTTCATGCAAACAATTATCTTTAGAATAGCCTTAAAATATTTGCCACTATGCACTGAAACCAGAAGCATCTATTTATCCATCCACATAATACAGAGGAAATTATCAGTGTTGTTTTCACCCAACTCAGGTTCACGTTTTCCACCTCAAGTGTTTGTATCCCCTTTCTTGATATCTTTCTCTCTCAAATGCTCTGTCTTGGCACACACCAAGTCAGGCTCACATTTTGCAATCCCCCCAAATATGATTTGGCTGCTTTTGCTTACTTTCTCTCAACACCTGCCACTCACAAGAGTTACAAAAGAGTTGATTAACCACTTCCTCTATTCCAAAACATTTGCAGATTCTATCCAGACCACCAGTACTAAAACTAGCTGCACTTGACAGTTACTGCACTTTAATGCAAGTACTAGATGCTAATGCATGTACAGCTAAAATTTTTTCACTAAAGTGAACTACTGACACACATGAATATATAACACCGCCCCCACTTTGCCCATATGTGAAACTCGGAAAAATAGTACCCAGCCAGGTAATACAATGCATTAACTAAAATTCATAAAGATACATCCAAAGCTAGAATCCACCCAATAAAGTGAATAAAAGTTACCCTTTCATAATATTTTGAAAAATTCAATGAAATCATTGTCATTTTAATTTCAAACTAAATAGAGAAGGAATGTATTCACAACAAGGTAACTGCAAGTGACCTATAATGGCAAATAGCCTCAGAAATAAATTAGGAAATGAATATGACTAAATTCTTTAAAACTTATCGACACCATTACTTCCATGAGCAGCCATCTTGAAAAACCGAGAATGGTTTATCGAATACAGAACGGCAATGCACAGAATGGATGACTTTAAGAGGAGATCTTAAGATTTAGCTCTGCTAGGATATGTATTTGGGCTAATTGGGGAAAACACAGCAAAACAAAATGGACTTAATATGAATTCACAGGAATCTTGACTGAAGAAGAAAAATCCAATCCAAGGAGAACAGCCAGAAAATGGCACATTCCTGTAATCTAATAATTTATCTCAATGGCACCACAAACAAAGGACTGTCACAAGTTCAGATGTGAAAACTATACATCTACAGTATTTTTTTTGGGGGGGGGGGGTTAGATTGTTTCAGTTTCTAAATAAACAAGATTGAATAAACCATAATCCATCCTTGAAAATGTCACATTCTATTTTTCTTGAACTTATAATAACTTATGAATGTGACTTCTGCTGACAGTGCACAGAAATGACAGTATTATTAGAATTTAGTTGTCATACAGTGTACAACAAAATGTGTTCTCTACATTTATCCCATATGTAACATAGCAGGGGTCAGCTAATTCAGTGCCCGGGGAGCAGTGCTTGGGGAGGGTACCTTGCTCAGGGTACCTCAGCGGTGCCTTGCTGGTTGGTGATTCAAACCTACAATGATCATCAGCAGTGTGTAGTTAGTCGGAAAACTGCATATTCATTGGTTTCCCAGTAATTATTTGGAAACTTTGACATAAAGTCAGTATAATGAAGCATTATCTGAGGTCTTTTAGTAACATTGCAACTGACAGACTGCTAATGTCACTCTCACGTCTACAGGAGTGATGGCATTTTGATGGAGTGCCATTAACTAGACCTGTAGCTTACCAGTATTTTTCCAGTAATGGGCTATCAATGCACATGATACTGCCCTGCTCAATCCAAATATTTGTTCTATAGGGACAGACAGGGGCTACTCGTACTTAGTATAATTGAATCAGAATAAGAATATTTTTTAAAACATTGCTTAACCCAGAGAACTAATGTCAGTCAGGTAACTGCATGTTTAACGTTCACTAAATTTCTATTATATAGGTCTAACCCTTTTTCTTTGTGTGATAGCAGCGTAAGCCCAACAGATTAGTAAATTCTCCCGATTTCAATAAGCAGATTTTAAAAAGAAAAAAGAAGAAAGCACAAACAGTTAAACTAACACACTAACAGCACTCAAACGTTTATTTCTTCAATTTGACAGTCAGTAAAATAACTTCATCATTGTCACTGGAACCAGACGAAAAACATGATACACAAAGCTTAAAACAAAGGCATATTGACAGAACGCTTACAGAAGACTGAGGCAGAAATGTTGAATCACGTAAGTACGGTTTCATAATAAACACTGAATAACATTACTGGTTGTAACTCGTCCACATGGCCTTCGGTGCATTCAACAGTCTTACCTTACAGTCCAGAGTATTGACAAGCCCCTGCACAGGAGGAACGCATTGGTACCGTTTCGTAAACGTTCCGTGAAGCAACATAGTGCCTAAGCAAACGTGTTCCGCCAAAAATAAGAGAACTTTGATTACTCACCATTCAAAACAAGAAAACATTACACTTCAAAATATTCACAGATAATTGTCATAATTTGTTAGACGCCTAATAATGTTTCTGTGAACCAGGTACTCGGAAGAGTCGAAAGCATTAAAATACAAACTATAGTATCTTCTCCGAAGTGAACTATGCCCGTGCCCTCTGCATCTTCTCTAGATTCACCGTGACAGAGAACTGGATGAGCGGTTATGGGATATACTAAGTATTTTTATTTTATTTATTTTATTTTATTTATCCTTTATTTTACCAGGAAGATTCCACTGAGATACAATATCTCTCCTTCCAGGAAGTCCTGGCCAAGAATGCAGTAAATGAGACAAAAAAGACAAAAGTTTCATATACATACATACAGAGATGATTATATGAACACAGACTAAAACACATACAAATACTCAAACTATACATAGAATACAATTATACGAAACAGAGTTCAGAGTTTAAGAGATTTTTAAACACATTGAGAGAAGGCAAGGAGTTTAAATTCAAAATATTTTGTAATATGTTCCACTTATGTGGTGCATAACAACAAAAGGCGGATTTCCTCAGTTCTGTGCGTGTGGTAGGAAGCTGAAGAAGTTTAACTGATGAACGGGTACTGATGTATTAGTGCGGAATATCAGTAAACTACATATGTACGGAGGTCATTTGCCCAGTAAAGCCTTTGCAATAAAAACCAGGCAATGCATTTTCCTTCTAAGACGCAATGATGTCCACTCCACCATCTCATATCTTGCAGTGACGCTGCACCAGTTATAAACCTATTATATTATTATATTACAGTATTAGTATCACAGTATTACGTTAAGCATAATTTCGTTGCACTTTGTGTGACATGTTTACAAGCTGCAAGAATTAAGGAACTGAATAAATGCGACAACTGTCCAGCATCAACGTTTACATATCCGGTATTTTGTATATCCACAATACAATATATATTACGTTACAGTGTATATTATTACCAGTGCCCTGCACAGACATTTCTAGGAGAAGGCACTCGAACGGGGTTCGTGGCATTTGGGGGGGGGGGTACGGGGGGTCCCACATATAGTACATTTTGCAAGCCCGGTACAGATTGCCCCTCGGTATGTTATGCGTGCTCGTAGGATATCGGAAAGGGCCACTCAGTACCTCAAAAAACGACACTTAAAATTATTCGGACAAAAAAGGCAGGCACCCCCAGCCCCCTGCAAGTGCCTGATTATTATTGTTTTCATCTTCAACCCGCGAACAGGGTAGCTGAGGGTGTGGAGAATTGTGCCTCTAATAAATCAATAAGAAGTGGAAAAAGAAAAAATATATTAAAAATTACAAATTAATTAAGTTGTTACTAGTAATAATATTAGCCTAATGTTATCTTTCCCTTCACTTTATTAAGGGGGCTGTATGCAGTAACTCATTTACCGGCTCTGGAGCGTCAGTCCGGATGTCACTGTGACGTCAGGGTAAATTCGTCCAACCAGCGACCGGGATCCAAAAGCAGCTTGTGTTTGAAATCTTCACCGTCTTCTGGCTGAGTTAAAGGCGTTCGTAAGTGATAAAGTGATATTTGGTTTTTAAGTATAACGTAGGTGTTTGAGGTGAGTGCGATATCTGCGCTTCACTTGTTTATAATGTGATTTCCAATTGAATTGCGTGATAATTTAGGTTTTTTTTTCTAATTCTGACCGTATTTTGCCATTATGCAGGGTTGTGGCAACGTTACGTTTGTACACGGGTTTCCTGTTTGTATTTATTTAACATCGCCTAGTTGATTTCTCATAATTTTACCACCCCAGAGTTTGGCCGCAGCATCGCCTCCATGTGCTTGCGATATCAGCAAACAGGTTGAATCTAGTAAGCTTCTTTAAGTGGGCAGCTCATCCCTGGCTGCGGCTGGTATTCGATTCGCGGTTAATGTTTGATCGTCGGATAAATTATTTTCACATTGAATGCACTGTACAAATCAACTACAAATAGTCACGTATAGTATTGCATAAATATTTTGTATCTTTTCAATAGATGTGCAGTCTGATACCCCAGCAGCCTTAAAACTATGACTGCAGGAAAATTAAACAAACAAACACAAAAGCTAATAACGCCCCTGTTATCTGCTTGTCTCGTCCACAGCTCTAGCTGGGCTGTGTATGGTCTGATGTATTCGAAGCACCGTTCCTGTTAAACGGTGGATCCCAACAAAATACAAGGTGAGCGCTGATTTCACTATCTTAGCAGCGCTAAGAAACTGCAAATGACCCACTGATGCAGCTCATGATATCTATTAATTTATAATTTTGTCCCACTGCTCCTTTCAGGTGATCACCTTAGGAAAGACGATCTTAATAAAACGATCTTTTATAAAAACGATTTACCTCATGTTTGCGTATGTTGTGATGGAAATAAAGGGAATTAATAATAGGTTGATTGGTCTGCTTTTAAGCTTTGATAATAGAGATATCTGTTTTTTGAAGTCTGACTGACAAGATTTGAATCCAAGAGGGATACTGCTCCTTTTCTATGCAGGGTGGATTAAGTTAATTTGGGAACAAAAAAATATCACCATGGAGGTGGTTAGTAATTAATAGTAGGCCTGTTACATGCCATAAATAGCCTAGAATGCGCAATTTTGCTCTGTCACCTGAGACAAAAATACTGAAATTCTGAAAATACTGGACTGACTTATTCGGTTTTTGATTTTGCTGAAACATTCATTTCTTATAGAGAAAACCACGGAGCTGTAAAGGTTTTGGAGGAAGAGGCCACCATGGCTGAAAGTGATGTGTGCAGCCATGTGCGAGTGGTGGTCCGTGTGCGACCAGCAAATCCCCGTGAGCTAGAGGGCAACTTCAAGAATGTGGTGCAGGTTGTTGACAACCACATGCTCATCTTTGACCCCAAGGAAGAGGAAGTCACATTCTTCCATGGCCAGAAGCTCCGGAACAGGGATGTCAGCAAGAGAGCCAACAAAGACCTGAAGTTCATTTTTGATAATGTCTTTGGGGAAGACTCCACTCAGCAGAGTATTTTTGAGAACTCCACTAAAGGAATCCTTGATGGAGTCTTAAATGGATATAACTGCACCGGTAAGGTTAAAGCTCATGTCATTTGTTTATGTGGTATAGTGGCTGTGGGACGTTCCAGCCAATGCAGGATAGTATACAAACAGTGGAAGCTGAGGAAGTTTAGTTTTAAGTGACGAGTGTGGATGTAGCTGGTCAGATCTGTCTCCTTGTTGGTTTAATCATCTTTAAGATAATGGGATCACCCTTAGTGTGTGCATTTGTCCTAGTGTCATAAGGTCCTATATTCTTAGGAAAGCTTTGGAATAGCCTTGTTCAAGAGAGGTCCATGGATGATGATTAATGCTATTATACAGAGAATTCTGGGAGTACATAATGCTTTATTGTCTGAAGTGTTTGGAATTAATAATAAGGAGTATTTGACTTTACTGATATTTGATTCATATTTTGGATTCGGTGAATGGTGGCTTGGAAGGGGGTTTGGGGTTCTTACCATGACCCCACTGGAAATGTGACACTGTACCCAAATTTGAAAGGAGCTTGTGGTGCGAATTGGCCTCTGACATGTCTCTGTGGGATCGCAGCTCATCAACAGACCTAAGTATCTTGTGCACGCTTCTTGATTCATGCCAGTGGGTTGGCTGGGCTGTGATTTGCTAGGGTCAGGGGAGACAGACAGTGAGTCAGGGATTTGTTTTGTAGCTTTGCCTCTGCTGTCCTGACAAGTTCTTCAGAAAGTCTTTCTTTGATGTGTGTGCAATGTCGATATTTATTCCTGTAATCTGAGTATAATTGAGTCTTTTGAATTTTTTATTGTGTGAAATTGTATATGGTAATTAGCTTGCCTATTCGGTGTAATGCTTCAACATTAGTCTTGCAGTTTAAGAAATTGCTATGTGTTTTAGGTATTTTTCTATTACTAGAGAGAACTTAAAAGGGGATTAATGTGGGTTATAATTGTGCAATGTTTACAGCTGTTTGTACAGACTAATTTAACACTGATTGTAAATTGATTGTCAATTGTTCCCAGGAAGCAGATGATGACCGGCATAATTATTATTTTAATATTTAGCTGATTATGTTGATGAAATTGAGTTAATGTGTTTCTAGTTTGTGTGGCATAGTAGCTTGACAGAATGAATTGTTTGTTCTGTGTGGGTGCATGTGTGTGTACAGAGTGTGTGTGTGTGTGTGTGTGTGTGTGTGTGTGTGTGTGTGCCATAAAATGACCTAACATCCCAAGCAGGATGTACCTTGTAGCCAATATAAGTTGGGGCTGTTGCCGCAAGTTGACAACAGACACGAAGCAGTGCTGACAAATGTGATGTGATTATTGCACATGCATACATTGCGGTGATGATGCTGAAATGATATACAATGGCACCTTGGAACACAAATTTATATTCTTCCAGAAGGCTGGTCAAGTTGCAACTTGGTCGAATTCCAAGTCGAATTTCCCCATAAGAAATAATATAAATGAATTTAATCTGTTCTTGACCCCCAAGTGATTGCCTGTGTAAACTTATCTTCCCACCTAACTATTGATGAAAAACATGGAAAATCAATATAAAACTAATACACAAATGAAAAACCACACATACAAAAGAAATAAACGTGAAATAAATGACAATCCCACACTCCAAAGCGAGAGCAGACACACGTGCACCACCTTCAAGTCTCACTATAATCTCCTTTTTAAATTCTACAGTTACTCTCACTGATTTCCTCTTTGGTTTGCTGCTATCACTGCTCACCTTCTTAGGGGGCATTATTACTGCATCATTAAATGTATTGTAGATAAAGCACACAAATTCACACTGAACATCTCCACACTCGTCACTTAAAACTAAACTCTGTCTAGAGGCACCACAAGACTGAGACCGATGCCTGAGTTGGTCGAGTTAAGAGGCATTCAAGTTTCGAGGTTTTACTGTGTCATGCAGCCTTAATGGAAATGTAATTAGATGAGCTGTTAGTGAAAATGAATGGGTAGTTTGTTCTTTCTTTCTCTAAGGATGAGGTTTTGTTGTATTTTGAAGTAAATCTCCCATGAACATCTGCAGTATTTGCCTATGGCGCCACTGGAGCAGGAAAGACTCACACCATGCTGGGCAATGAAAGCAACCCTGGAGTCATGTATCTTACAATGAAGGAGCTCTTCAGCCGAATCGATCAAGTCCGAGACGAAAAAGTCTTTGATCTCGCCTTCTCTTATCTTGAGGTGAGTCCTTTGTCTTTCTTCATCTTGTAAGCTTCCTTAAAAATTCTTGATCAAGGCTGCCCTCCCTACTTCAAAAAGAGCTGGCAAAGCACCTGTGGGTATCGCTAGCTGAAATGTTGTTTTTGAGCAAAATCTTATTGACTGCTTATTTGTTAGTGTTGGCATAGAATAAGTTAATGTGCCAGAAATGGTGGTTCAAGATGCCCTCTTTCCTTCTGTACTTAAAGGTCTATAATGAGCAGATTCGTGACCTGTTGGCCAACTCTGGTCCTCTCGCTGTCCGTGAGGACAGCGCTAAAGGCGTGGTGGTGCAAGGTCTCACACTTCATGAGGTAGGAAAAACCCTTTACCAAAGGAGCCAATGACCATCAGCTGCAAGCACTGACCTTTTTTACATGAAATAATGTCCTTTAAAGAATTCTGCCCTAGATCAATGAAGTACATGTCACTTAATCTTATCACAGCATGTGCTAATTCTGCTCTCCATGGCATTAGCAAATTTGCAATGGTGTTTTAAAAAAGAGCAGTTTTAGAAAATCCAAGTTAAATCCACTATCTGTCAGAGTGGTATCTGGTGAAAATGAAATTTCATGTCTGATGGGTCAGATTTCCCTGCAATATAACTGTTCAGGAACAAAAGATTCATAACGTTTATGAATGCACTGTAAGACCTGCTCCAGTTTAGTGCATTTTCAGGACAGAATCTCATGACATGGGGATTGAAGGATAGGGTTAGTGGCTTTATTTTGAAGTGAAGACAAGTATAAGAAGAGCCTTTGGAGAGGAATTGAACAAAAAGACAAATCATTTGGTGTGAGCTTGGCTAAAACGTACATGTAAGAAAACAGGTGTTGCGAGGGATAAGTACTATATCTATACTATAGGAGCAGTACTGTGCATCATTCTAAATGCATTTACTATGTCAAAGAGAGAAATCAAAATGTCTGCTCACCCCCTGACTTTTGCATCAACATAAGTTATAAGAATTGTGATTTTATTCCTCTCTAGCCCAAATCGGCCGAACACATCCTTGAAGCACTGGATCATGGCAACAAAAACAGAACACAACACCCGACCGATGTGAACGCCTCTTCGTCACGATCTCATGCTGTATTTCAGGTACACGCATGCAGGCTTTGTGCTGCTGCTCTCCATGCTCCTCACATATGCATATCCAGTCCCACAGTGACAGTGTGGTCACAGTCGAGGGGTTACATTTCTTTAGTTTTATATGCATATAAAACATTTCAGAATTCCCCAAATACACAATCAAAAGTGACAATATCCAAGTAGGGTCCATTACAAGTATCTCCTTTGTTTACCGCTCAAATGACAATATAATGAACATTAATAAAAGAGGGAAAATACTCAAACCCATCATTTGTGTTTGTTACAATGTGTTATGCATTGTACAGTTTTTCAGAGTCATACAGAAATGCAATGTTTGTAATTAGAGCTGGGCAATATAAACGGCGTATCAAGTTATCGTCATATATTTAAACGATAAGAAAATAAGTAATTTTGCTAAACTGAAGATAAGGAACATCACAGAAGCGAACACAATTCCAATCAGTCACACAAAAGTCTATTAAGAATGGGCAGTCTACACCCAGCAGACTTCCAGCATGGTTGCTTGAATTAGCGGAGCCTGCCACAAGCTACTGTTTTGGTAATATCATGGGAGAGATTAGCACTCCCTCAGAGGAAACTTCAAGTGTAGGTGAAGAAAGAGACTGGTGCTGTGTACTGTAAACTCTGCCGAAAATGTGCCAACTAAAACTGGAAATACTTTCACCACTAGAAGCATTGCCATCCAGCAGAACATACGGAACGCAAGTACTTAGTCATAAACACCAGTTTTTTTTTTTTTTTTCTTTTCTAATTATCAAACGGGTGCCAGGCAACATTACCAACGTAACCCATTCCCTGGAACAAGCAGTGAGGCAGTCAGAGCCTGTTCATCCTATGACAAAGTTTATTTTTGTGTGATTTATTAAAACTATATTAGATTTTGCAGGCCATTCCATTGTTTTCCATGTTCTGAATCTATTTAATTGGAATTTTAAGAGATTTTAGCAAATGAGGCATTGAAATGATATGACTATGTTGTGTTAATGATCAATATTGACTGATGGGAAAAAATGATCATAGTAAAATATCTAATAAAAGTCCTATATGGAATTCAAAACATTTAATCTCAGAGCATCATTAAAAATAGTTTATTGGTGTCTGGATTTTTGAATGGCGATTGCTGTGAACACTTAGTCTATTTTATGTCTACAGCTTGGAATGAAATAAAACCCTGTAGTTCTTAGTACAGGAAATCACAATTACAATATGCAGTGTGCATTTGACATTAAACCTATTAAGTGTTTGCAAAATGTACACTGGAAGTTGACTAGATATTGACAGTAAAAGGGTCTTCCCTGGTGCATTGGAACATCTATGTAAAAAAAAATAAATAAATAAAATTCTAAAGATTGTAATTGTTTTCTTCATTTGCTCCACAGATCTATCTAAGGCAACAGGAGAAGACGGCCAGCCTGAACCCTAACGTAAAGGTGGCTAAAATGTGCCTCATTGATCTTGCTGGCTCAGAGCGAGCCAGTGCCACCAATGCGAAGGGGGCCCGATTCAGGGAGGGGGCCAACATCAATCGCTCACTACTAGCACTGGGAAACGTCATCAACGCCTTGGCAGATCCAAAGGTATGGCCTGGCTTTGCTCTGTCTGTAGCATGTTGGATGGCAGGTGTCAAAACCCCTCTTTGCATTCACAGTGTTTTTTTTGTGATGGATTCTCTGTAGATGTGTGTAAATGTGTGTTGTGCGTTATTTTATTTCACCCCTGTATGTGGTAAATGGACTGCCACTCCAGCATAATGTCAGATGAATCACAACTGCCTTTAATAATGTTAGTAATGCAGCATGTCAGGAACACATTGCTGTAGGTAATGGGGTCTTTCCAAGCTGACACTTTGACTTATTAATTCTGACACAGTCCATTTACAGATCCTAAAGTCCAGTTGCTCACTGATTTCCCACTTGCCAGTTAATACGGCCTTTTGGATTTGCAGCCATTAATCCTGTTAAACCTAATTTAATGTTGGTTCTGATATTTTAACCACTTGCTTTCTCTTTTCACTTAAATTATAAATTGGTGCCGCCTTTATTATTGAGATGAAATAGAAGCAGTCCCTTAATTTTAAAATATTACTTTTTGAGGAAGTTATTGCCGTGGTACGGTGGATAGTACTGTTGCCTTACATCTCTGAATTTGGGGGTGCAGTGCAGTCTTTTCCATTATTTTAGTAGCTAAGTTTGGATATTGAAGAAGTTTAAATATTGACTGGCAATATTTGACACATTGGGCTGATGCCATTATCTAGATTTTTTTATTTTTTTTTGGATGGATGGATGGATGGATGGATTTCGTATGGTAGTGATATGTTAACTGATCTCTAAAACATTACTTAGCTGTCTGTCTTACTTAGCTGTTGCACTACAAAAGAGGGGTGTTTCCCAAAAGCGCCTTGCTGCAAAGATTAACGCCATAGTGTTTCCGTAATAAATATTAGTGAGCCTTCCCATGCAATCATACATTTTGGATATTTGAATGCCTCATACATTTTGCAAATTCTTTACTTGCTTTGCCATATTCCTTGATTATTTCATTAATGCATCTTTTAGTGGTTTATCCTGATGAGGGTCACCGGGGACCTGCACCCTACCTATGCATTACAAGGCTGTGGTATTTCCTGAATAGAATGACAACGCCTGGTTTTATTTTATTTTCATTATGCGTTTGTTGGCCTTATACACCTTGTTCACACAATTATTTTGGCTGTTCATCTTTACAGTGTTGCTCGTTTATTGATATCCCATCTGTAAAATGGCTGTTGTACCCCCATCATAAAAAATCTTGGGCAAGAACCTGAATGAAGCTCTGCTTTCTGTGTACAACAGCAAAAAATGCAGTAGGACCAACCATATTTAGGAAGTATACGGGTGTTCTCCTAATTCACATCTGATAGGATATGCAAAGAATACAACACAGCATGATATGTATTGTGTACCGTAATCCTTTGGTATGAAAGCAGTCCCCTGAGGTTTTAGTCTGTGTGTGGGATCCCTTTGCAGTGTTGAGTCCCATGTGCCACCAACATTGGCTGAATTGCATCCAGATTTCATTCTTGGAACAATTAGAATAATTAAGGTGTATTTTCCTCTGAGTTACATGGAAATCTCATTACTCTGTGACTGTGAGATGTTTGCGAACATGGGTTTATTTATATTATTCTTTATTTCCCCGTTTGTGTATAGTAATTCAGTATGGTATATGCCTGTAACGGTGCCATTTACATTTTTTGTTGAGATTATTTATATATCTGGGTTTCTTAATCTCAGTCAGCCCTTCCTTAGTGAATCAAATATTTGACTGTCAGGTCTACATAAGCTGAATGATTTGTGCAAGTGTTCAGTGAAAATGGTCTCTGAACAGGTTTTGCTGGATATGCACCAATTTCTTGTTGGTTTTGGAAAACTTGTAAACTACAGGCAATAGCATTGAAACAGGCGCTGCATATTGAATGGTTCAATAACCATGCAAACATTCTTTGCTACAATGGTTATCAGAGTAGATCTTTGACTTGGAATGTGTTCTTTTGAGAAAGCAAATGTAACTTCCAGGAAGAAACGTGCAGGGTAAGTTGAAAGGATTTGCCGTGGTGCTCATGGTCAGATTGAATCATTTGCAATCCTGCATTGGGAATCTACATGGAACAGGGTGTGATGTAGTATTCAGACAACCTCCAACTCACACAGCTGCTGGCTAAAGAGTACCTCAAGGATTCCTTTTTGGACCTTGACTCGGTCTGTTAATCAAAAATTGTATTGTAATATTGCCAAGCGGGCTGGTGGCATGTGTGCTCAGGGGCTGTCACTGTCCATCATGGTGTTAAGGGTTGGATCCTGCCTGTACTCTGCAGGTGTGGAGTTTGGAGACTATTTGGAGTCTTTAAATCACCCTTATGAGCGTGTGCATGTGTCTACAATTGACTAATCTCACTCAGGGTGTACTTGATTCCCTGTGCTGCCTTAAATAGACTTCAGGCCCTCCACAACCCAGCGGAAGTGGTGGATGGATGGATGGATTATGTAGCAGGATTATGGAAGATGGATGGAAGATTATGTAGCAGTAAAAGGTTTAAAAACAAGGACTGGATAGATTCTTAAATGACTCAAATCGGGTTGATGTCATGCAGTTTGTGACAGCTGGAATGCACTACATAAATGTTGCATGACATGAGGGATCTCATGGATAATGGTGTCCTAATGTGAGAGGATGTGTGTGTTTACTTAGAGGCCTCCATATGTTCACATCACTGCATTGCTGCAATCAAGAAGGAAGATTGAATTCTGGGATGTATTTCAATGTATACATAACCATGAACCTCTAGTTTCCACAGTTTCCCGTTTTGTCACATTTCACACTGATCGCACAAGCCATCTTTTAATTTTCAAATCCTTGTACAGCAGTGATTTAATATGCTGCCTAACTGGATATGATGGCCTGAATCTATTTTTGTTTCTGATGATGATGATGATGATGATGATATTTGAAACAATATTTGTACAGATGGTTCTGCTGACAGATAATAATGTGCTTCTCTTGGTTGGCAGCTACACAAAATTGATCCTTTAGTAACTTAATACTAAGACTGTCTCTGCCTCTGGTTCAGTCACTCAGAGTCTTCTCTGTGTAGTGTTCTGTGTTTGAGTCAGACCTGTGCTTGCAGACTGCTTCACTGATCTCCACCTGTCAGAATGGGGGCAGCGTAGTACTGTTGAAATCGGCCACTGTTGTATGTCATTGTCAATGCTTCATTTTGAACTGTATGCGTAATTGTCTTTCCACATAATTACCTTTCGTTCATTGAAAATTTAGAATGACAGCGAATGGATGGGTGAGCCGTTGGATGGGGTCTCCATGGCGCATTGCAGTGAGCGGTGCCAGAATTCTACTTCAGCTCTCTCCTGTCTTCTATATGTCTGTATATAGTCTCAAGCTACTAAAGCCTGCTAGCAGTGTTTATGCCATCCTCTGACCACAGCAGCCTTGTTGTAGTGACTGTGGTGTTTTTCTATTAGGGCTTTATGGTGTTTTATAGTGTTATTTGTTTGATTAACATATTTCTCCTGTTTCTTGAAGCCCTCTACGCCAAGCTGGGGTGGTGGGTTTGGGCGCTTGTAATCATCAGTCACAGATATTAAGCCATCAATAAGGTGACTTGGCCCATGGCATCCCCTGGGGAGCGTGCAAGGAGGCTGCTGGCTTTCAGAGGCTGCTGTCTGAACATGCCACCTCCGTGCTGTAATGCAATCCGAGTCTCATCGCTGTGGGGGATGAGATGTTCGCTCTCTGCGAGACCCGTTATGGTCAGCTCCCGGCATGGCTTTGCATGTGCATAATGTGGCACAGCACACGTTTTAAGACCAGAACAACCCCTTTGTAAGGACAGCTGTTTCATTGTCATTCTCTGATGTGTACACGTACACATGCACTAAGGTAAAATGTCATACAGTAAAATCTGTTTGTGTGAAGCCAAGGGGTCTCCTTTTTTTATGGGTACCTTCTTGCTACCTTAGTTTTCAATAGATTCAAACCGCGTATGCAGTACAGGTCAAATTAATAATTTTTGACAAATTCTCATGTTGAATCTAGGCAGTCCATATTGATATAAAAATGTTATCAAATGCAGCACTCCTGCAGTGAGATTCTGACCTTGTTTAAATGGGGAGAAGTTTACTTTAACTGTATTGTGTACTTTTGTAAGACAGAAGCTCACGACTCCTTACACCCCCCAAAGTAGTTTTATGCTGTTTTATTCATTCCTTTGGCTGACTTTTAGAGAAAGAGACAAATTGCTGACTCACTGGTGATTGTACTGAATTACTCGTGTTTATGAGAGAGAATTCCAGCTTTGTCAGGAATGTTCAGGAGTAAATCTCGGGAATAAAAATGGCCTAAAATGCTTCACCGGCCTGTTTACCTGTCTACTTCTCACTGCAATAACCTTTTCCTATTCCTTTACTCTACACTTTATTAGTTAATTTTTCTGCTTTGTGTAGAATGCACTGGCAGCATGTGTAACTTTATGGGGTTTCTGTGGTTCTTAATCTTCTGTTCAATCTGCTCTTAAACGTTTTTAAAAACAATTTTGAGGATGCTCTGCATGAATGTAAGGAATATTGTGATCACTTTTAAACCATGTTGCCTTTAAACCGCTGGACAACTCTGCAAGAATTCTGGTTTCAGTATCAATTAATGTACATAATTTGAAATATGGAGTAAATGTGAACTATTGCATACTTTGCATGTTGTGGCTTACACCGATTTTGGCTGTTTTTGCCAAAAAAGTGTTTTGTCCTTAAGATGTTAAACCTGTTTAGTATTATGTTAACTTAATGACTCATTTGTAGTTTACTGTCAATATAACAGGTCATTTGCTTAACCATAGCATTTAATTAGATGTTTTTTTTGGTTATTTGAAACTTTTAATCAAATCTGCTTGCAGTTTACACTGATGAATGTTTTCTACTGCATATGTTCAGGTGAAGTGTCTTGCATTCCAACAAATTTCCACCTGACATGAACCAGCAACCTTCAGATCCCATTTGGTCATATTTCCTACTTTTAGATTTATAAGGCTACATTCGCAGTCACATCGTTCAATTCGGATTTTTTGCTCAGATCAGATTTGTCTATCTTGATGGTTCACATCATCCATTCTCTGTCCGTACAAGTGACCTGTATCTGACTGTAATGTGAAGGCATCGGCCCTCCGAAACGTCACGCATGTGCACATTGATACGTTTTTACACGGGTAAAAAGCTGGTTGTAAAATTGGCACGTTGTGCGGCCATGACCGCTGCGCTGATTCGAGTCTTTTGCCCCTTTAAACTTTGACTTCAGGCTCTTTATTTTTCTTTGGCATTGCAGCCACATTCGTGTCCGCGCTGTGCCATTTCTTTGGCAATTGTTTCAAATACTACTCTATTACGATTGGTTCCTTCCAGTTTAGTTTGAACAGATTCATTTCCCCAAATGTCAATTAAATCCCCACCTTCTCCATCCTTCCACTGACTGTTATCGCAGCTCTCCTCCATTTTTGCCTTCCTGCGCTGCCGGTGCAGGCTGATGTCAGCGCATGCGTATAAGCAAAAAGCCACATGAATTCCGATCTGAGCGTTCACATTCAGGTCGCATGGCCGCGAATCGGATACGTATCCGATTTAATACCACATATGAAAGTGGCATAAATCCGATTTGAAAAGATCAGATTTGCGTGTCCACATAGCCCTGAAAAGATCAGATCTGTGTCACGTTAAGGCAAAAAATCAGATTTGAGTCACTTCAGCATGGCAGTGTGAACGTAGCCTACATTGCTCTTTGGAGTTCATTTGAGTGCAGTTTGCATCGTTCTCTGAATGCACTTCTGGTCTTACAAACGCGATCAGCTCAATGGCAAGCATAACATCAGACGCACATAATTGAGCGGCTATTAAAAATGAAGGCTAAACAAGATTATCAGATCAAGTGTTCACTTGGGATTGAGCTGCCATGGGTGAATAATTTACTTGTACACTTGTTTTGTTTTATCTACAGAGCAAAAAAACCCACATACCCTATAGGGACAGCAAGCTCACTCGGCTCCTGAAAGATTCTTTAGGGGGAAATTGTCGCACCATCATGATTGCTAACGTTAGCCCCTCAGCTTTGTCCTATGAGGATACTTACAACACACTCAAGTATGCCAACAGAGCAAAAGAAATCAAGTCTTCTGTAAGTATTCACTGCTGTCATTGGTGAATGTTTTGATCCCTAGCTATTCTGTGTCAAGATTACATTTACCTGATTATTATATGTGTAATGTAGCTGAAGAGCAATGTGGTCAGCCTGGACAGTCACATCAGTCAGTATGCAGTGATCTGTGAGAAGCAGCAAGCCGAGGTAATTACTGAGCTTATGATTCCCTTTTGTCGATAATCATTAACAAGCAGGTTAATGTTGTTCTTCACCTTCCTCTATTGGAAGATATATATCTTGGGAGATATGTATCCTCTGACATTTTTCTAACTTGGGACGGCACTCCTCTTGTTTCGCAGATCACCATGCTGAAGCAGAAGTTGAAAGAGTACGAGGAAAAATATAGTTCGGTTCCAGCGGCTTCAAATCCTGTGTCAGTCCAGAAAGAAGCAGAGGTCAAAAAGTGAGTCCTTCCAGTATATGGTTTTTGTGTCCAATGGTGATGAGAACGAGAGCACCTACATTATGTCCAATTTAAGACCAAGGGAGGCGAGTCTGAAAAGTGAAATTGTATTACGTAAGCGTGGTCTTAAACATTGTCAAGAGATGAAGCGGTAACCCTAACGCCGATACCATTGCGAATAGGGTCGCCGCTGAGGAAAAAGGACTGCTACAAAAGAGTAATATTTTCAGGTGGGGATCACTCCACATTAAACTGCATTAAACTGTACCTGTTAAATTTTATGTGGTTCAGATACACAATAAATACATGATAAAATGAGACATACTGTTTTATAGTACAGGATGATCCCATAACACACGGCTCCGTAATGGTAGGCTTCATTGGCACCTTGTCTGTTCTATAGGGATTTCCAAGGTAGCATTGAACTCTAGCACCGCCTCTTCAAAAATAAAGTAAAATGGAATTGGTATACAGCCAATGCAATGAAAGTGAATAATAGTTTTGTTTAACTGAATTATTTAATTTAATTGTATTATTTTGAAAGGAGTGAGGATATGAGAAAAATAATAATAAAAAAAAGGCTTGTGTCTAACTCTAAAATGATCAGTCCGAACCATAGTCTGACTATTCAAGACAGAGTAGAAATGCTTTCAATTTTGAGACAAGACCGTGTTACTGAAAAAAAGTGGTCTTCCTATCTATATCAGTGACGTCCAGCTGTCAAAATATGCGTTTGTGGTGGAGTTCAGCCTCTTCAAAAAGGGGTTGATGATGGCTATTGTTAACATAAATATGGTACCTTTTAGAGGTGTGTGGTTTATCTGGAGCTGTATTGCAGGTGTGTGGTTTGGAACATAACCAAGGGTTTAGACCTCTGCTTTGATATCAACATCATGTATAATTAACCTCCTGATTCCCAAGTCATTGTTCTGGTAAACAGATTCATCAATAACTCTGTAGAATATGATGCCTATCGGTTTCATTTTTTTTGTCCTAAACTGCTGCCCTATGCGTTTGCAAGCTTAAAAAATAATAATACAACCACCTGTTTGACACCACACTGCTTCCCAGGGGACTGAGGTCTGTGACCACCGGAGAAACCACAAAATGAACCAGCCTGTCAAATTGCTGAGCTACCATGAGTGAAATGTGGTTTGTTTAGAACAGATTAGCAAGGACAGCTTGTGTATATACACCTTAGCCACCTCCCACACGTTCAGTTCGGCGGCATCAGATCATGCTGAAGAGATTGGCCGCTTTCTCACATTATTAGTAATTAAGGGGTGCAGCAAGGCCGCTACGCCTCTCGCTTCAAGGGGGTCGGGTTTAAAAGAGCAGTTGCATACCTGCAACGATTTCCGTGCCTTTTTTTCCAGAATGTTGTGAAGCAAGTGGCATGTCTGAAAAAGAAAACTTTTTATCTCATGGATCAGTCTTAATATCCTGCAGTGTATTATCAAAACATTAGGGTTCAAATAACTTGCCCTCCACCAAATGTTGGTAATATGACAGCCAGATGTCTCCCCATTGTCCCAGTTAACAGCCATATTTTCATGTGATATTTATGCATAGCAGGGAATGATATAAGGGTTACATATAGTAAAACTATGCATATATGTGGTTTGGAAACATTTTGTTAGGCAAGCCATCTTAAAAATGTCCGGATAATTAAATTTGGCTTTTAAACTAAGATGTAATTGTGCTAATCTCTCATTCTGAATCATTAATAACAGTATAATAGCTGGTGAGTCATACGTGTAGCTGCCTTTACTCAAGTCAGCGTTTAGAGATGCTTCAGCCAAAGAATTTTACGGCTGTAGAAGAACACTGGTGTGGCTCGTATGTCGACAGGGTGGCGGAGTCTCTGCAGAGCGTATTCTTCGACCGGGCCCAGATCCGGCAGGACTTGCTGTACTTGGAGAGGCAGCTGAAGGAGAACGATCTGCGACGGCACCACCGTGAGGAGGTCCACCAGCAGGCCCAGCTGCTTTGTGCTGGTGACAAGGCAGAGAAGGTGCTTTTCCAGGCCATACGAATCAGTATGCTTCTAAAAAAAAAAGTGCAGAAGGGACTGGTGTTTGTGATACCTGGCCATAAAAACACACAGCACAATGGTGATATAAAGGATATAGTCATTGGCATAGCAAAAATTAAACTCCTTTCAGTATAGGACTTCGATCTGTTTGTTCTTTTAGATAGACCTGTGCTGTTAAACAAAAATTAACGGCTTCTGGGTCAAAATTTTAAAAGCAATCAAAAATAGTAATTCAGATTATGCGTACCTACCAGGGTTATTGGAATACTTTATCTAACTTGCATTTTTATGTGTTAAGATGGCATCTCTTTCAAGCATCAGTGAGGACTGGAGAATCCAACTATCACACTATCACAGTCTTGGCTAATAAACAAACCATCTAATGTCATCACAGTCTGCACACAGACCTTTGAGAATGTCGTAAATAAGCGCGTCCTCCTTCAGGAGACCTGCAAACATGAAAGGAGGCTGGCCTCCCTGCTGACCCACCGTGAGCACATCAAGAGCCGGCTGGAGGAAGTCAAGCAACGCTTCCAGGAAAACGAGAGCAGGTTGCACCGCATCGAGAATCATATGAAACTCCTCGCCGAGGAGGGCCAGGTTCCCTGGGTAAGGGCGGGGCCACTCCAGTCGGGTGTCGCCGTGATACACCCAGGTGTGCTGCATTTATCACAGACCAGTCCTGTGCTGTGGAATTGCCGAATGTCAGCCGATTAACCTTTAACGAGCTCTGAAACCTTGCTGGTGCGGATTCTCCATGTGATAACTAGTTTGTTTTTCAACTTCTGCTGTCCCTTTAATTACAGCAGTGTTTATTTTGGAGTTTCTTGCAAATCGGTCGTAGCTGCCCCCTCCCACAGCTAGTTACCTAAAGTTATGCCCGTATCTGTTTTTCCCCCCCTTTTATCCCGTTTTCTAGGAAGATTCATGGAACTGTGACTCACTTCCTGTTGCACCCACACTTGGTGGCTTGGTTCTGGGTGCTGTAAATTGGACTGGGTTACTCAGGAAGTGCATTCTAAGAACATAAACATGCCTCTGTCTTTACAGCGTTCGCGTTTGTGGTGGAGCAGCCTCAGAGTAAACGGCTCGATTATCATTTCTTTGCTGCGCTTGTTTTGATTTCTGGCAGGTTCTCCAGAAAGATCGGCAATGCCACACACTGCAGTTGCAAGTGGAGGATCTGAAGCTTCAGATCAAGCATGCGACTCACCTAATTAGCCTCCAAGATCAGCAAAACAGTTGGATGCAAAAGTAAGAAACATTTGGGGTTTTCTGTCCTTACAGATGGGGAAACTGTAGCCATTGTTTTATACAGCCTTTAGACAAATGAAATGACTGTGTAGAGTGCATTGTGAAACAAATTCACTTGCATTCCCCAAGGAAGAATCGGGGACATTTTAAGACATTTAATTTTGTATGCACACACACGTGTATATATGTGTATACTTATACGCGTGTGTATATGTATTCTGTGCATTTACAGTTTGTTTTTTTTTTTTTGTTTCAGGATGATGGGCACCTTACTGCCAGTGTTTCACAGGCAGTACAGTGCACTGAAGGCCTCTGGGCTGAACAGTGCAGAGAATGACTCTGACTATAAAGCTGTGCTGCAGCTGGTCCTGAGGGAGAGGGGCGTGGCCTGGGCGGACCAACCAGCGGACGGGGCGTGTGAGGAGCCCCCATCCAACCAACAGGAGCTCACCTCTCTGCTATCTTTCTCTCACCTGGTGTGCCGTCCGAGCACTCCGTGCAGTAAGTGGAGCCTAACCGCATCGCTGGCCCTATAGGAGAGCAGAGCATGAGAGCAGCTTTTGATTTGCCTCCTCCATGTTGGTTGCGTTAAGCTTCAGCATGAAGCTGTGTGATCCTCTGCACAAACCTCCAACACGGCCGAACACAGTGTGGCTTTAAGGTTTAGTGACAAGCCCTGAAACGTCAGCTGATGCAAGCTCTTTGTTTCTGTTTTGTTCCTGTTATATTTAATGTTGGTTCTTGCTGCCCCCTGATTATAGTCTTCCTGGCAAATGTTTGCATGCCACTTGTTGGTGAATACTGGCCCCTATATTTCAGGTGGTGAGAAACTTAGCCGGAGGGTGTCTCTCAGCCAGTGTCCTGCCCTGTTAGGAAAAGGTATTTTTTTTTTTTTGGTCCTTACTACTGCTTTAGTGAGTAATTATTTTAATAGGAATTATTTAAACGTGAACTAAGTGCTTTATGCATCATGATTAAATTTTCCTTCTGTGAAATGCTAAGAAATGAACTTGGCATTTTTTATTTTCCAGTCAGTAGCGACCGTAGTTCACCATGAAATGCATCTCGATACTTGTTAGTTTCATAGCTAAATGCCGTATTTAAATGAGGTCAACTGAGATGTTAAGTTTTTAAGATAAAGTGGAGAGTTTCTGCAAAATCTTGCAAGTTCGGGAGAGTTGGTCTACAGCATCGCAAAGCAATAAATTACTGAATTCTAACAGCCTTTGCAACTGTAATGTAAGAAACAAAGTCAATGCTGAAAACTCTGCTGAAGTCAAGTCTTGGCTCTTTTTTTTTTTTTTTTTTTTTTTGCTGGCTCTGAGGTCCCTGCTCACAATTTACTGGTTCTGTTTACACACAACACATTTGTCTGCTTGATGTTGCCATGGTTACTTGCACCTAGGAATTTCGCAGGCGGCACAATTAGTCTGGACTTTCAACTGTTTCAGCAAATGTTTTTTTAAAATATAGCTATTAAAGACCTCAAGAAACCCTTCAAGTTGGCATCATTTGTTTGCTGTTGAATAGAACGCTTACTAGTTTACGGTTGAAATATTAACTGCTTATGACTTTGTTACGTTGATTTCTATTTGTGGAAGTTCTCTCAGAAATGTTGGCTCATGAGTAGCACTGTTGCCTCATGCTTGCAGTGCTGATGGTTCAAGTCCCTCCTGCCCTGTGTGTGAGTAGCTTTTATTGGTAACCCCCCCCCCCTTCTCAGTATCACACTAGTCATTTATTACCTTTTTTCCATTGTCTGTTGATGTGATATATTCATTTTTATGTGATTCTAATTGATACTTGAGCTATTCATGGCAAGGTGAGACACTTCATTGCAAGTCGAGCGTAATTCTGTATTTCAAAAATACAGCAATTTGATTAATTGTGTAATTGCAATGAATCTTTTATTACTTGCAGTCTGTAGCTTCATTCATTTATTGTAGTCCTATGTGTGTGTAAAGCTGTACTTTAAGAGAGTTCCCTATCAGCATGATTATGAAATGCTGCTTTTGCCCTGGAGGTTGTACCCTAGCTGTCCACTCATTGCCTGTATATGTGAACCTGGCCCTTTTTCGGCTTCTTTGGAACGCTCAGCAGTAGGAAAAATAGGGTTTGTTCTTTAGTCCAAACATTGTTGGTATTGGAAGCAAGAGAATGATCTGTTAATATTTTGAATTTGTTTAAAATAAATTCAGTAATTATACTTTATTTTTCTTTGAGCCATAGGTGAAACCTTTAATTCTTGTATTTCAATAGAAATACTTTGTCTTTTATATTTTGCATATAAATGTATTTGAATGCACATAATGTGTGCTTTGGGAAACCGCTTCCTGGTTTGAAGCTCCTGTGCCGTCTCAGCTGGGAACTCTTGAAGTTCCTGGCCACTTTCTTCTGTTACTTTTCCACCACACAACAGGAACTGTGACCTTGCTGCTAAATAAGCACGAAAGTGACAAAAAAAATTGTAGGTTGAACTTGGAACATAATTTCGTAAACAAGGAAACTAGACCACAACCCCAAAACAGAGCATGAACAATTTGTGTTGTTGGATATATTCATTAGTTAATGAGTGAGGTGGGATTGATTGTGCGGTCCAAGAATCACGTTTCGTATTAGTTCAAAACAAGACGCATAATTTTTATTTTACAATACAGGATGATCCCATAAAATACGGGACAGATGGCAACTCTTGGAGCAGGTCTCAAAGTACCAGCCCACAATATTTTTTCCAGTCCATAATATGCTTATTCATTAAATCTGGCCAGCAGATCAATATTTCGTTTCCCATAATGTAATATTATTCCGTTAATCAACGCCAGCAGGCTTTACTGTGAAAGCAAGAGAAGTTCCTGGTTCCTAAAAAGATTCCTGTTGTGGTAAAGGACCTAATTTGTTTTTCTGAATGCAAACACTGAAAAATAATTGGAGACCAAAAATGTAGCTTGTCAAATAATATTTAAAGTAATTAGCACTGGTGTGTTACAAAGTAGCCTAAACATATATGCTCAGACCATTCCTTTTGGGCTGTGTTTTCTCATTATTGGCTTAGCTATTACAAGAAAGTCACAAAAGAAAATGAGTCTTTTTAGAGTTCAATGATTTATTAATTTGGTTTATCAAAATGATATGACTACATCTTAAGCCAGATTACCTGACATCAACAGATACCCTAGAACCCATTTTACTTCACCACATGAGAACCTGGGAAGTCACACCTATTCCAGACGTATTTGACCAAATCATGCCAAGTGTGACATGACAACTGATAAAATTAACATGAATAATTATGGTCTGTGAACGCATTAACGTCTGGAAGTAGTTTTGAAATTGTTGTGCACTATCAAGTATTAGGGTGAAGCAGGGTTTACGTTATCTTACAGGCTGTGGTGGTAAATACATCCACAATGCATTCACGCTCACATCTGTGTTAAATGATGTGTGCATGTATTGTAGCGTGTGTGCGTCTTTAACAATGAGAACAAAATGTTAGTTAAGTTTCATGTTGTAGCAGTTGCAATGCATTTGTTAGCGCATCCACTGCAAAGAAAGCTACCGTAACAGTGATCTAATGTCAAACTTTGCAAAGAAGCTGTCACATTAATACCTGAAATGGAATTTATCACTTGTTGAATGGATATTGTCTTCAACCACAGGTCTAGATTGACCTGTCTGCAAGGTCATGCTATAGCATTATCTCAGGAACGTATATTTCAGAAGAACCTTTAAACATCAAACCTGGCATAGTAAGTGGCATGATTGTGACATCTGACTTGACATCACCCAGGGAGCCTATTTTTAAAGCAGCGTAATCTGCAGGAATAGTAACTCATGCATGTATTAATAGCCCACCAAAAATATGTGATTGAAGGAATTTGGTGCCATTTTTTCTTTGGCCCAGTCTCCCCTCGACGCTGTTATTCATCAGTGTCATTTTACACTGAACTTGGCTGACTCAAGCTGGCTAAATATTACATTTGCCTTTTGAAGTAGTATTTCATTCATAGGTATTTATTTTTCCTCCTTCCCTTCTCATCTTCTCCCCCCTATAGTGCTACTCTCATGGGTCCAATGCACGACCATGCTTTACAGCAGGGTTCGGCAATTGGTTTCAACCCGGGGCCAGTTTTTTTCAGCAGTTCTCAGCATAGTTTATAGGGGCCAGTATAGTTTTACAGACAAGAGAAATTGCAGCTGTATGTTTTAAATACGTATGTTTTAATTGGGGTGTGCAATTTGACGATATTAGATCGTGAATGATTAAAATGTCTCCACAATGTGCCTTTACCGAGAGATCATTAGTATCGTGATTAAGTGCCTGATCTATTAGTTGCAGTTTTGTGGCTCATACACGCATATAAAGTTTTGTCGATCTTTTTTGACACGCCAATTAACCGGCAATAGCGAGCAGTTGGGTAGTTCCTTGCATTTCTTCCTCTCTTCCTTTCGCGCCATTGTCCCAACATGCAACACACAAGTATTTGGCAATGTAGCGGCATAGAAGACGTGATGGAGTTGGTCCTAAAAAGAATTCAACATTGGTAATGTGGAAATTGCTAGCATTTTCCAGAATCAAAACTGTCATTGCAGATTTTTTTATCTTCAAAACTGACAAGGAAAAAATTACGATAAGATCGTGATCCTGCCTGAAAAACATCTTTGATATTTTTTCCATGTCACCCACCCCTAGTTTGAATATTAATTATTTTAAGAATTATTACAATACTTGTTTGTATCTGATAGCTTTTGTGAGATACCATATTAAATGAACTAAAAAGGGATGCTTTCAGGGGGCCAATCCTACACTCCAGTCCTGGGGGGGAGCCCGGTGTAGCTTACTTATTTCTCTGTTCCACCACAAATGATTCAGAGCTGTGTGGTAATTAGCACAAGGATTTAAATTGGGTGTATTATATGAGGGTAAACCGGACTCTGGCCCTCCAGGACTGGAGTTTGACACCCCCTGCTTTAGACTCATCATACCATAATATACCAGCCATAGTGCAGACTCATGGAGAATATGGGAAGTGTCACATGCAGTGTGACAGAGTGCTTGCCATGAATTCCTGCAGCTGCTTCATCTTTGCTGTAGGCATCTTGGTACCCTAATATTTCTCCTTACCCTGCCATCAACTTTGCAGGGGTTTCCTGGTCTTGGTGTGGGGTGTTCCTGTGCTTCTGTGTTGTGACCCCAGCCC
>JAODJW010000007.1:2637772-2650002 GCA_026777045.1 Hyperopisus bebe
CAGGGGCATAGAGCCCCGGGCAACTTAGCTCCTGGGATCATTGGAACACGCAAACCCCTCCACCACGATAAGGTGTCAGCTCCAGGAGAGGATCACAAAAATCATTCTGTCAATCCATCTTGTAACCACTTATTGTTGTCAGGATCCCAGGGGAGCTTGTAGCCAATCCAAAGCCGCACAGGGCACAGGACAGGGCTACACTCTGGATGTGATGTCACTCTACCACAGGACACATACATGCATTTACATACTTTAAATTTAAATTGGTCTCTGTCTTTAAGAAGACCACTATGGAAACAAATTTTTCGGTTGATTTGCTCTTTGTAAGAAATAGCATTACTGCAGGCGCTTGAACACAATGAACATAACATTGTCAGTTAAACTATAAATGCCAGAAATGCACAAAAATATCAAATCTGCTAGTCACACAAGTAAAAAAAAAAAGTAAAATTAGTGTATCTTTGGTCTTTCAAACATATGTCTGTGACACACAGTGGACTGCTCAGGAAAATATAATTTATCACACTTGATGAAGTTTCCGTAACATTTATTTTGCATGAGGGTTATTTCTTATTCTTTTGAGGACAGGGTGACTGCATTCATGTGCCTACCTGGCTCCAGACCATTCAGTTTTCAGTGTTTTAGTTTCACCTTCGTTTCTGGAGGTTTATTCACAGCTCTCAAATCACCAGCCACACTGTGACTCCCCACCTACACTCTCAGGTAAACTGGTGACTGATTTGCTGTTGTACGTGGTAGTGTGTGCGTGTGTGTGTGTGTCTCAATGCCTCACCATTTACCTGCATTGCATATACCAGCTTCCACACAACCATAAATCTATTTGGATAAAAGATTTTTGAAAATGTATAGATGGAAAACAGCCTGGAATATACACTCCCCATGCAATCAGTACATACTGTAAATCCATCCAGGGGTGCAGATGGTGGGGGGAGACACCCACCCCCCACTCCCCAGTTACATAGGGACCCTGATCCGTGTGTCAACCATCACAACTACTCACAGCATGTGTTTGCTGCAGGTAGGAGCACACTCGCAAGCGTGCACAGGTCCCCGTGCCTGTTCGCATGTGTTCCCACTGTCTTCCTGTATCTCCGTTTGTAGGTAGAGTAAAATGCATGCGTTCCTTTTGGTCTATACATGTCTTTAAAATTTTTCATTTACACAAAGACCTATTTACCGGAGGAGAAATAACTCAAACACTGATGTCACTTTCTGAAACATTCACAAACATCTATATTTGCCACATTTGTGACTTGTGTTTGTATTCTGCTGGCGTGGGACTCAGGTCCTGAACAAGTTGAGAACTGAGCTGCCTTAAATTGTGCCGAATACAGTTTTGTTCACACAAACCAAAGCAGAAGTGAAAAAAGCAAAGATCTGTACCAGTGTTCTTTTAAATAGCAAGTAATGTGAGTAGACATAAATTCTACATATGCTTAATCTGTACCAAGCTAAAGTTGGATGCAATTGTCAACATAATTTTCCCATATCTCTGATCCAAGTTTGACTTAATGATAAATTATGTCTGTTAGAATAACACTGTAAATCTATGACTGTCCCCCTCACATAATATGTAGCATTACAGTATACTGGGGCTCAGTAAATTTAAACTTGCAACAAATGGTTGAGAAAGCTGTTGTTTATGCTATTGTCTAATAGGCCATTTCTGGGTGATTTGGAATTCCATACCACCCAACACTAACATTGTATGTATGTTGGTCAGTATCAATCAAAATGCTTAGTATATTAAATCACATCGAATGCCTAATCAAGCATGCCTGGATAAGCTTAAGAGTTGAGATCTTTTGTTCCCTGTTTAGTCCTCCACTACTTCAAAAATCTCTCCTACACCCCTAAATCCATCCATTCTTCTAACCACGTACCCTGATTAGGACAAGCGAGTGCATGTATGTAAACTAAGATGAGTGTGGTGTGAGTGTACAACCCTTACAAAAATTTCAAACTGCCAACCAAATGAACTCATAATTTTACTACATAAAAGCAACTGGGGCTTTGCAATAAGCCTTCTAGTCATGCAGTTAAGTTGGATCCATTCAAGCCAAAACTAACCACTTAGATCTTAAACATTCAATGAACCAAACCTCACACCTGTAATGTTTCTTTTGTTTAGCAGTATTACATTTATGAAATGATTATATTAACGTAATTGAGGTATAGTCAGAATATTCCGGGATTCATAATCCTCTATGACAAAAACTTTTAAATTATTTATAATAGATTGAAATTCTTGTATGACTGAATAGCCCGGAGTTATACTGCCTAAATACAACTTATTTATCAATATAGGGAATATGCATTCATATTTAATTCAGTTATAAAAATCTCAGTTATATTAATTTGGAAATGTTTATTGAACAACAGAAAATCTAGAAACACATTGTTATAAGTAACTTGCTACAATATGTCTGCTGCATAAACCCTGATTTCCTGCTACAAGTGCAGTCAAGATGTTGAGAGCTGGTGGATCTGAGGGAATGAGACACAGAAAACCATCCAGAGCTAAGAGACTTTCCAAACCATCAGCACACAGGCTATTTTTAACTGTAGGTACTACTAATTCATGACATGCATACCTCATTACAGATATTTTTGGAACATAGATTTAAACTGAAAAATTATACTATTTCCCAGAGAGTCCATTCACTCTTAATGGTTGGCTATACTGTGTATGATGTAAAGAAAAAATGCTGACTGATAACACTTTACGTAAAATATTATTTTTGGAGGCTAAGTGAAATCCAAATGTAATTAACCAAAATGGGATGCTAGGAAACTGGGATGGTGTAAATTCCTATAAACTAATTAATGAATAGAAATTCATATATGGACTAAAAAAACTGAATTAACAGACCACTATAACAGGGCTCTAGGCAACCTTCTGAATGTGAATTTGCTACCCTAATCTCAATGCCAAGCCAAAATACATACATTGTGATCAACAGGGAAAAAGTGTAATAAATTTTAACTATCCCTATGAATGATTTAATTAAAAATTGATCTCTATGGATGACCAACTTTTTCCCCTCACAAATAGACTTCACAGATTTTCCCCCATTTAGTAATGATCTCATCTAATAGACCAAGCAGTCTAGCATCAATACTACCTCCATGGGGGGCTCAGAGATAGGGAGCATCACTGCTGTGCACAGACTTTTCGAAGGACAGGTGCTTGAATTTGGGAGGGGGGCGTGACTTAGGGTACATTTTGCCAACCAGCGGGCGGGGTTCCTCCTGATTGTGTGGCAGTCATTTATGCTAAAGCAGCACTTACAACCTCTGAAAGGAGGAACTTTCAATCATTCAAGGCAAAAGAGGCAGGTGCTTACGCCCCCCCAGCCACCCCCCTCACCCTAACCCCAGCACGTGCCTGGCATGCACACTCCTTGGATAAACTTCCTGCCAAACAAATTACTTTCTGTGCACACTACCAGCTTACAGTCATACAGTGCCTTGCAGAAGGCCTAGCTCTAGTGGGATTGGAAGAGATGCGCATTTAACTGCTGGCACCACTGAAGGTGCCTGACATCCAATAGCCAGTTCCACCCATAGTGGAAAGCTACCAGTTACATTCCTATAACAGCTATTACCCTACAGCCACAGCTTTCCGCTGTGCTCTGAGCTATTAGACCCTCCAAATGGGAGGAATAGTGTCTTTTGTAGGCTGGGCTATACACCAGTCACAGGCTGTGCCATGGAAATCATCCCTCACTCACATATAGAGTTTGAGATTTCATATGACAACAGAGCCCCCCTTTTCAGACCATAGGCATAATAATCTTATCAAGCTGTTACTGTTGTGTGCAGTAGTATAAATTATTCTGTATGAAGCATAATGAAAACAAACAGGAGTCGATTTTAACAAAAGTTAACAGACTGACTTTGTAGTTATGAACTAAAACAAACAGGAGTCAATTTTAACAAAAGTTAACAGACTGACTTTGTAGTTATGAACTAATTGAAGAAAGAAAAAGGAAAAGCAAAAGGTTCCACAATACCTAAAAACTTTTTGACCTAAAAAAAATTCTAAGCCAACGCTTAAACAGAAGTGCATGATTTTTGTTATGAATGACCCCCTCCCCAGATTTTAGCAATAAACACTGGTTATAACCTTCTGAGTTTCGGTGTTTCCGAAATCTGACAGGGCCTGGGGTGTGCTGCCTTTTCGTCGGCAGAAATTCGCTGGTCAGTTGCATGACGGACGTACTCGGGAAACAAAAAATAAACTGCTGATGATTGCGTGTACATGAAAGGGGTACGTTTGTTTTCAACATTGGAAATACCTGATCAGTCCCAAATTGATCAATACGATTATTTCTCTTAAAATTGCTGGAAACTTGATTCGTGTTTCAAAATTTTCTTTAGGCATGTGCTTTGGCTCTTCCACACTGTTGCCATCGAAATCCTACAAATATAGGTATTTAGGGCAATAATATATGATAATATTTAGCCTGCATTAATGACGCAAGTGCGTTATTGTTTATATGGAAGGATATATGAAGAGCATCACACTCTGGTTGGTCTGTGGAATGTGAGTAACGAGTACCATATTGTTCCACTTCTTTTGCAAATCTTTGGAATGAGCGAGTCAAAACTGCGACGAATACATGTATCATGTTAGTCATACAAGTTACCAGTACATTTGCAGCACGCATGCATTCATAGCACTTCGTCACTGAATAACAATTAGATGGCAGGAGTCTTGGGCGTGCGACTGATGGAATTTTACTGAAAACACGAGTTTGTGCGAGGAATTAGTGCTGCTCGCCTCGTGCAGTGTCATACTGTCAAGGAAAACGGCGAAAAAATTCTCTACTTTCTCAAGTTAACGCTAGACTTTAAGGCAAAATGCAGAGTAACCTTTATCTTTAGTCCACAATCAAATAAAAACGCATGTAAACTATGAAAAGATTGTTTTTCATGTTGGCTTCATATAGCTGGTGTTCATTCATGTCCCGTCACAGCTTTAAACAGCAACAAGTCTCATGAAAACTTACTTAGGAGAATTAATGAACACGAAAATGTTTCTGTATCTGATTGAAACTCTTTCCTTATTAGTGACTCTTAACTTTTTTGTACTGGCGGATAATAAAGCAAAAAAATAAACACAGCAGCGCCATTTTTTCCTGGAAATTTTGACTAGAAATTTTGCAAATGTCAAACAAATAATACAAAATAGGCCAGTTACCTAGTGTTTTTTTTTCTTTGCTTGACTCCAGCCGTCTATTATGCATATGTAAAACCTCTACTTAGGCACAGAAATACTTCAGGTAAGACATTCCGTGAATCTGTATGTTTCCGAATTAATCACAGCTTGTTCATGTTTGTCCTGTCAGTGGAAACGCCAAGATGCTAGAGTGTTTAAGCACGCAGATATTGCAAAGGGTTATTAGATTCATAAGTCACCGAAGTGGTGGGCGATATACTGAGCACAGCAGAACTTCTTCTATGATGACTTCAAACAAGACACATTACCTACCAGCATCTGTTAGAGTGAGTGGATTTTAAGACACTTCTATCTCCAGGACAACAGAGGAAAATGGTAAGCAGCCATAATATGAAGATTAACAGGAACAATTACCATAAAATATACTTAACAGGAATGATACTGTATGTCTGAATTGTGTGTTGGTCCGTCTTTTTGAGCTCAGTATTTATACACGCTGTTTGACTAAAACAAATGCGATTCACAATGGCATGTTAAACTTTATAAAACGCTTTCTTGTGGTACCCAGGGTTAAAGCTCCGTAGCTAATTCAATAAACACATCGAAGCTTCTTAAAATTTTGATATTTAATGTTTTTTGAGCAAAGGACGTGAATGGAGTGCGTTTTCTTTGTGGATTAAGGAGTGTCTCAAAAGTTCATCATCATTATTATTATTTTTGTTATTATTAATAATCATATTTTATTTAACTATGTCAGAGTAATGCACTATGTGTGGACATGTCGTTCTTTGCTAAAACGCACTCAAAGCGCACCGTAGGAGCGGAAGATATTTAGGGTGGTCTTCTTCTGTTGAAAGGTCTTAAATTTCAAGAAAGTCTTTATTATGAACGTACCCGTCCGACTTCTGCCCAAATATTAACAGGACGGGCATGGACAGAAAACATTCACGTGACAAGGCGTGTGGAGGCAAAAGAGTAAAGCAATACCAAGTGGCTCTTAATGAAAGTATAGATTTTTGCCCCCGTAACCCTAGCTATGCTATGCTTTCAGCACGCTGGACAGAGACATCTGGGTCCTTGAACACAGCGGACAAAAACGCCAAATGGACGTCAACTAACAAGCATTGCAGTTCTTTGCCAAAGATAGGGAATGGTTTTATATTGGTAAGCGTTTGCTCTAGAAGCCCTGTGATGTCAAAAGGAAATATATATATAGACCCGAAGCTTGGTTGCTTTGCGCTTGGAGTTTTGTCGTCACGTAGAGCATGTGAAAGTTGAAATCTTAGAGGCACTGTACGTTGTGCGTTCTTTGCAAGCTCCAGTTCAGCGTTAACTTTGGGAAATGCAAGTGTTGGTCTTGGAGATCTAACCACTGATAGTGGTTGTCAGCTCTCAAAAAAGGTAAGAAACGAATACATTTCAATATATTTCCGTGATTTTATACGTTAAGTTTTCGTTCTTCCAGCGCTTTGTGTATTTTATTTGCATATTATAGTTTCAATTCTGAGTAGAAAAAATAGTATAATGTAAATGTAAAGTGGTATCTGAGCATGACACTGGAACGATAGCCATTAGTAGTCAGGTAATGGTATTTCCACTATATTCGTCAATGCACAAACTTCATATGAATATGTGGATATTATTTGCACACACAATCAATATGTGTTCCGTGCACAAGTGACCATTGTTTGTAAAGTTAGAGTGTTAATGCAGATTGATTTAAATAAGTATATTAAAATCTCTAAAAAAAAATAAAATCAAATATTGGCTAAAAAAACTAAAAAAAAAAAACAGTCATACTTTTTGGGAGATGCACTGTATTTTTAAATTCAACTTCAGTGCGCAATAGATGTGCTTACGCTATTGTAGACATAAGATGGTGCAAGTGTTTAATAATATATACACGTAACTCACACATGGAACTGTCCTATTACATACTTCAAAACAGAATACATAAGAGATCAAACGTAATGCAACAAGAATCAATAAATCTATATCTATCTATATATCTATTTTAATCTATCTATCTAAAGTAGGCAGGGAGATAGTTAGTTACCTAGCTATCTTGCTAACATGTACTAAAACGATATCGATGCATATATTGATATAGATACCTATCAATCTGCTCACTGTCGGGGTCGAAATATTTTACGTGCTTGCAGCGATCCGTCGTTCGCTACGCGTAACCATTTATGACCGCGGTTGTATCATCTCCCCACTTTCTGTCATCCCGTTGATATCTCTTTCCTGTTTTACTACGGGCGACTCTCGGTTTCATTCATACTGCGCTGGTGTCACCCGCTCCGCTCCTTTGTCCCTCCTCAGCGAGGCACACGGAAGCGGTCGGAGATGGCTTCTAAAAACGCATATTTCCGAATAGCAGTTTCTGATATGGGATATTGCCTATGTACCATAACATCGAATATAATTGTGTTGCTACCATATACAGACCTTTGCAATAAATGTAATAATGGGCGTGGTCAGATAGTGGACGAGTTAACTATGGGTTAGATGTAGTAGCCTATGTGTTACGAATTCTGCGTTTTGAATCTGCACAGACATAAAAGCCACACAAACAAAACCAAATTATGGCATTTTAATTGACTAAAGCTGTGTTGGTGTTTTGCTGACAAAGCAGATAGAAATGGGTCTTTGAAATTTACAAGGTAACAGCTTGATCACACGGTTTCCCCCAGTTCTTTGTATGCAGCTTTATCCCGGAATCCGATTTTTGGTGGAAAACAGCTGATTGAATTACAAGCATAAAGCCAAAAGAAAAACCCCGAGATTTTTACGCCTACGGGCGCTGCGCTGTTTTAATGAGGGATTCGTCACGCAGACTTACATGTCCAAACAGTATACATGAATATTTCGTTTTGTCAAGTGTAATTTTTAAAGCGTTAATAATTTGAAATAAACAAAGTTTGAAAATAATAAGCGGATGATAACAATAGCAGACTAATAAAAATAAGCGCATATTTAGCCTGATGGTAATGATTTGCTAGCGGACAAATTCACCGAATTGTGTTTGTAGATTCCCTTTTTCCTTTTTTGCCGGGATCATTTTGTCATAGAAGAGTCAGTGAGACGTGGGCTATGGCGTGGGTGTGGGCGTGTTGTGGGGTGTGTGTGTGTGTGTGTGTGTGGGGGGGGGGGGGGGTGGCACGACACCCTTTGTATGTATGAAGGTTTTTTTATAGAACTTTCTGCAATGTACGTCATCGGATCAGTCCATAAATGGGGCTGTGTTATCTTACTGAGAATCTCCCTCACCAGCCCCCCTTTTCCCACTCTGAGCGCTGCAGAGTTGGGGTGGGCGTCAATAACAAATCTGAATATGGTAGGTTTCGTTCCAAATGACCTGATCTATTATAGTTGCGTTATACCTTACATTTTGCAATTACCGTAGTTTCTCATTACAGCGTTTCACGAAATAGACGGGAATGGCGACCACAAACCGATGTCCAGCTTTCCTTCATAAACTTTTGAAGGAGCTGCTGACATACCGACGTATATATCTTGTGGCCGCATTGCTTTATTCACCTGGTGAGCGGCGTGATTCAAATTATTAAACGATTTCCCGAAACACGCATGGGAATTTTGACTAAAGGTAGCGCGATTTCTTATGGTTATCAGCAGAGTGTCTGTGACGGAAGCAACGTGTAAAATACATGAATACTGAATCGATCCGTTGAAACATGACCGTTGAAAAAAATATATATGAAAAGATATAGCGTATAATTTTCCATCCTTTTGAATGCTGAGATCGAAACGGGATCTGACCCGTGTTATTTTATGCCAGAATACCTCCGAAAAGTGAAAAGGTGAAGGCATAGTCTGGTTTTACTTTTCTCGTTCTATTTTACAGACGGTTTAGTTTTACTTTCCTCATAAATAATGTATGTAAGATACATGGATAAAATTTGAGTAAAGCCTTCGTACTACATTTTGCTTTATTTATATGAAATTGCCTTCAAATGCATGTTTTCAGTATGCATTTACACATTGTCTCCCGGTCATTAATGTATAAGTCATGTTTGAAGACCTACCTGTTTTGTTGAGGTTATAACTTACTCGAGGTATTTTGGTCTCATTTTGTGTATGTTTGTGTGAGTCTGGGGTTTATTTTCCTGTCATACGCCACACCTTTTGACCCTACTGGTCTGGGCATGGATTATGCAGGGCTACAGATGTTTGCCCAGGTTAGTTTAGTTGTTCTCACGTATTCAAGCATCTTGCGTAGCATATAAAAACAAGGAGAGTTACCAATCCACTTTCTTCCCAAGGGTTCTGTGAGTTTGCAGAAACCAGGTTCTGTGTTTGTGCGTAGTAACAAGGGTACTTATCTGGACTCATATGATTCCTTGTGACTTTTAGGTATGTATTGCTGGCCTTGCATTTTTGCCATGGGTCAATTGTCCGTTTTGTTGTTTATTTGAAAGTGCATCGAACGTAGACTTGCATTCTCCCTTTTGTATACATACATGCATTCGTATTGTATTCCTAGAAGAGAACAATCAAGTGGTGAATGCACAGGTATGTGTCAATACTATGAACTGTTGTCAGTAGTGCTATTAGAATATCAATGTTTAAATGAATTGAATGTTTTTGGGAACAGTTTGTGTTCTTATCCTTTTTTTTAATTTTTCTTTTGTTCGGTTATCGTCTTATGAACCAGCTTCAGAAAATTTCACCATTTAAAATTTTTAGAAGGATGTTCTAAAGATGAAAATAATTATATTTTGATTGATGGGCAGTGAGCAGTGTTCAGATTACAGAATTTGCATTTGGTCATCCAGCAACTGGAGTAATTAATTTTAATCAATTAAGCTGAAATTTGGGGTGTCCCACAAAATGAGTTTAACTACAAGAAGGATTTAATATCCAAAAGTTACTGAGTACGTGAAAAATCTTCTGTCAGTGTCATGACCTAGTCTAGAGCTGGGCTGTGTTAGAATGAGGAGGGGGGGATGGGGGGGGAAATAAGTGACTGAAGAACATAATAGATTTATTATCTAAGTTTGACATCCCTGATTCACTGAAACTGTACGTATGATAGGTTAGAATTGGGCATTGATATTCGGATTTACAAAGCCCTGTGACTACTGTGAATATACACACATGCACACAGACACTCATATGCACTATACATGTATAGGGTGGTGCTCATGTGTTGTCTCATGATTAAGCATTGCCATGCTTTTCAATATTATTACATGCTAGAAGTCTTATATGAAGAGATGTGGTCTCTGATCATTGTCAGTTTGTACCTGCAAAGTTGCTTTATGTTTTATAGCTGCTGAAGTATGAGTCACTCTTTTCATTCAGAGCCACACTGAATGTGCAATACAAACACATAGAGCTCTCCCTGCTGACCAGGAAAGAAAAGACAGAGGGGCCGACACATTCATTTGAATTCATTCACTTCAATTTACAAACTATTGCTGTGGTCTTTGCATGTAATATCTCCTTTTTGGGTTCTACTTGATGTGCTACTTGTGTAGGTTTCTGTGGGTTTCTGAAGCCACAACAGAGCCAAGTTCATTGACTCCTTAGGGAAAGTGATTTGTTAAAAAAAAAAAAAAAAAAAGAAAAGCACCCAGTTGGTTTTGAGCTTGATTTCTGATTTCTTGGCAGCTGAAAGCATTAGAGGCTCAGGAAGGGGGGCATGCTTCAGTGGAACTACAGTGTCCACTAATCGGGTAACCTAACTGAGTATGTTCAGTGGACATTGGGCTGTTTTACATGGTATGGATATGTCACCTATGAACACCTGCCTTGTCCTACACACACACACATTTGGCAGGTCCTGTCCCACTTCAGAACTATGGTGTGACACAGGCAATGAGCCAAAGTGCCATACCCCTGGGAACCTGGGTGCTGTTCACAGCTAGGGCATTGCAGAATAAGAAAGTCCAGCTGTGCAAGGGGTGATAGTTCAGCATTTATCTACTCTGAGAAGACCTCCAGAGATGAAAAAGTTGGCAGTATCAAGACACCATCTGAAAACACTGGTCATGTAATAGTGCACAGAATGCAGGAAAATGGATGGTTTGAAACTGCTAAAGACTTTTATATGAAAGTTAATGTGATTGGTTAATACTTCCTCAAATAATGTGCCATTTTGTAAAGTTGGTTAGTAATATACGGTTTTAAATAATTTACAATGGTTGTTTAGATATTTGCTAGTTAAACTAGAATTTCACAGAATGAAACACATGGAATACATGAACATTGTTCACAAATGAGTCAATGTGCTACAAAGCCCAGGGCAAGTCATTGTTGTCCTTACTGAGCATAGAATCTACCTTTGTGCATTCTTTAAATATATATTGTAGGATTCTATTATTAGGGTTATGTTTGCTGCAAATGGATGATAAATGTAATGTTTTTACCGTGGGTTTTGCACTGTGATACTGTATGTATACAATATTTTCACAATTTTGGATTTTGGATAGTTTTCTCAATTTAGTTATCTGCCTGTGGGTCAATTTCTTATAGTTACCCAATTTTCAGGTTCTGTTAATTATATACAAGCAAAAGTATCTTGGATTTTTGTATATCCAAAATATTTAAAGCCGTATAATGAATGAATATTTCATATGACAAGTAAGAATATTTCATCTGACAGGAACACAGATGCTGTTGCTTTACTGTTGCCATGTTCCACTTATGTCAAATACATGGTTTCAAGAACATCCTTCAGTTGAATTCTTCTGGAGTCTTCCGCAGACACACAGGAAGTGATGCAGCAGAGGTGGGTAGACTGCATTCCAGAGAAGCTGCTCTTTAAAGGCCCTCCTAAAGGACTTCATTTGCGTACTTATAAATAATGTATCATAAAACCCTAGAATAGGGAAAGCGAGCTCAAATGATGCAGAACATTTTTAAAAGAACAAGGCAAAGACAAAAATAGTGACACATTTTCCTAAACTCCAGGTGGATCAAAGGAAATGTTTCTCCTTTTTGTGAATTGCCAAGCAATGCTTATTATAATTAGAATGCTATATATAAAAAGCACACA
>JAODJW010000007.1:2650081-2667411 GCA_026777045.1 Hyperopisus bebe
AATATATATGTACTTCAAACTTTAATGTTTAAAGTCAAAATTAGTACAGCAAGACTGTAATCCCGGTTATCCCAAAATGCAATAATGCTAAAACCTGCATGATCAATATTTAAATATGTTTTTTAAATTCGTTGTTAGTTCCTGTCTTCATTTAAATCCATATGTCTTTTAACGAGACTAGTTAAACCATTATCATTGGGAGGGATCCCCTTTATCAAGGGAGAATGTGCATCTCCACATCCTATGGCTGAGTCTGTATCTCCTAGGTCAAGCTGAGATCAGCCCAATCAGGCCCCAGACTTCATTAGCCTGGCCGAAGGAAAACAGTGACCACCACCACATGAAAATATACTGTATAGCATATTTTGAATAAGAACAGGTCCAGAAACCAGGACACATAGCCGTTTAGAGATGCAGATGATGTCTCTTTCCCTGTTTTCATTCACACATTTGCCACTGCGGGGCACTGGGAGGTAGCACTGGGAACTAAAAATCTTTCTGCATGCAAGCATTGGGAATTTCTGGGAATGCGTTGCCCTACCAAACCAAACCTCCTGACAGACTCTTATATTTCGCTTAAGAATATTTATAGACTGATACCTACATGGGATTCCTTGCAATCATGGAGTCTGTGAAAAGCCATTCAATATCTAATGTCTGTATGCTGGCCTGCAGTGCAGTGCTGCTCCCATGATAAATCAACAAGATATTTGTGTGATGGGTCTTCACCAGGGACCTGTCCAAATGCAGGTAAATACTTACAGCAGATTAGATACAAATGGAAATGCAACAATATGATTAATGCTGAAGAGATGGTGCAATAGACAGACTGCCTAATAATGTTTGTTAAATACAATTAGTAACAATTTCAAGTCTGACAGTGGGTCTGTTAAGAATGTTTTCCCACCAGCTTCCCAGGTGCTTTGGATTATACAACTTCATATTCTCAAAAGTGCCTGAAACAGCCGCTGAACATTCAGATTAGTAGGTGAGGGCAGTTCTTTTTCTTAACTAGATGACTCCAGTCATTGAGCTGTTCTTTACAGAACTAAAATGGAGTTTGAAGACAACCCACGGGACTTGAATGAAAGGTAAAGTCAAGCTTGATACTCCAATAATGGCAGCTCAGTTTTAAAGTGAATCTACTGAGAGTTTAGGCTAATGTAACACAATAGAAGATATATTATCTGTGTATTGTCTGTCTGAGAGCTGAGAATGACCCTTTCGTATACAGTACTGGTGCCCTTATATGGAATGAATTCTTGAGAGTTTTTAACTATCACAGTGTGAATAAGTGCATAATAATTTCAAATTTATTTAGTTCTCTAACTTATAGTTTCATTTAAATAAACAATTAAAAGACAACATTAAATCTGAAATACAACTAGTTTATATCTTTAAAGTAACTGTCATATACTGATCATACTTGTGTGCTTTATTGCTCATTAATCTTAAAACTATTCCATCCATCTCTCCAGCTCCTTTTCCTGGTCAAGTCCAATGCGTAGAGACTTATATTGACTTCTTACATTTTTGTACTAGAAAGTTGTTGCTTGATTGAATAATATTCTCTCCGAATATATGTGAGATTCTTATTAATAAGAAGTTTTGTTAAATTTTCAAGCCTCAGGTGGCTGAAGAGGACCTGGCCACTGAATTAACTTTTAGATGTTTTAGCTGTAAAATAGGTTAGTACAGGCCAAGGGTGCTTGATATGCTAATAATTTCTGGTTTATTAGGAAGAAATACTATTGACTTCAGTGGTAGTATATTTTAAATTTGAAATATTACATGCCAGGTTTTCAAGCAAGGGAATGTGCCAGTTTAATTAGACTGTACAGCCACATACACCATCACAACATGATGCAGGTAGGTCTCTAACTTCTAAACAAAATCCATGGACAGGTACCCTATTCGTATTGTACTGCAATCCTGTGCCCTGCGCTCCAGACTCCAGGTGACCCTGAACAGCTTAAGCAGTTAGAATATAGATTAATGGATGGATTGACGAATGCCTTAAATTAGATAAATATACATGAGCATTTTACTGTAATTATATATTTATATGTTCGCGATTCATTCACGCATATTTTTTTCTATTGTCCCTTTAACTATAATACGATGGCTGACTTAAACGTTAAAATGCTTTTGGAAAACGATTTGCAATCCTTTCGATTTATCCAGAAAGTTGCAGCTAACGTAGTACTTTATGGTGCCAGAGGACATCTGGAACTAGCATCCCTCAGCGCAGCTGAAACACCGTGAGCTGGTCCGGCACCGGAAACCTCGATAAACAATGGCGCACCAATTTTGCTGCTGCGCAAACTTGAGTGGGCGTTATACTCCCACTCTTTACACAGCTTAAATTATTATTTTTATTGTTTTCTAAGTCCGCCCAAGCAGTCAGTTCACAGCTTTAGGCTTTCCCTCATTGGGAATACTTACGCGCTGGGAGGCAATGAGCCAGTATCGGAGTCACATGCTACAACGTCATGATGTACTTAGTTACTGTAGTTGCAAGGCATGAACCTTTCATTCAAAGCTACAGAAGTCCCTTATCGCGCAATACCTCGGGTGCTGGCGTGCAACATTTCTGTTCTGACCAAATTCAGATGGATCCACTCAGTCATGGGAATCCCATACCTCAAGACTGCAATTTCCTCCATCAATAATTTCGCCTTTTTTTCTCCAAAGCTGAAAAGATCTCTTCAAAGAGAGGAAAATATAACTATCTGTAAATAACGTAGGGAATCACCTAAACGTTACAAATGAAATTGTCCTGTTGATGTTCTCCCTTACGACCAGACAGTAGAAGGTAGGTCTGTGTGACTTTGTTCTGTCGATTTCACTCTTTTTTTTCTCAAAACTTAATGAGGGGAAAGTCAACGAAAGTAACCAAGTTGGTCAGTATGGAGCGGATACGTCCGACTGAAGCGCAGCCTTCTTGCAGGTCAATATTAAGAAACGGTGTTATAATCTTGGTTGAATTTCTGTCTCAGAAACCAAAATAACCATCGAATGTAAGCGTTGCTTTTGTTTCATTTGGTATTATCTTTTGCAGTTTATACAAGGTTTCTTAATTGAAGCGCCAAATTTGTTAACGAACTTTTTTCTCAGTGGTTACATTAGTATAACTTGTTTTGTAGTTTATTAATGGTGTCAGGCTCTTATTAATGAGTTTTTCTTGCGTGTGTTGACATAATATATATATTTAAATTACGGTGTCCTATTGTCCCATTATAAAACGCGATCGGTACGGTAGTGCTTAGTATATTGTAGGAAAATGTGTTCAACCTCATTGCGTCAAAACGTGAAAACATACGTGATAATTCAGATGAAACTTCAACATGTACTAAAAGGCGGCAAATAAAAGCTAGATACCCTCATTAAGACTTTATTAGAAACCTGAGACATGCTTAGGTTTCTAACCATGGTGTAAATGCTTTCGCGGAAACTGACAAGGACGATCTTACGGTGTAAAATGACCGTTATAGCAGTACTCTAAAGTTATATAAGGATATAATGACATACTTTGAACGTTTACACAAGGACAAAGTTTTGCTCTTTCTGAGGTGTTACCAGGTAAAGCCGATAAAAATAAGATATTTTATATATGCGTCATATAATAATTGCCTGTATAAATATGGTACAGCTGTAGTTTATGAAGTAGCACCATTAAAGCTTTCACTTGGAATAGAAATGATTCAATATTCTTCTAAAAGTAGATTACGCCAACAATGTTGAAATTTGATAGTAATAACACCTGTTTGTTATTTAAATGTCCATAGCCTGTTGTTTACGGATAAATTGCATATTTCATGTGGCTTTGACCTTCGCTATGTTATGCACATGTCTACAACATTGCTTTACGGGGTGTTTGCTATAGAGTAATATTGGAGATACGATGGTTACGTATTTCTCATTTTAAATGTCGTGATCCTGCTCTGTCATTGCAGCTCCATGAATTGTCGCTGTATTGGTATTTGAAAAACTTTACCTGGACAAATACCGCCATCTAGCGTAAATATGATTACAGCGCTTCTCTTTCTTTCCAGTATCTTCATCTGAAGTACGTGCACTGCGCAGGGTGTGCGTAAACAAAACGACTGCAATTGACGCACATTTTACGTTTTCTTTATAAATTTCGCTTGCCACCCATCTAGCTAGTCGTTGAAATTGATACTTAATTAAGCTTTGACAAAACATTTTTACCTTTTTACTCCTCTGGGGTGCCAGCATAACATAGGCTCTTTGTTGAGCCGCTTGGGACGCTCTAAAGGTCAGACACATTTGTTGCAACGTAATTTGACTCAGAAAATAGGCTGGTACATGATTCACTTCCATATTATGGACATTTTTCGTTCTTAAATATCCTTCACTGTGCTACTTTACTAATTTCATTTAATAACGTTAATAATTGTTCCTTTTTGAAAATGACTTATTTGTAAAGCTGCACACAATTATTCGGCTGAATATTTAGGACATCACCTGGCAATTCTGTTCACATGTAGGTCTACTGGTCCACAATACTATCTGCATACCCAGTCATTTTATAACTAAAACCCGAACCTCATCTTGTGGATGGTGCTAGGCCCTAACTGCATGTGTGGTATATAATATAATCTACTCTTTTAAAGCAGTCAGTAGTATTAAATTATTCATTTTTAGCAGCCACCCTATTTGTATGTCTAAAATTAGAAGAACCTGCTGATGGTGGATATTCATGGTTGACTGCAGCTATACTTTGTTGCTGGGTTGAGCAGGATAGAGGTGTGTAGAATCTTGGGTGCCAGTCCCCAAGGCCACTGAACATCGTCTTTGTTATGTGTTTGAGCAAAACTCCAAAGGCACTTTCAGTTGTTCGAGAACTTCGATAACCAGCAGAAAAGTGTGAATCGTGCTATCAATCTCAGAAGTCTACAAGAGCTCTGTCATTATTAGAAATTCTACATCCTGCATCAAAGTTGCTTTATTATTATTATTATTATTATTATTATTATTATTATTATTATTATTATTATTAAAGTCTCTGTTGATTTGAGGGATTGAAAGCTTCTGTGTTCGATCATTCATTGTGTTAAAAATAGTGGCAAAAGGTGGTGAAGACTGCCATAAAATCTGACTTGTGCCAGTGCCTATTGGATACGTTGTTGTCTTGGAAACAGACAGTTCCAATGTAAAGATGCAGGTTTGTTTCCATGACAGCATATCAGTATATCCAGTCTGTGTACGGGTTTGGATAGTATATAATTGTCCATTTTTATCAAACCTGATTTTGTCACTGTACTGCTTGCATTATTTTCTGTAAATGCTTTAATATGATACTATTTCACACTCGATTGTTCTTTGCATTATTTTTGACTCTCCCTCTTGCGGTGTGGTTAATTAACCATGCATCCATGTGATGCAGCAAAGTCCTGTAAGGTTGGAACTGCACCGACATTGAACTTCATTGGGCTTGAACTTCCTTTTTTTCTCAAATTGAGCTGTAGGCCATATATATGTGATATTCTATTATTCTCTTTTCCCCTTTATCGTGGATGCTTTCACACAGATTAGCCAATAGCGATACCTTGATAGGGGTGGCCGATTTGGCCAGAATGTCATATCACAGTATTTTCCATTGGAGTCACGATCCACGTTATACATTACACTTTGTTTGTATGTTTACAAACCAACCAAATTGGAATATATGTAGCAGTGTTAATTAACCATTTAACCACTTAAACAGCAATTATGTCCTATCCAAGAAACACTGCTTGTAGCATTATAACAATAAACATAAGCTATATATTTCAAATAATTTATAACAAAAGTTATTTAAATTTTTTTAATATAGTTAAAAAAACTTTTGAGTGCAAATGAACATTTATCACTTAGGTTAATAACTTCTGAACTCGGTTTTCAACAAGCACTAACCAATAATAATAGATAAATAAAATTTGCTGTGTTGCCACCTGTTGTATGAACGATATCTTTCTCAAAGCACACAATCTCAAAGTTTGCAAATTACAGTAAAATGATCCACGTCAGATTTCACAAATCCAAACCTTTTGCTTACAATTGAAGTAGAATGTTTTTTTGGAACCGATACTTCATCAGCAATGCCATATGTTCTGTTTATTCCACAGCATAGCTGACCCGGTGTATATGCAGGTTTTTGGGATAACCGGTCAGCTGTTCAAACCCAGGTGTGAGGCCTCTTTCAGCCAATCAGTCCTCTAATTAGTAATCTAATTAGGGAGTTGCAGCGAAAACCCGCATACACACCAGCCCTTTGCGGATGAGATTGGCTGCCCTGCACTACAGCGTACTCCTCCTGTTGTTTACAAGTGTTTATAAAGTGTGTATGATTCAGTTTTTAAAAGTTCCAAAATATTATCTGTATTTTTGTCATCATTCCAGTGATTTTTGTGATAATCCTGACCATGGTTAGTATATATTAAGTAGTTCTCAATAATGTCAGACGAAGGACACATTAGTAATTGCTTGGACAGACTGAAATCTTTAAGTCAAGGGTGTCAAATTCCAGTCCTGGGGGGCCGGAGCCCTGTGTAGCTTAGTTCCTTCCTTGTTCCCCCACAAATTATTTAGCTTATGAGCTGTGTGGTAATTAGCATAAGGAGGTGCAAGATGTTGGATCAGGTGTGTTAATTGATGGGAAACCCAAAATATGCACGGCTCTGGCCCCACGGGACTGGAGTTTGACACCCCTACTTTCATTCAATTCATACTCAAATGCAGTGCAGTTTATATAGCTTGTTGGCTTAATATGTGGGAAGTGCTATGCGGTTAATATGTTTGCACATTTTTCTGGAATTTGGACTAGAATGTGAAATGGAAGTAAAAGTTATTATTTAATGTATGTTTTAGAATGAAATACCGTGTTTGTTGCTTGGGACACAACAAAATTGATGTCTTTCACCATTTCCATTTTCATGTAAATTTGAGTCTGATCCGGAGGACCTCATATTGTTCTGAAGCAGCAGATAAAAGCAATGAATGGAGGTTTAGTCTAGTGTGTGAATAGCATGATCCAGACAATCTAGCTCTACTTTTCGAATCCATACATCTGCAGTGAAATAAGCTCTCTACACTTCTGGAAGTGACACCCTGCTCACCGTAATCTGCGATGTCACTGCAGCAATGGGTAGATGAGCAGTGTAGGCACTAGGTCCGGGTGCGGACTGAACTGCAAGTTAATCCGAACCCAGCCAGAAAATCACCTTCTGAATCAATATGGTTAAAATAAAAAGATGACAATACAACATAGAACCATCAAGTTTTGCATACACATAACCTGTCATAATCACTCACGTCCTCACCATGACAGTCGAAATGATCTAATTTTTGTTATAAAAAGTCCTCATTTTTGTTGTATATTCATATCTATATCTATTATTCTTAATTCATTGAAGTCTGTGAAATGTTGTTATTGAAAATTGTTCCGGACCTCTGACTTTGAACAAAAATCTGATGCGGACCTTTGATCAAAAAGTTTGACAAGCCCTGGGTTAGAGTGGTGATATTGCCTGTAAAGCTTTGAAAAAAAGGAAATGTCATCCAAGAGTGTATTGAATGAAGACCTGTAGGCATTATGTGATTGAGCGAAACAGGGGAAGTGTCTTCAGCACTGCAGAATTGATGCATGATTCACTTGGATACCACACTATTAATTCTATTGTGGTTAACATGCCCTAACACAGCTGGTTATGTGCAAAACAAAAAAAAAATTCAGTTGACTACTTACCTTATCTGGTAAAACTGTAGTTATTTGACTTTTGAGTCATCGATTTCTTAACTGATCCATTTCCTGAAGACATCCGTCCATCCGTATGTCCCACTAACATGCAGATTCACTGTTATTTTCAAAACAAATTCAGCACTGGGGCTCATTTAGACAAGGTAGATAGATGTCATCCCTGTATCAGAATACGGCATTTCTGCATGTGGTGTTCTGTTTGCAGTATGCTGTCTTTCAGCTGCGCAAAAGCACGACTGATGCAATGCTGGAATAAGAAAAGCCTTTAACTGCACCTGTGCAGGAAATACTGTCATTGATCATGGTAATCCCATGCCATTTTGATATTATGGTAAATTACATTGTATTGTTGACATGCTGGTTAAATTATAGGTGAAACTTGCTGAAGGGAAGCTCTGGGGTTAAGCCAACTGTAAACTAACAGTTTCTCATCAATGCATTTTCAGGCCACTTATACAGGGCAAAGGCAGGGGTGCACCATAGGCAGGGTGCCCGTACATCACAGGGCAAAGGCTGGGGTACACCATAGACGGGATGCCCGTACATCACAGGGCAAAGGCAGGGGTGCGCCATAGACGGGATGCTCGTACATCACAGGGCAAAGGCAGGGGTGCGCCATAGACGGGATGCCCGTACATCACAGGGCAAAGGCAGGGGTGCCCCATAGACGGGATGCCCGTCCATCACAGGGCAAAGGCAGGGGTACGCCATGGACGGGATGCCCGTACATCACAGGGCAAAGGCCGGGGTGCCCCATAGACGGGATGCCCGTCCATCACAGGGCAAAGGCAGGGGTGCGCCATAGACGGGATGCCCGTACATCACAGGGCAAAGGCAGGGGTACATGTCTTTGGATTGTGGGAGGACCCATAGGAAAGAACATACAAATCTCACACACAGAGCAAGAATACAATTCAAGCTCAGACCCTGGAGGTGTGCGGTGGCAGTGCCTTGTGTGTACGCACATGAATGTGTATTGTTCTGATTTTTGTGTAATTTATAGTGGGAATAATACAGTTATGTTGCAACTGGAGAGTGCCGACAATATGTGGATATTTTAAACAGGGTCATTTTTCATCATTTAATTTCGCTACAGCTTAACATCGTCTGACGACAAATGTAAGACCTTTCAGGCTAATGATAGTAATTGCTTACCTACCTATCAAGGTACCTCCTGCCCCCCATTTTGCAGAAATATGACTGTCGCTACACGGTGACTGCTCTGAATTGTAAAGATAATGATAAGATTATATCATAGTACAGCCATTTCAATCGTAAGACATTCTGAGCAAAGAACAATCTCTCCACCTTTGATTTTACCATCTGAGGTGATTTATTTCAATAAGCCGCTGTTCAGACACAAAAAGCTTTTGTTACTGGCAGTAATATAATGTCTCTGATGCCGCTAATTAGCAGTTTTCTACTACAAAGCAGGATATGCTTAGTTTTACAAGCTCACGGGATAAGCTGAATGGGAGAGAGGCAGGGCTGGTGGAGCTGGAGAGGGTCAGGTTCTCATGTCGACAAATTAAGGGGAGGCTTCTCTGAAACATAATATCGCTGCATATAATTGTTTTTGACTGAAAAGACAGGCAGAAGCAGCCGGACTTGAAAGGTTTTCCCGAAATCCCGCGGCACAAAGCAACCCCCATGCGACTGCCATCGTGGTTAGCTTCTGAAATAATAGCAGAGAACTGCACTTGCTTAGTTCTGTGAATGAGTAATACAATATACAATTTTCATGGTCATTTCAAAAAAATGTTTGCGAGCTTTTATACATCTTCCTGTAGGGGCCTCCAGTTACCAGGTTTTTTGTTTTCTTTAGTGTGAATTAGACAGAGACCAGAGTCCCATAACCATAACACATTTGTTTGGTGTCACTGGAGTTTCATGCCTGCATTTTGCATAGACACTTCGGCAATTTGTGCATCCTCTATCTCACTGGGAACAGGAAATGGGCAAGTTTAAAAAGATGATAACAAGTTGTTTTCTTTTGCATTTTGATAATGTGATGTCTTGCTGGCCCAGCGGGAAATGGGCAGCATGAGCAGTAGTGCGCACGGTGCTTCCCCCGGTGCCTTTGCTACAAGGGGGAGCAGGGGAAGCTGATGTCAGCTGATACATCCGGTGGTACCCTCCCCCCTCCCCCCGTGAGCTGTATCTCATCACCCCTCGGGAAAGACAGAAGTGGGCCTGCATGGCAGGGGCAGCTCCATAATGGGAGCAGAAACAGACTTTAGCACTCAGGACCTGCCTGCCTCTGACCAAAGACAGATCCTGTCCCTGTCACCGCTGCTGCCGAATGGTACCGTTTGTCCCCGAGTTTTAAGACAAACATGTTTCCCAAAGGGCTCTCTTACACGAGGCAGCCCTAAGCTCTGTGGTCACCAGAATAGGTCCAACATGGGTATGTGAATGTTTGGCAGACGACCCACATGGACTGAGATTGATGTGTGAGCCACTGAATTTGGGTCAGACACTTTCTTTAGTAAATAAATTAATTAAGGACATATTAAAGTCAGCTCATTATCATCTATTCATTTTAGCACATTCTAAATACAGGAATACGCTAATGATTTTATGAGTGTACTTTCTATCATTTTCCATTCGCTTGCATGTCAATTGAATGTAAATCAAAATCAAAGGATATTTTCTATATGATTTAAATTGTACTGTATAGAAGCTAAAAAAACTGGTGTTTTACCTTTTGTCCATAATAAACACATGCTGAGTGTGAAACCCATTCATTACGACACACAGCAATAATGCTACAATGTTTATACTCATACCTTTCTACCAATTGTTTTTGAAAAATCCTGTTTACACACATCATGAGTCAGCTGTTTATACATTTATTTTTTCATATTGCAGTGTGTGACTGCATTCAGTAAAAGGAGCAAATTAAATTTGTCTTTCTGAAAAGGCATGTCATTGAGCAGAGCTGAACTGTTCAGCAGCTCATTAATGGGAAGGATGTAATATTCTGAACTGAGACTATGGGACTCCCAGCTCACCTATTTATAGGCGCAACATCTCCATGGTAGTCTTTGCAGCATCGTCAAGTCATAACTACCGCCCTAGACACCAATTAAGAATGAAACTAATGCATTTAAATAGCGGTTCACTTCCCTCACCGTTCCCTGATGTTCGCTCCCAGCCTTTGGAGTCGCCGAGTCACTACGAACGTTTTCTGCATTCGGGCAAAGCCACGTGGAGGACAGCGTGTAAAAATCTGTCAGAGCCCCACAATCCTGGCTATTTTTAAATGCCTTCCCTGAAAGCGAGAGGCAGCACGGTGCAAGTTTCCTGAGATGTCTGCAAATACACTGCCGTATATGAACTTGTAGGGCTTTGCCAGGTAAGGGGGCCTTTCTTTGTCATTAAATTGCAATTAAATAGAACGAATGCTCTAAATCAGATTTATGTTATTCTGTACTACACCCTACTTTGCCTTCTTGTCAGCATCTGTGTGGAAACAAAACATGTAAAGAGTAGCAGGTTTTTTTTAGCTCTGCTATTGAATGTCTTCTGTATCCTGAATATTGAATATGAGTGTGTGCATCTAATAAGGAAGCGAATACTGTGATGGTACTACATGGTAGAGAAGGAATGTTTTTGCTCCCAGCAACTGAAATTATATAATAACAACAGGAAGCTTAGAATGTAGAGGCAGCTGGCTTTCTACAGCCTATCACGCAGTTGATACTTATTTTGCTGATAAATTGAAATGCCAGTTAATAAATCACTGTAATGGTAACAAAGACGCTTAATTTATCTTATCTTTTGTAATAAAGGGATAAAATACTGTGATTAAAACATTAATTTTTCATTTAATAATTGTACAACTGCTATTTAAAAATATATATTTATAGAGTTACCTAAAAATGTATGTGCCTTGAAAATATATATGGTCAATTTCGCAGAATTAAAAAGACACATCAGGAAACAGTTGAACCTTCAACATTTGTGAAAAATGAAGTAAATATGGTCAGATAGAGAAGTGTTTTAAAGAAAAGAAAGTATGTTGTTTCATAAAATTAATATTGAATGAAAATGAATGTTTTAATTCATATCAGTAGAACAACAGGTCTACATTAATGGAATGTGCAAGGCATTTCCGACCTTTTTGGTAAACTCTTGGTCTGGCAGTTCTGTGCCATTTGAAAGATGGAAAATAAAAAAAGTCCTTTATTAAATGAAAGCATGGATATGGACTGGTGTTTCCTGGTGATTTTAGCTGAGTCAATATGAATTAAACAGGCAGCAGGGGGCTGTGTGAAATATAGTGACAGAAAAATGTAATGCAGCCAAGATATAGAACAACATGTCAATCAACGTTGAGCTGAGCCTTGAGAGCAACATTACAGGCACGGCATTGGATACTTGTAGTGAAATTAACTAAACCACCAGTGTTGGTAAATACATATCAGCTTCAGAACATCTGTTGGGCTACATACACTTCTGAAGTCTCATACATTTGTTTTTTTCTGTTCTAGTATTTAAAGTCCCATGGAATGAAGGTGTCCTCAAAGCCTAAAAATAACCATAATGATTAATTATAAAATATTATAGTAAATAGTCTCTTTACATAATGAATGATGTTGTATGAAGTGATTCCAGCAAAGTTTACCAATGAATTGTTATCGCTATTTTTTGAGAATTTCTGAATCAGTAGTGATTGATTCGGAGCTGCATTGTTGGGGAGGGGAGAGGGCAGTGTATTCAAACACTCAACCAGATGTTACCCTCGCAAATTGGCACATAATGGCTTGTACGTCTCAAATGCTTGTCATCTGGCATAAAGTGGAGCGATTGGGACTGGTGAATTCGAGGGCAAGGGTGGCAAATTGAAATCAGGCTGGTGGAACTCAGCTGGATGGGACTCAGCAGGTCAATGGCCTACTTTGAGCTACTGGAGGACAAGAGAAACAGGGTCTTCCCAGGGGAGCCACCACACACATCCTCTAATGATGCCGTAGGTGCTGCCGCATTTAGCTTCTTGTGGGGAGCTGACAGACGTTGTGCATGAGTAATGACATCCCAAAGGCTCCCAGGTTGCATTGCTGTATTAAAAAAATGAATTGGAGTTTTTTTTTTTTAACCATCAGAGATTTGACTCGCAAGCAATGTAAAGACTCTGTTTTCATTTGAGAAGGCTGTGGGAAAGAACAGGATTGTTTTCCTCCAAGCAAGGAATTTGCTCCAGTAGATTCCAGCATAAAACGGCGTGAAAGGGCAGCCGCAATCTGGCATTAAAATACCTCTGTTTGTCTCCTCCTCTCTCTTCCCCTCCAGTTCCACCAGGTGAGAAGAGTGATGAACATCCTGTTTCTTACTATGGTTATTTCATACTTCAGCTGCATGAAAGCCGCCCCCATGAGAGACACCGCGGGCATGCGGGGGCACCGGGTGGATGGCTACTTGGGGACGACAGCGACACAGAGCCCCAGCGCTCTGGAGAGAGCAGCCACGGGCGGACGCAGGGGGGCGGAGTCGCTCACAGACACGCTCGAACAGGTGATCGAGGAGCTGCTGGAGGTGGAAGGGGAGGCCCAGCTGGTTGCAGGGGGGCCCAGCAGCAAGAGGCGGGGTGATGCGGCGGTGGAGCCCAAAGACAGCGACTTGTACTCTTCGCGGGTGATGATCAGCAACCAAGTGCCTTTGGAACCACCGCTTCTCTTTCTCTTGGAGGAATATAAAGACTACCTAGATGCTGCCAACATGTCCATGAGGGTTCGGCGGCACTCTGACCCAGCACGGCGCGGAGAGCTAAGCGTGTGTGACAGTATTAGTCAGTGGGTGACCGCCGTGGATAAAAAGACAGCCATAGACATGTCCGGGCAAACGGTCACAGTCTTGGAAAAAGTCCCGGTGCCCAATGGCCAGCTGAAGCAATACTTTTACGAGACCAAATGCAACCCCATGGGATACACAAAGGACGGCTGCCGGGGGATAGACAAGCGGCACTACAACTCGCAATGCCGGACAACCCAGTCGTTCGTGCGCGCGCTCACCATGGATAGCAAAAAAAAAATCGGATGGCGATTCATACGGATAGACACTTCCTGTGTATGCACATTGACCATTAAGAGGGGGAGATAGTGAACGAAATGTATAGATTTTATTGAGTTGAAAAAGAAAAGAACAAATATCTATTTGTATATATACATAACAGGGTAAATTATTCCATCAAAAGAAAATTTTATGGACTGCATGTAAAAAAGATGAAGTTTATACAGTAAAAGTGATATTAAAGTCTATTTATTGATCATTTTCATGACCTTGTAAATGATTAAAAAAAATTCTAATCAGTCATTTGCGCACAATTTAAATTACTATATTACATTCCTCAAGACATTGTAGTTTGTTTACGTTGCCAAGAATTTGAGAAAAAAAAGGAAAATGGAAACGTGAGGAACAGTCAAAAATAATAATAGTAAATACTCTGCATGCTGCTTCAGTTGTGAATTAAAAAACTGTCCATTTCCGGGGAAAAGGGGACACAATTCTAACCAAAACATTCCGTTTACATTTTCAACGGTAAATGGTCTTTCCTTTCCTCAGTACTATATCTGTTTACTGCTCTAAAAATTCTCAAAGGTAATGTTCAAATTACATACTATGTCAAGGTGCTGTTGTCAAAGCTTTGCTGTTTTATTTTTTTATCCCCACATTGAGAAAAAAAAAGATAAAAAAAATATACAATTTATTCATTGACATATGTTCTGGATTAATATAATTCATTTTGTATGTTGTGAAGTTGTTTGAAATATTAAATTGAACTATTTGAAGAAATAAAATGATTATAGACAAGTGAAAACAAAAGAAATGTCAATAAAGTTTGACCTTTCCAATCAAAGGTATGTATTTAGGTAGACCAGCAACCCTGACTGGGATAAGCAGTTGAATATTAATATTTAGGTTAGAGAAACAAACTTGTAGCCTGTCGTCTTTTCTCTGTACATAATTTTGACAAAGTATTAGAAATCATAACAAAAGTTAAATATATATTTATATATAAAGGGAAATTTATGCACCTAATCAAAATGCTTTCCATTCCCAGTAGAGGTTTACAACATAAGAATTGCAGTACTGGCAGCAAATTTCTATTACAAGAAGATAATTAAAGCCATATTTTTAGTCCTAAATGAAAGGTAGTTTTGCTGTTCATATGTATGAGAAATGGGGGAATACAGGAGTACATTTGTACAGATTTGAACTATGAAGGACAGTTCTGTCTGATTAAAAGGCGTAACAGTTAATGTGATTTCATTGCCCTTAGGTTCGATAATTGCCAGCTGAAGGGGATTCACGTTGCAGCAAGTCATTGATAATTAAGTGAAAATGTAAGTAAGATTACTCTTAATGGAAACAGTTTTTCGGTTACAGTGAAGACGACATGGCACTAAAACATCACTCCGTCTTAGATCATACAGTGCACACAAAGTATGCGGGAATCTGGGCTGGCTCCAAGTACCTTTCAAGATTGGTACATCATTTGACATTAGTGTGGAAAATTGCCCCCTTAAACTTGGGTCTGGAAGAGTGGCATGTTGAGGCTTTCAGTCATGCACATTAACAGAGTCAGGAACAGTTGTCAGATTAATACCTTTTTAAAAAACTGAGTACAAAGCAAAAGGAATCAGGGGTGAACGTGATGAACACAATTGCCATTGTTTGATTTACATCTCAAATGTTTAATGGGTCGCAATGTTTAAAAAAAAAAAATTAATTGAACTTCATATTCATATAATTTTTACCTAAAAAAGATCAGTAATAGTTTTGGTGAGGCTATGGCTTATTGCCTTGTGGGATTGAGAAATGTAAATTCTGATTTCTCACAAAGTGTCACTAGCGTGCTGGTTATCATTGTCATAAAACTGTCTGATGTCTTGATTATGCGCTCTCTGTCTTTGGTGTAAATGTGAGATATGACCAGCTGTGAGGCAAAATAAAGCAGGATATTTACATGAGCGATTTGGGGAGATGACTTAGCAATATGAGAGCCAATCCCCTTCTGGGATTTCAACTAGAGATTTAGTTGCAGTAGATTGTGTTGCACTCCTTATCCACCTACACCTATATTTCTGTTTTGTTTTTTTTTACTTCTTTTTGTTGCACTGTGATTTTTAATTTCTGAGTAATTTAGGATTTGGCCCTCTTTCCCATTTAGTATAGCTTGTTTGTAATCATAACACACTACAATAAGTTACTTACCTTGGTAGGGTCTGTATACCATGTTTAAATAGCAAGGCTTGTTCAGTTTATCAGTAGGATGATGCTGTTATTATCAACTCAGACACCCAACGTACTTCCTCTCCGCGTCTGACTAAACACTTCGGATGTATTGAGCTTTTTCTTACTGCTGACGTGCCTGAGAGCGTATAGCGCAGAACTCCACATACGCTCAGCACAGCTTCTTTCCTCCCAGCAGCAGGATAACTTGTTGTTCCGAAGTCATTCAATCCTCAACAGGTTAACAGGAAGCTGGAGCCCGAGACACAAGGCACCAAATGGTACTTCCCATGCTCCCTCCCTCCAGGCAGGAAATTTAAAAATACCAGCCAGCTGAACAGGCATGTAGTTGAGGGACTGGGAGGAGAAAGGGAGGGAGTCTCAAACAACAGGGGGAACATGTACAAACACACACACACACTATCAAGCTAAGGGTCAGGAGAAATTCCATTCATGCTTGACATAGTTAGATGTCCTAGGTTACCTTGTCTATTTTAGATAACCCCTGCTCTCAACCTAAAGTAGTTTTTTTCCGCAGAGACAATGATAACAGCCTCAGTATCCATGAGGGATCCTGAGAATGATGAGCACAGAAGGTGGTTGTGCCTTAATCACTGTTTAACCCTACAATAAACTGGTATTGACTCCTGACGCTAATAGCTCTCAATGACAGAGGTTGTCCTTCATTTCCTCACTATGCTCTGTGTGTGTCTCATTAATAAAGAGTCTAAATATATCAATTCATCTTCAAACCACTTAACCAGGATAATGATGAGGGACGTCAGTTCATCACAGGGAATATCACATTCTATAGACAAACTGGAAATATTAATTCACCTAAATGCATTTCTTTTGACAGCTGGACTAGACAACAGAACCTGGAGTAAACGCACACAACACAGGGAAAACATACAAACTACACAGAAATAAAGTGGGAATGTGATTCAAAACACACATCAGTAACACTAATCATGCTACTACAAGAGTCTAAGTATAAAACACAATATATATTTACAGTTTTATTTTTTTGTGGTGGTGAGTGATTCTCCAGATTGGAACAGTGCATCTTTGATCAGAAGGTCACAGGTTCTAGTCCAGTGATCTACAGAATGATTGTACCCTTAGTCTCAATGTCTCCAGGGGATGACTGACCCTGCTCATCTCAACTGTACATCAGTTTGGATTAAAGCATCAGCTACTATGTAAAACCTATTATGAACAGGAAAGGTAATCTAGAGAAACAATTAGACATTCCCGATAGATATAGATAGATAGATAGATAGATAGATAGATAGATAGATAGATAGATAGATAGATAGATAGATAGATAGAT
>JAODJW010000007.1:2675480-2722338 GCA_026777045.1 Hyperopisus bebe
CATTTCTAAAGAATGCTTTCAGCACCTTGTTGAATCAATGCCACGTAGAATTAAGGCAGTTCTGAAGGCGAAAGGGGATCAAACACCGTATTAGTATGATGTTCCTAATAATCCTTTAGGTGAGTGTATGTGTCTTTGTGTACTCTAGCTTTTTGATTTATGTTTCTAACTGAATCAAGCAAAACCTTGATATTACACCTACTATATGTCCCTCACTATATTTATGCCTAAGTCACACTAACTGCTACTCTTTCAGTAATACAATTGGATTTCAAATGATAATACTCGCTCAAACCAACAACGCCACAAACCCCCAACAGGCACCGATTTTTTCCAGGGTTTTTTATAGGTTTTCTCCTCTCGCTGTGAACAATGACACGGCGGTCATGTGACTGATTTTTCTAAACATTTTGTAAACTTCATATCGAGACCAGAAGTTTTGGATGTCTTCAGAATGGATCAATCCTGGGTGCCGAAATTTCCATCTCTAGAACAGACATATTTCTAGGGTGATTATTAGGAATCGACCGATATTAGGATCTTGCTGATTATTGATATCTGGGTTTTATTTTACCGATTACCGATATTATTACAAAGTGCGCTAATGCGGCCCCACTACCGTCATTTCCTCTGTACCTGGGGAACCGCACTGCTTCATTTAAAGTCCCGCCCATACCAATCTCTGATTGGCTAGATGACATACAATTAATAGCCAGTCACCACTGAAGCCTCACTGTGATGAAGGTAAAGCAGCTCATGTTTCCCAAGTGAAAACAATACAATCCTCCACACTCAAAACACCACGTAGCTCTTGTGAGCTGTTACCATAATTAAAAGCCTTCCTGGTTTCCCGGTTATAGCGCTGAAATGTCGGAATAACAAACTTTGTTGCAGTGATAATGTGAGCATGCAGTGGGATGTGCATGCATTGTTAGTACCTGTAATAACCAAGTGTTAATAGAATTACCAGGGCTTATGAAAGTTTTCCAAATGCCTGTCCACCCCTACTTTAACTAACATGCAAAAAAATCGCCCTTATTAATCAGCTGCATACACACGAAACACCTTGAAACAGTCATGTTCAAAGATGAAGCGGTCCATAGCTGAATATAAAAAAACCTTATGAGTACAAAGTGTTAGCAAATCAAATTATGATAAAGCTGGAAGCACCTAAACCCGAGCAGTACATGCATTACTCCTCCATACGAGATGGTGCTAGAACTAACGTCAATATAAATGACTAGATAAATGAAATAATGTCTGCAAGTTGCAGAATTTGAAGGACTGTTTACCTATCAACATTTACTCATTCTTTATTATTTATTTAAGCAAAATGAATTAATGGTTATTAAACCTTTTAAATCTTTTATTTTGATTTGTCCAGCTCAGACTTATAGTTTTTATTAGATGTTTTATTTAAAGCAGCTTTGTTACGAATACTTAAGAATCTAAAAAGTATACACTTTTTGTTTGTATAATGAATAACTTAGCCATTGATTTAACATTGACTTTAAATAGAGCAGCCTTGGTGTAATTACTTCTCATTCCAGATGGATGCAAAGAAAACACCAAAAAGCGCTGTTTGGAACTATTTTACTCGTTCTACCAGAGTACCCATATATAATTACTTATTACTTTGTTTTTATTTATTTATTTGTTAGTACTTTTGCTATCTATATTTTAATTAAATTTAATGTAAAAAAAGATAAGTAATAAAGGCAATATTTTGTGTTGGTGTTTTCAGAGATTTTCATTTTTACTGTAAGTATATATATCAGTTCCAAATATCAGCTATCGGTAATCATTAACTAGCAATAATCACTATCGGCATCGGCCCTGAAAAACCAATATTGGTCGATTCCTATGATTATAACCTGTTGCCACTGCTGGGCTCGTTTAACTACAATATTTAGATTTCAGTGCTGTTGATTTTCTTCTATTTCTGGAAGGAATGTCTTTTTACTTTTCTTAATTTTCCTATTCAGACATGGATATTTGGTTTATGCTTGTGATTTGGATATTTCAGTGTTATCAGACTTTTTTGTTCACTGTGTCAAGACATACAGTTTAGATGAATTGTCATCTCTAAATTTTCCCTGTTATGTGCAATGTGTGTCCTGTGATAGTGTGTCTACATTGTGTTGGTTTTGGAAAGAATATAGATTTTTTAAAGAGATTCTGTGGGACATGTATACGGTTGTCATTAGAGGTGTTGTTAGTACCACATTGCTTTTCAGTCTTTCTACTTGTATTTTGTTTTGGCCATTATTTGTATTGAGATTAGGCAATCTGAGACTTGTGAAGGAGCAGGGTGGACATTTTTTAAATTCTCAGGCACCAACGTCTCCTTGGATTCAGTTGTCAGCCTATTTTTCAAATGTCATGCTAATACGGTCCACTGTGATTTCAAAGCATTGATATACTGTAGTGTATTGGGTCATGGTGACTCAGTAGGAAGTACTATGGCATCCCGCCTTTGGTGTTGTGGGTAAGGGTTAGGGTTATCTGTCCCTGCTTTGTATGTGGTGTTTGCAGATTCTTGTGTGTTTGCGAAAGTTTCTTATGAGCACTGCGAGTTCCTTCCACAGTCCAGAGACAAGCAGCAATCAGCGTCTCTAAATTTCCGCGTGCGTCCATGCATGCGTGAGAGAGGCTGTGTGTCCTGTGATGGACTGGTATCCAGTTCAGAGCCTACTATAGCACACGCGGTTTAAGTCCAGTATCCAAAAAGAAATAAAATACAAGTTAGAGAGTTTAAAGTGAATGTGAGCACTGCTGTTGTTAGAGTATCTGCTACTGGTCTATTCGCTCCTAATAATTATACATAATTACGTCAAATGAGGAAATTGCAGGGAATTGTTTATCAATGGAAAGAGATGGGTGCTTGATTACTAGTATAATTATAGGTGTGTGTCGTCTGTGGAGTTGATTAAAGGTCCAATTATCCTTAAAAGAATGATTTTTTTTTCTGACCCGTGGAAAACAGCTGCCTCAACCCAATCTGTAGCAGGATTCTCACGTCTTACATGTCTATGGGAGGGTGACAGCCTTGACTCTTTCTTTTAGGTATACGAACATGTATATGAGACGGTGGACATTAACAGCACACCGGAAGTCAGAGCAAACGCTACTGCTAAGGTAAACCCCCTTCAGGTGCTCCTGTCCACACCTTCATCTTCACAAACGGTCTAATTCATCTTCTCCATCCCAAACACGTTTTTCATTCAGTATATCAGTAATGGTTGTCCCATTAAAAAATGAGAAGTAATGTATCTAGTTGGTCTTTTAATGTACTTCTTTTAATAAACTAATTACCATTAATAATAGATGAATTATCCTCATTATTAAATAATGACATGGCCCTGTGGTTTCTGGCCACCTGTTGTTAGCTGCAGGATTAAATTAAGTCTTATCTTTTTCATTAATGGGCCAGATTCTGGCCAAGAATGAACCAGGCAGTGTGCTTCTCAATAGACAGTTAAACAGTGTAAATCATTGTCTTGATTCATGATGTTAATTTCATTTCTGGCCAAATGGAAAAAGGAAGGATTTGCACTTCATATCAGCTACAATTTTTGGAACCCACAGCCTTGCAGGTTGTGTGGTTAAACTGTTCTTGGCTTGAATTACATTGGTTATTTCAAATCATTTTTCTGTAATGTTTTCAAACTACCTTACAGCTTGCAAACAACTGCATATCTGTGTATCGTTAGCAAGAATCAATCTGTAATTGATTTTTAATTTGCTGTAAATATGTCACAGGCTATACTCATGGGCAGGCTTTCTGTATACATTTTTCTTGGGCATTGTCATATTGAAATACTCTCGATATATGATGCATCAAGGCTGGGATCCCCAAAACAGTGTTTAAGAACTATTGTAGTTTCTTACACAATATATGAATCCATAAATTCTTTAATATTGTACTTTTTTGTCGTAAATAAAAGAGGAAGCAAGAAGTGGTTGTAATGCCCCATAAAATACCAGTCTGTCCACAGATATTCTCACTTCCTGTGTGTTGTTTCTGTGTAGTGTGCATTGTCATTGTAGGCAATCAATATGCAAAAGGGCTCAGACCAAGCTAATTGGTGGCAGTCTCATTAACAGTGCTAATTAGGTGTGAGGAAACATTGAGATCGACCTGGAGCAGTGCACACACGATGCAGTTGCAGATCTCCCTCTCTAAATTCCTCACTTGGCAGTAGACGCTGAAGACAATGCACATTTTTTCCTTGTGTGCTGGTTTTGGCAGCAGTGCGACTGCATCTCTGTCAGAGCATTCAGGTGATGTTCAGTGTTTAATTCAGCATCTCAGCAGAAGGCTTGCTGGCCGCATGAGTGAAGCACACAGACCTCGATTATGGCTTTTAATTACAAGCCAGAGCCAATTGAACCCAGGTGATCTGCTTTGCCTCTGTTCTCTAAGTATATACAGCACCCTGCAGTTTTGTTAATATTATACATTGAGGAAGGTACAGTGCAAAACATTAAGAAAACACAAATGCTTTAAGAAAACAAAACACCATCGTTTTGTCAGTGTTTTTCTGTGAGATGGCACAGTAGCTTGGTGGGCAGTGCCTAATTGGTCTCTCTCTAAATTACCCATAGAGTTTCATTGTGTGTGACTGTTAGCATGCATGTGCCCTGGAATGGACTGACGCCCTTTCCAGGGTGTACCTTAGCCTAGGATAGTCTCCCATGATCCTGACCAGCATAAGCTGGTTGAAGATGGATTGGAAGATTCTTACATTTTCTTAATTTTTGGGTCCAAATGACCATTTCAACATTTTTAATCCGGTATGTTTTAAAATTCCGAGGGGTCTTGGAATGACATCGATGGCATTTTAATCATTGTCACATTTCCCAGAAGTTCTGCTTGTACAAGTGAAAAGCCATCCGATTGTCTGGTAACATTTTAAGCTCATATTTATGTCTCGGGGAACCACAGACTGTCCACATTTTTGCTCCCTCCCAGCTCTCAGCCAAACAGGAACACCGAATACCTGGTACCGGCGCACTGGAAGCTGAGAGGAAGCAAAAACGTGGACTGTCCGGTGTTCCTCGAGGACTGGGTTGGGAAACACTGTCTTAGACTATATACAAAGCCTTGCAGGGTTTTCTTGAACAATGTGCATAGTACTTGCTCTAGGACTCTATTTGATGTTATTCTGACAGCAGGCATCACAATAAATGCCGTGTTAATTTATTGCTGGTGCCATTTTCATTAACATTAACATTATTAAGGGGGAAAAAAAATGGAATGCTAATGTAGCGTGTCAAGAAAACAACATCTCTAGCATTTAACATGAGCATTCATATCTACTATAGAGTCTGTGAAAGCATCATGTTTTATAAATTTATAAAAGGACTTCCATTACATTTGTGGTGTGATTCCCTGTTGACGGTTGAGAAATGTCGGTGCAAGGCAGCCTCATGAATGCTGAATGGAGCTTATTGAGTGATTTCACCCTGCTAGCATGTCACTCTGAAGTGAAAAGAGAGAAATTAAATGTAGAAACATTTAGTGGTGAAACATTTGGGTACAACAGGATTAATAGTTTTTTTTTTTAACAACATCGCTTTTGGTTAAAAACAATAAAAAAAATTTACGAGGAATTTTCCCTACATTGACATGAAGACTAACTTCATGTTAAATTCAGCATTTTTGTTACTTAGGAGTGAGTCTGTCACCAAGATTGTTAAACTGGGTCAAACTAGTTTCAGCAGGGGTTTTTCCCTCCTCCAGGTGTATAAATAATAAATAGAAGAGATTCTGACAGCCTGTGCTGCTCATGCTAAGAGTTTAAAGGTACAAAATCTGAGTTAAACCTTCATGATGAGATATTCCTTGATTATAGTTGGCTCAAACACCAAATATTTGTCATCTTCTTCAGCCCCCTTGGTGCAACAAACCAGTCTCTCTCAGACACATGGATTACATTTACTTTTATTTAGCAGATGTTTTTACTCAAAGCGTCATATGTGCAAAGGCAGAAAATACATTACAAGCAGGCCCTCTCGTCCACTCGTGTATCTCCTATACAAGATAGCATTTTACAGTTCCAGCCTGTACTGTAACACAAAGCCAATTCTTCTTTGTCCAATGCACATGTTGGCTTTGGTCCCAGTGTGAATTTTGCATTGAACTCAGTAACTTAAGTGGTGCTTTAATTTCCTGGTAGTACTAAGTATTATAAATAATTGCAATGTTTAAATAAAAATAGGTTTGATATATACACACACACACTTTTTAATTTTTTTTTACACCGTTTGTGCTAACAATATTAAAATACTGATCAGTATCATGGGAATCTAACATTTCAAAGACATGTTCTGTGAAATGTTGAAAATGTATTTGTCTAATTTGTTTAGCTATCTAGCCAATTAGATGTAGCTACATTAGCTGCTAATGTTGGGATCCACTGTGTAATATCATTTCTGAAAAACACATTCAGCTGCTCATCTGCCTTGTATCCGTTAACACGGTATAAAACGCTCCTGTTACTGCAATGGCCAATTAGGCATAATGGTGCCAGAAGAGGGTACAGAGAGAGAAGGAGAGAAGATATAAAAAGACACCCCTTTGTCAGTCCCATAAATTCTTAACAAAATAGCAGGAGAAACAGCCATGTTTCCTGCACTCTCGTGTCCTCCTCCGTGTTTTCTCCTCATTACATAATCGTGACACACAGGATGATGCCCAGTACCACAAACTCCTACCCATATTACTACATGTTTCTGTAGTTGGATGCTGAGTTTTTATTTATAATTTCTTCTGTCTTTTCTTTATTGTTAACGGGCAGTTATCTACTTGTTAAGCATAAGTGCTCTAAAATACAATAATACATCCGGTGTGTGAAACGTGTTAAATCTTTAATTAGGGTACATTATCAGAATAGTCCAGTCAGTGTTTAATTTTTGTGCTGTTGTCAGGTTTTTTGGTTTGCATGCAGATGGTTTTCTCTGAAAGTGAGTAACTTTCTGTGAAGGTATCTGTGTTGTTTCTGGCTGCCCCCTCCGTGGACGGCCCTGTGGGGCAGCAGGCTGATCAGGGGTGGTTTGCAGTCACGTACAGTTCAGCAAGGTTGTCCAGAGTTGGCCAGTCTATTTTTGGTGCTGCTCAAAGGCATTTGTTTTAAATTAATTTGACGACTTTTATGTCCTGTGTGCTGCCTCACGTCGCTCCATTATAGTTTGTGTGTCATACCTGTGTTTGAGGCCGCGTATACAGTGGGTGTCTTGTGCATTTAGCTGGGTTTGAGAAAGCTGCTAGCTCATTTCTGAAATGCTATGAAAAGACCTATATAAAATTTTGCACTGGCTTGTGTAGGGGTGTGCGATATGGCAAAAATATATCATGATTTCTGTTTTTCAGGCTGGATCGCAATCTATGAACTTATCAAGATGCTTTTTCATGTTGGTATTTGAGACTGTTCTGCAAGTTACTGAACAGTACAACCAAGCTAATTTCCCTATTTTAAAAATACAGCTCAATAATGTAACCAAACCTAAACGAAAGCCATAGTATATTCTTTCAGGCATTTTCTTTTGATGTGGTTAAAAAGGTTTGTTTTGCCATCCAGTGTGCAAACCTTATCTTTGCAAATTTTGCAAATAACTGGTGTTTGCGCCTTGTCAGTTTTGGAAAATCCAGCAAAGTTCTGTACTACCGATATTGAATTGTTTTTAGGGGCCAACTACGTTGCCAAATGGGAAATGTTGCATGTTGGGCCGAGAGCGTGAAAGGGAGAGAGGAAGACATCCACTACTGTTCACTGTACCGGTTTATTGGTGTGTTGAAACAGATTTGCCTGACAAAACAACTTTAGATTCGAGTATGAGCCATAGAACTGCAACTGACACTAACCCGATTTAATACTGTCAAATCGCACACCCCTAGACTTAAGTCTTCAGCCCCATTTATTGAGCTGAGGTGATCGCTTTTGATGGTTGCATATAACTTCCTGAGTCTTACCTCTCCCCTGGTAGGCCACGGTGGCAGCATTTGCAGCCAGTGAAGGACATTCGCATCCGCGTGTGGTGGAGCTGCCCAAGACGGAGGAGGGCCTGGGCTTCAACATCATGGGGGGCAAGGAGCAGAATTCGCCTATCTACATCTCTCGCATCATCCCCGGGGGCATCGCCGACCGCCACGGGGTGTTGAAGAGGGGGGACCAGCTGCTGTCTGTCAATGGCACGGTAGGTGTCCACCAGCACTAAACATAACATGGATTTTCCACACGCTTCGCCGCTGCAGCTGCACACTACAGCTGTGCCGTAGGCACCAATGTCATCCTCTGATATATCTGTGTAATTTAATGTGCCAGGTGACTTTTTTGACAGGTAATGTGATATATAAAGTATTCATGGAATGGGTAGCTGTAGTGAAATGGAGTATCTCAGAGAATGGGAGCAGGTTCAGGTGCTGGAGAAGGTGCCTGTGTTTTCATCTCGTAGAGTGTGGAGGGGGAACATCACGAGAGGGCTGTGGAGCTCTTGAAGGCGGCGCAGGGCACAGTCAAGCTGGTGGTGCGTTATACCCCCAAGGTGCTGGAGGAGATGGAGTCGCGCTTTGAGAAGATGAGGTCTGCCAAACGCCGCCAGCAGAACAACTACCCCCAGTAACTTTGGGTTTGTCAAACAGGGTCTTTATCTTTCCTCTTCTCCTGTGGGCTTGCTTATTTCATCACTGTACATGACACTAAATCTCCTTCTCTTATGATGGCTTCTACCCATTATCACTGAATATCTTTCACTCTTCATCTACAATCTAATATCATAAAATGATCCTTTTTTGTTTTCCTGATATGTGCATGTAAATGTTTGGAGAGTCATTACTTCAGTTATGGGTTTAACCACTATGGTAATAATCCTCATCTGAAGCTGTGCTGGTATCATCCTGAGTTCATCTACAAGAACAAGCAATCAGCAGAGATGAGCACTTCTCCACATGGAAAATGTGTAAATAGTTCATTGTAAATTCTACACGAATGAACACAGGTTGTCCTTACGGGTTCGTAATTTAAGTCTGCTTGTTTTTATACTTCAGTCAGATTTTTTTATGTATGCATTGATTTTCAGTATTTGTGGGATTAGTAATCTAGGTCTGTGTAGATGTGGTAGGAAGTGTATGGGATAATCATTCGTAACTTTATTTTTTAGGTGATTGCCATTGGGGGTGTGTGTGAGTGTGAGTGAGAGAGATTGAAAGGACATGGACCTCTGAGATGAAATTAGTTGAAGGGGAAAGTGACTCTTTAATAACATGTAATTCAATTTAATATAATGACCATTAGGCATTTTTTTTGTTTTTAATATTTAAATTGGGCAGGTTCATAAATATATCCACAGGAGAACTATACCTCAAACTACAAAATAAAGAACATGCAATAAACCCATTTGAGGCAGAAACCAATGTAGCAGAAATTGTCTGAAAAACACAGGGTAGACGCACTGTCTGCCTCCGACCTCACACCTTCTGTCCCTTAACTGGGGCGGTTGCTAAGTAACTAAGTATCACCTGATACAGTTGGTTCCCTTTCACTGGACTATGCTGTGTGTCGAATTGGACTTTTTGCCACTTGCCAGCTTAGAGACAGGACAAAACCTTAAAAAAAGTACCACCTGCCACCCCTCCTTATTGTAGGCAACAGCTTTTAAATGAGCAGACTCAGTTTCTACTATCTTGAGTCTATACTCTTCTGCAGCCCACAAGTAAAGGAGAATAACAGCTGTATTCCTGATATTATCCAGTGCACTGCATATTGGATAAGGATGCCTTGTGAGCTATTCAGCTTGCATGACTGTGATAATCCTTTCCACTAGCATTTCAAATATTACTTCTTATAAGACATGAACATATTCATAAGTATGAAATGAATTATAGAGAGAGCATTCCTGGGGCTGAAATCGGTCTGCTTGAGTTGTAATCGACTCACCTCAGGGACACAGTGGATGATGTTTTTAACCAGCTGAAAGCTGATGATTAATTATCACCTGACATTGTGGGTATAGGTCCTGCAGCATTTTTCCAGCTAATGTCATTAAAAGTTTTGCCCTCCTAGTGTCACCCATACTGTTATTTTATACTGATTTTACAATACATTTTCTATTGAAAGTATCTGTTATTTAGGATTAGGAGTAGGGTGTCCTTATAATCTATGGCTGTGGATTTTTTATGTTTAATTTTTAAAACTCTGTGTGAAACTCCTGTCAGGTCCTTCTGTGTCAGGTATTTGTAGTAATTGTACATACTGCCTTTCGAAATTTATTTTCTTATTTATACTTAAACTGTATGTGCTTTACAGACAGGATAATGCATAACTACTTTATACATCAAACAGTCCAATTAATCTATGCAAACATGAGTGCAAGACCTTTACTGTTCCTCTGTAATTTGTCTAGATTCTGGAAGAATTAGGCATAGTCATTTAACTGTTACATGTTAACAACCCCACCCATCCAAAAAATCGTACGTAAGGAAAGCAGCACATTTATGGCTGTTGAACTTATGATGAGCTTACTCTGTGACAGCATAGTATCTGATATGATGGATATCCTTCCTGTCTCAGGACTGACCCTGCAAAAAGAATTAGCTTTTCTGAGTACTGTTCCTCTACAAGTTCACAATATTTGTCTTTTAATTTTGTTTCCCCCTAGAAGAAATTGCTGTTCTATTTTCTTTAATGAACCTTTGTTTTGATATTGTTCTCTTTTTAATAAAGTATGTTCATTAAAAATGATAATAAAATATCACTATTTATTTTTTATTTAGTACATTTCCTGTATCTTGAGTAACAAAACCAAGGATTACTGATGGTAAATGTGTTCCATTTGATTTTTTATTTAGGAAAAATGTTATACCTTTCCCACTTCTTTTGTGTAACACAAAGATGATTGTATACAATATTGCGGGAAAATAAAGTTATTTGCTTGGCTGGTACACAATAATCCTACAAAGTTTTTTCCAGTGTTTGCATCTGTTGGCGTGGCTGACAGGTTAGGTCATGCTGAGGTGTGTGTGGATTAGGGATGAAACGGTTACTGGTTTCGTGGTAAACCATGGTAAAATACCCGACAGTTATTATTACTGTTTAAAATGTTAGTTATTAAAATTGCATTTTGAAGAACTTGCATTCAATACTGTCCAGCATCAACCAAAGTTAGCAACAGTCTCCCAGTTACAGGAGCAGCATGCAACCTGGGTTTGTTTTGTGTCAGTGAAAAACATCACTGACAGCACTCCAGAGATTTTTAATGTTAATGCACATTTGATATGGGTTTCATATGTTAAGTGATAATACTTTATTGACCCTCATGGGTATTAGCTATGTTGTTACTGTAATGTTTAAGCAAACAAAGTGCATAGTGGTAATACTTTTATTTGGGGTTTTCAATATAAAACTTGGTGAAATTATTTCATGTTGTGTTTATCAGTGCTTTTGAATATTTTCAGAACATTCTAATAATTCGATAATGCTGATAACTGTAATACATGCTAGTTCATTGATGGGGGTCACTGCTGTAAAAATGGTGCCTTCCTTTGGATGAGACATAAAACTGAGGTCCTGGCATTCTTGGGTCATATCCCTGGGCTTCTTTTGAGAGAGTAGGGGTGGTACCCTGATGCCCTGGCTAAAATTGCCCACTGTGGCACTTTCATATCTGGCCTCCTAATCATCCTGAATATTTAACTGGTATGGCTAGGCGATATATCGATGATATATCGTGCATGCACAATAATCACCTGGGCTTCAGATGACAGCATTTGGCTGAACGCCAGCTTTTCGGTGCTATACGGACATTTATTTACGCCCATAATTCGGTAACAAGATTAGTAGTATGACTTAAATATTAATGAGATGCGTTTTGTGATACCGAAAAGTTAGTAATCTGTATAAACTTTGTTTCTTAAATTCAATTAGAGGAGCACACCACATAATACTGTTTTGGTATTCTAGGTTTGGTATACCTCAGTGCAATAAAAGAGGAGATCTTGTGGATAAACAAAGACGTTGGCGGTGTGGTGGTACTTTTTGCAGTTCTGACATCTATTAAACATAAGGATATGTGTATTTATACTAATAATGACTTTTGGGCTTCATACAAAGCCTCGTTAATATTTTAGCCATACTACTAAACTGCTTAATAAATTGTGGGCGTAAATAAATGTCAGTATAGCGCTGAAAAGCTGGTGCCTGGCCAAATGTTGCGCCTGTCATCTGAAGCCCTGATGATTATTGCGCATGCGCGATGTGATATCGCCCATCCATACTAACTGGTGAATTCTCTCCTGCCCCTTCACCGTCTTAGCTACTGTGTGGTGAGCATATAGCTGGAAAATGGTTGCCGTCTCATCATGCAGGTGGGTGCTACACAGTAGTGGTTCAAGTGGCACCTCATTGATTCTGTAAAGCGCTTTAGGAGGCATATATATATAAACAAACATTCATTCATTTTGCTTTTTAATAGTTTATGCACAATACATTTCAAGTCGTCCTATTGAAGTTCATTTGGAAATAAGTTTATAATTTACTGATGGAACTCTCACAATAAAGTGAAGAACACACCCTCACATTATTCTGACATCCATATTTTTCCTACCACCTGCCTATTCTGATTTCTTTGATCTTCAAATGAAAAAAATGTGAACATGGATTTCTGGAATATTTTGCCCTAGAACTTGAGACCAGGTGTCTTGCATGTTTGTAGCATGTTTACAGTCTTTCAGTTATGACAATCTGCAATATTGGAATGTATTTGGCAGAACAGGACAGCATCAACCTAACCATAGCAATGTCAAAAGTTTTGCTATTCCTCAGAGTTACCTCTAGGTGGTGCTGCTTCTCCATTTTTAATGGAATCTACTAATAAATATTTAATGACGAAAGTAAAATATCTACTTTAAGGTATTTACTCCATAGGGTAAGTACGGTAAATATTCTAAGTTTATATTCAATCACAGCCAGTCGTTCCATAGATTGTTTCAGATTATGAATGATTCAGTATTGTATTTTCAAACAATTTCTTCAGGGATAAAAGTATTCTGATTCTACAAAGAATCATTGATTGGTAATTTATCTTGTGAAATTGCTGCAGATTTAACGGTATTGTGTGCTTACCATTAAACTATAAAATGATGACTCAAGATGAGAAATTTAACCAGTTGTTTTTTCTTGATTAATTTTTACTTAAAGTTGGAATTTCAATATAGTATTATTTTCTTTAAATATTTTCCCAATTGTATGTAAAATAAAATATTTTAAAAGTATGAGTTTTAATAGAGTATTGTTTTCCTTAAATATTTTCCCAAGAGTTTGTAAAACCAAAAATTAATTTTAACTAAGTGACGAATTTGAACTGTTCTTCTGGATGTTAGTCTTTTACAAATGTCAACCGGTGTCCCTGCTGCAGTCAAAAGCAGCAACATTAACCACTTATAAACAGTCCCCATCATGTCCGTCTGTTCACCACTTAAATGGGAAGAGGCTTGTGCAACTACTTGGGTTTAGAAAAATATTTGCTTTCCCCAACGAAATCTGTATACCTTCACCTGTATGTCTTCTAGTTCTATAAGTGTTGGGTTGGACTGAACCCAGCAAAATAGTGTCTAACAGGACAGAATTACTCCTGTTAGGGTTACTTATGGTTGCATAATATACATATGTGAAGCTCATTACTTTTACTGTGTGGGTTTCAACCCCCAAGCCCATTGTAATGCTAAGCAGCACTTTTTAAAAAGAAAATAAACACATAGACAGATAGATAGATAGATAGATAGATAGATAGATAGATAGATGGAAAGATAGATGACATATGTCCCAATTAGGAAATGAGCCCCACCACCTAAGCGTAACACTTTTAAAACAATATATTTGCCATATTAAAACATGGAAAATTCTTAGTCATGCTACACCTTATTTGCATCCACATATAAACATGTTATAAATAGCTATCTTATAAGGTTGACTAACCCACCATGTCTCACTTTTGTCAGTTTTTATGGCAATAAAACTTAGTTGTACTGTTATTGTAGGCTACTGTATATTAGTGTTCTATGAGAAATAATTGAATTTTGCCAAATAATTCAATATTACCAAGTCACTTTTCAATACAAGCTATTGAAGCCACTCCCCTTGGAGATGTTCCTTTAGGGAAACATCATGGAGATTTCTGCAATGTACTTGGCAGGTATTACTCAGCCAGTCAATAATCAAGTTAAGAAACATATAAAACATAAGAAATTTACAAATGAGAGGGGGCCATTCGGCCCATCAAGCTCGTTTGGGGAAAACTTAACTAATAGCTCAGAGTTGTTAAAATCTTATCTAGCTCTGATTTAAAGGAACCCAGGGTTTTAGCTTCCACTACACTAGCAGGAAGAGTTTTCTCAAATCCTTTTTAAAATGTTCTCCCACTAATTTCCACTTATGGCCACGAGTTTTAGTATTTAAGGTTTGAATTAACTGACTTGTGGTTTTTTTTTCACTTTACATTATGAATGCAAAAATGCAACTATTCAGCCTATGCAATAAGATTTCCCTCCAACCAGACAAAATTTACATTTCAGTGGGACTTCAATAGGGGGCGGCGCGGTGGCACAGAGCAATGTTGCCAAGCAAGTTTCTGTTCCATGTGTGTCGAGTTTGCATGTTCTGTTGGTGGTGTTGTGGGGTATCCTCCAGTTTCCCCCCACAGTGTCAAACATGCTGGGGTGAATTGGAGTTACCAAATTGTCCATAGATGTGAATGGTGCGTGTGGGTTACAATGGGTTGGCGCCCCATCCTAGGTTATTCCAAGCCTTGCACCCATAGCATCCAGGATAGGCTCCAGACCCCTGTAACCCTGAATAGGACAAGCGGGTAAAGAAACTGGATGGATGGGACCTCATTACTTCACCAATTACATGTTTACAGATTGCATAAAGAGTAGGCAACTATTCTATGTGAATAAATCAAGCCTCTTATTGTTTCTATTGCTGCGTGTGTACCAGACAGGAGAACCTCTTTGCTAATATTACTGTACTGATGAAGCATAACGTACGTGACACTGGTCAACGATCCTCAGTAACCTGGCCGTTAAAGAACCTGCAGGTTTCTCCATATACAGATGCCCTATATCAAAGGGGTGAAGACTCTCTTTACCCATAAGACACACGATTTTTAGCGCATTTTCCTATCACGGTCTCCGGGGCGGATTTAAATTTTTTATCTTTGGTTTTTTAGCAGTCATTTCACTGTTTTATCTTAAGCTAGACGTGTATGCTCTGTGTTGAGTTAAAATGGTGTTTTAGCACGGTTGATACAGAAAGCGATTAGAACAACAGCCGTATAAGGATCTGATTGATTTTCCCCGTGATATCCAACTACACGGTACCGAGAAACCCCCGCAGCTTAACTTGGCGAGCCGGTAACGTCACGATGTTATTAATTCGTAGGCTGGGCTTATTCGCATATTCACAAGGTGGTGGTGCTATATGTCCCGTAGGGTTTGGAGTGAGTGAGCGAAAGAAAGCAAGCTGAAGAGCTCTAAGAAGGGAGGAAACGCGAGCAACTGCTGAAACCTAATGTCTCTGTGTCTACTTTTTTCTTTTTTTCTATACGAAGACCCTGAAGAAAAACTCAACATGAAAACAGTGCATCTTAGTTTTTTAAATAATATTTTTCAAATTTAGCATCCACTGTGACCAAAGGCTGCAGGAGTATTCAGGGGCAACTCGAAAGAAGTTAAATTCTTAGTTTTAATGGGACATAGAAAGCGTAAAAAAGTTGTTTACGATGTTCCTGCTAAACGTACGTTATAGGTCTTGAATTAGGATAAATTGTGGAATTCCCAGTACTATCCACCTAAAATTTAAAGTGTTATCTCAAAAATATCACAGTTCTTTGCAGAAAACAAAAAATAGGGAGCTATGTTTCATTTCATGGAGACTGGATCGTGAAGATGGATTTACTGTGTTAGACACTACGGACTATGGATTTGCACGTCAAACTTTTATACAAATGATTTGCTCGTCGAACGCTGCTGTTTTCCTCTTTTAAAAGGGAGATAAAACCGAATATTTCGAAAGGAAATCAGGAAAATCTGACTTCGTTCATATAAAGTATGAAAATGTGCGTTTTGCTCCTGGGGATAGTGCTTTCGGGATGGTGTTTATTGCCCGGCCAGGGGCAGTCCAGCCCACGGCTTTGCCCGATTCCGTGCCGCTGCGACGGACTGGAAGGTGCTGATTGCTCTGGGAGAGGGCTGGTCACCGTCCCGTCTGGACTAAGCGCCTTCACTTACTATCTGTAAGTATCACAATCTTTCATACAGCTGCAGACTGATGCAGTCACAACTTCCAAATAGCAGAAGTAGTAGAATGCATCTAAGTTTTCATTGCTCAGCATCGTTTCATATTTTCATGTTAATTGTACGAGTTCAGGAATATCGATCATTTACATTTAAGCTTTTGCTGTTTCCAAAAAAAAAAAAAAAAAACGACACCAAGGGTCAAAATGGGAACAAAAGGAACGAAGTGCAAGTAAGCAAGCCTGGGACAGAAAACTGCGAAGTCTCCCTTGTCCGTTTCCTGATGTTTTTTCCCTTCTTTTTTCTGGTGGTTATACAATTACACTACCTTTAGATATGCGTGTTTCTATGTGACGTTCATTACCCCCACCCTTTTTGAGTATAATTTATTAGTGGCTAAAGGAATTCTTAATGTTCTGGAAATTCCCTTGAAGCAGGGAATACATTAGTATTACTATATAATTAGAATGAAATTAAAACGCCAGTTCAGCTGCCCATCATCCAATTTTTATGCATATCTTTTTAATGAAAAATATTAGTGTCGCACATGTATACTTTGTCATTTATCATCAGATACATATAAAATGCAGCTTTAAAAATAATTATTTGAAAGTTGCTAATTTATAAGACTTTGTCAGAGAGCAAGTACCAGGAATATGTAGGGAAGTTAACCTTAAAATCTACTTTTTATGCAAGTGTGTTGAAACAATTCAAATGAATACATATGTGTTTTTCTTAAATTCTGCAACCAAGCTGTGTTGTATACGATTTAACCATTGCTCAGCACCTTTTAATCTTTATAAGCCTTCTAAGAAATGTAAGAGAAAACAGTGATGCATGTGTTTAGTTTTTAAAGAAAATGGTACATAATTATTAGTCAGCACACTATCATTAGTGCCAAAAACAGCAACAGGCTTCTAACAAAAAGATTCAAATCCTGCACGGAAACTGCAGTTAAGCCCATGTGATACACTTTACACAGTTTTTCTGTGAAATACTCAGCTATCTGCTTACAAAGTTGCTTTTGTTTTTAGCTCGATCGTTTAGCATAAACATCTTTAAATATTGTTGTCTCTGCTTTGAAAAGCAAATCTGTCACATTAAAATGAAATACTGGATTATCTTTTGTTCCCAAAGCTTCGCCATTGATCTGCCAACGCACAGAATGAGCATGCAGATCATGAGAATATCCTCGTGCAGTAGTTTCACCTCCCACATCTGTGCAGAGACATCTTGATGGTGCAGTACATTCACATACACTTGGCACTCACCTTTCCTGTCACACCCCAGGAATGCACAGGGAAGCTCACAACAGGCTTTTTACAGACTAAGATATGTTTAGGAAGTCACTAATGCATTATAGCTTAGGCTAAAATAGTTCAACAATAAGGTCATCACTTTGGCTAGAAGTACTTTTACTAGATTATTTGCTCTTTTCATAAACTTGGTATCCTCTAATGTGGAACGCTGTGTATTTCTTTGTCTAATTATAAAGCATATTTTAAAGCTTAATCATCATATTAGCTTGCTCAAACATGCACAGCACTTGTTGGCAAAGGGAGATGGCACACCGGCAATCTATCACTCAATACCCATATTTGCAGAAAGTGAAGTCCCTTTTAACTTGAAATATTTTGTCACTTACAATATTCAGATTCTGTTGTCTGTGTTGTCATTCAGTGAATAAGCCATGTTTCATACATTTCACTTTTAAAATGTTTACACATTTTAATGCTGACTGAAAAGCCAGTTGGCTTTTCCACTTCTCTTGCAAACTGGCACATTTGGCAGATTGCACTGGTGAACTGACAGTAGAACTGCACGATTTATTGGTTAATTATACACTATGGTGACTTTCCAGTTCTCAAGCAGGATTTGTGCCACATTCTCTACATTGGTGAAAAGAAGGTAGTTTAATAACTGTGAATGTTGTTAAAAAGAAATACTTATACATAATATATACATAATACAAATAATATGTTTACTTCTCTCTATATATATATAGCTAACAATAATTAATAATGTATTTTTTCAATTACTTTTTGCCTTTTAATATTGTATTGTAATATTGTAGATAGACAGAGATAGATAGATACTTTATTAATCCTGAAAGAAATGTAGTATTCTCTGTAGGTCCAATAGTTTGCATCACAAAGACATTTGGTATTTTAATGTAGTTCAAATTTTCATTTTATAGGCCAGTTGTAGTCCGCATGCAAAGCCACATTGCAGGTGCTAAGGTTAGTATAGGGTTCAATAAGTAAATTAAGGTTTTGGGGCAACCCAAGTCTTTCAGCACTACGACATTTGAAAGCTAGCAGCCTTGAAATGCTGTGTAATTAGATATAGCTAAATGTGCACCACGTTTTTGTTACATCAGGGTTAATATGTACATATTTGGTTTGGTAATATTTACTGTTTAACCTCTCTGAGAGTCAGAAACATAGTTTGTAGGTCAGAACAACTGAAGTAAGAGAGGAGCCAAAAATGGGTGGAAAGTGATGCAGGATTTCTGATGATGACTGTTGTTGTTGTTGGGCATCACGGTGGTTCAGTGTTGCTATTTGTAGCAGTTGGAAGATGGATCATGGGCGTAAATTATGGGGGGTTTGTACCTCCCCCAATAATCACCATAAGCCAATACAACCCCCTGGGCCCTCTTACATTGGTGGAGATGTCCACCCCCTCAACACTCAACCCAAAGTTATGCCCTTGAGGTGAATGGATTATTAATATTATTGTTATTAATTTATTTGATTTCATTTTAATTTGATCATTGAAAAGATTATTTCAGTTTTTTTTAGCATGCTTGCTTTAAAAAGATGAAACACAAGAAATTCAATAATATAAATTCAATGTTCCATGCTTTCCCACTGAAAGAAGTCACCATATTAGTTTTACCTTGATAGGGCAAGGACACGCAAGAATGAGTAGACTTTAGTAAAACATTAGTTTGTTGACTGACTTTTAATTCAAGTCTGCTGTTCTCTGCTTTTGTCAGAGAATATGTAGCCACTGTTCAGCTCTTTCAGGTAATCAGCAGTATTTTTCTGTGTTGCCAGAGAAATGGAGACAGAGTCAAGGTCTAAATTTGTACATTGTAACATAAGTATTTTCTAAATGTTCAAACAAATCCAGCTGAGGTTTTAACTGGGCAGTTATTGCTTCTATATATGTATCACCAGCTTTAGTACTTCAGTGTAAGCAGGGATTGTGCAGGAGACAAAATCCCTAAGACTATAACTTATCGTGTCCAATACTGAACAGATGTTCAGCACTAGGCAGCCTTTGCCAAGGAGTCCTGGACTAGCTGAGTCCAAACAAAAGCATTAGCTTACTTCTTTGCTCCTGCTTAAATTTCAAAGCTTTTGATACATTTGCATCAAATAAGGGCGATGCCTGGAGCCAATTAAAAATCTGCCTACTTGCTCCTGGTTCGTTTATGCATGCTGCCTCACAGCCTTTCCTACCAGGCATGAAAAAAAGCTTGTCGTTCATGTTGTTAAGCTGTACTGTCAAGCAGGAAGACCTGTGAGTGTTATGGATTAAAGCAAGAAGAATGTGTCACCAAGCAGCCTGGTCTCAGACATGCGGAAGAGCTTGGTCTTTTGGGTAGTGCTGGGCCATCAGTTTGTCAGGAACAGGTTTTTCAGATCAGAGTTGGGTGACGCATCTATTTCGAAGCTTTCAAACATCTGCAGAGTGGATGGTGCTCAGCTGGATGCACAAAACAAACTTAAGCTTTGGAATTCCCAGGGAGAGAGCAACATGAGAGCAGCGGCTCTGTGGGTGGTATGAGGTCAAGGGTCACGGATGTCTAATGAAGCGTGGTGCCACTGAGGCAGATCTTGCCTTTTTGAGGTGGGATTTTGGGGGGTGGGAGACTGTTCACTAAATGCATTATTCAAACACACTGCAAATACTCTGGAGTGAGAAGCTTAGGAGTTCCACATACCTACATTGTACATTTAATTAATGTTCTGTTGTATACTTCACTCATGCTTCTGCAGTGCAGCTTGTGGAGGATGGTAGTGGGTCTGCATACTGTAAAGTTGACTGTGGAGTGAGAAATCGTTTCAAAAGATCTGCTGCTCTGGGGTAGAAACAGCTGCTTTACCTGTCCCTATACCACTGGATTTACAGAGAAATGCAGACGTATAGCTCTCTTACCAAATACCATTTTAACAGTGACTGATGAAGCCCACTGAATGTAACAGGACATAAGACTGCTGCAGTTACTGCTGGGAAGCATTCAGCAAATCTGTTATGCAGACAAATTTTAGACATGATCATTAGTGATAGATCTGTGATGAGGATGCGATTTATGCTCTGATTTAGACCCCTGCTTCTCATAAAGAACTTCTGCAATGTTGGCTTGGGCTGGCAACCAATACAGGTTGTTCCTCTGTCGTGACCTGGTCTCCCAGTGAACCTGTAATGGATTAATGGTTGGAAGATGGATGGTTGGATGGATGGGTGATCTACAGGGAATCCTGTATTGCTCATCCACATGTTCCAGTCGTATCATATTAAGGTGGATAGTTCTGGTCCAGAAAGTAAAACTTCAGACCAAGATTTTGTTTCAACCAATCAGTTGAGTATAAAGAGTCAAAGTCACAGGGACTTCAAACTGGTTGTTTGAAACAAAACCTCAGTCTGAACTTTTTCTTTCTGTTCCTGAACCATAAAGCTTTGATATTAACTGTACATTATTGTGAAATGATTTTGTTTAGCTTGAGATCAGCCGATCTGATGACCTTTTAAATTTTAAGTCTCTTTGGGGACAAAATGAAAAACCTACGTACTGTGACACTTTTGTCACAATTTTCAATAGTCCTCAGTAGATACTACATTTAATGAAATGCAGTGTATTGATATCAGTGCAGATGGAAAGGATAATAAGTATGCCCCCTGTTTTAAAATTCACTTTGGTATTGAGTTTGAAGAAATTGTTGAATCTATGGTTTTCCACTCCGAATCATCCAAAAATACATGGATTAATGGTTCCAAATTATGTGTGCTCTGTGATGGACTGGTATCCCATCCTGGGTGTCCACTCCTTGTGCCCTGGACATCCTGGGGGGATATGTTCCAAGCTGTGATCATACACAGAAAATGCTGCTTTGGAGGGATGTGTAGATGGACGAATATGTTTAATAAAGCTGCTATATTCATTTTAAATATTTCACTCACATCTATCTACCAAACTTTCATCCAATACAGCAGTGTTTTCCCAACCTTAACCCAAAGACAGACCAAATTTTTACTCCCTCCCAGCTCCTAAAAATGTGGACTGTCTGGCTGGGGGCTAGACCGACTGTGAGTCCCCAAAGACTGTATTGGGAAAAACGGCAGCATTTGCCTGAACCCTTTCCCAAGCAGCACAGGGCAGATGGCACAGGAATCCTAAGTGGCAATAGATAATTATAACGTGTAACTCTGTTGATTATTATGGGTGCAATAACTGTAGTCCACAAATGAGGCCTTGCTGAATTAGAATGCTGATCTGGAACCATCATCTGATTTTCAAACAGCGATGCAGTGCTGCCACTAAACAGCTAAAAAAAGGTATAATCTAGCAAATTTCTGATGCCTTTCCAATGCAGCCTTTTGGAACATTCATAATATAACTCAAATATGTCACTTCTCCCAGAACGAAACAGGAATTCTCAGTTCTGTTGATTTTTCCAGTTAAATTAAATGGTCCTTAATTAATATCCTGCAGCTGCATTTCGCCTTGTTTAAATTCACTTCACTTTATCAGCTAAACTTTGCAGGACAGAGGGACGTTATTGTAAAAAAAAGTACAACCAAGATAAAAATATATTATACTTGCAAAATAATGTGGAAGACATGGCTTGGCAGGAAGGAAACGTGAATTAAATACAAATGCATGAAATCCAAGTGTGTGAGGGTGTGTGTCTGGCTGGGGAGCAGGGAATGCTGTCCACTGTGCATTCATGTCAGCTTAACCTTTACTGGCAGCTGCAATGGGGCAGAACTGCCTCACAAAACAGGTGAAGAGAGGGCCGTCTCCTCAAGCGAAATAATGGATGAGGAAATAGCATATTTTACTGCTTGATTTGGTGTTCAGCATGTCTCCATACCACGTCCACCTCATCCAGAAAGAGACAGCAAAGGAAGAAAGGGGCTGAGCAATGGTGGCTTCATGAACGTACAGGGGGTGTATTGTTCTTGTCTTAATTAAAGGCTTTTCAGCAAAAAGTACAGAATGGGAGTAAGTGGAGTTTCAGGCCCATTGTTATTCCACTCCACTGGCTCAGCTCTTTGGCCATCCATCGGTGCATTCTGTCCATTTTAAACTGAATCACTCTTTTGTTCTTGGGCAACAGAGGTGAAAGAGGCTGGACTTGCTCTCTGTCTTTCTCGCTCTCTTACTGATCCATCGTTGGTTAGCAGAGGTCGAAGTCGTTGGTTTGCTTTTTCGGGGGGGGGGGCGGTGTGTGTAGTTCTGCAGTCTACGTTGTGCTCAAATAAGTGATTTCCTGTTTTATCTGAGGGTGTCCGCATGAGTTCCTTAAGCAGCAGTGCTTTGTACATGTTTGCATAGCATTCACAGCAAAGAATTCAGGATCAGCTGCACTTTATACCTCAATACTGCCAGGAAAATTATACCTGGAGTTGATGAATTACCATGGAACATCTATGTGCTTGCATGACTTGTGACTATGGAAAAGAAGAATATTAATCTTTAGTGAATCAGATATATTGATGTGCTTGGTTCTTTGGAGGAAAACCTGTTTAAAACAGGAATATCATGCAATTTTTTATAGATGACATATGAGGGCTGGGCAATTAATCAAATCTTAATTTCAGTTTGGATTTTGTATTCCAGAGCTTAGCAAAACAAAATGATTGAGATAAAACAATAATTGTACCGCATTTTGTTTGCAATGATGCTCCCTTTATGTCATGTTTATGTCGCTTTTTATTTATTTCTCAGTCAAATTATGTTTAGAGTTCAAAGAATTCCACTGTTAAAAGACATATTTAAAGTTTAATAAATGCATGACTAGACTCAAGCATTTCCAGGTGAGTGAACGCTTGCGCGTTTGGCTGCTGCTGCTCTCCGGTTGTTGTATTTGAGCTTTTAAAAGTTGCTCTTAAAGTTATTTTATGACAACAAACGGAGTATCTGAGAGTGATTCCATCCTGAATCATTTTTTATACAGTTTACAGGTTATTAGTAGTCATGTCGAAGCTGTCTGGACAGACTTCTGCATACCCCCATCTACATCGGGCTTTCTCCAGCCTCCAGCATTTAATGCCTGTTCCCTAGTAAGATGTGGATTCATAGGGTGTGTGCGTGTGGTCCGTGCTTACCTGGACTGTTTTATTCATCATTCACCGCCCTACGACAGCACTGCTTCAGTACTCTATCACTTACTCTTACTGAGCTTTTGCGGCTCTGTGTCCACCTGGCCATCCCTCCACCTGTTATGCTTCACCTCCACCCGGACATCGCTTTCAAGCCTCGCCGCAGATACGTCCACCGAGGGTCCCGGAGGAAATTCAGCCATGTTGACACTAACCCGATAAAATCCATCTGGTCTTCAACTCCCCGTTATCCTCGCAACACCAACCGGGATGTTAACCACAATGTGTTAGCTTGCCTAACCAGGTCGGCTAATCCTACAGTCAAGCAGGCTAACTCCAGCGTCAACTTCGGATTATTAAACATCCGCTCTCTGACTGGTAAGGGGCATCTCATCCAGGATCTCCTCTCTGAGCGTAAGTTGGATTTTCTATGTTTGACTGAAACGTGGCAACAGCATAATGATTTTGTTTCCCTCAACGACTCCATTCTACCTGAGTTTGTTTATGTTTGCCAACCTCGTGACTCGGGGCGGGGCGGAGGTCTTGTGATGATTCATCGGAAGTAGTGGAAAGTTCTCCCTGTCTTCGCCCCACTCTTCCGTTCGTTTGAATAAACTGCATCACAGCTCACGGGATCCACTCAAACTATTATATGCACTGTTTATCGACCACCTGAGCCGAATAAGGATTTTTAAAATAACATTACTGCTCTTATTACTCATTTTTCGGTACTCTCTCCAAATATTATAATCCTTGGTGACTTCAACATTCATATGGACAATGACAATAACCTCCTCTCCAGAGATTTTACATTTTGTCTGGATAGCTTTGGACTTCAGCAACATATTAACTTCCCTACTCACTGCAAAGGCCATATCCTAGACCTGGTTTGCTGTTCTGGTGTCACCTCCTCTGACTGCAAAGCCAATCTGTTCCCACTCTCCGATCATCTGCTTTTTACCTTTATAAGTCTAACATTTTCCAAGATTTCCACTCCACGTAATATTGCATTTAGGAAAATTAGTAATATTAATCCTGACATCTTTTCATCTGCTGCAAATGACCTCCCTTGTATCCATAACATATCTACCCCTGATGAACTGGTCTCATACTACAATTCCAATCTCCATAACCTACTTAATACATTTGCTCCAGTCAAACTTCGATCAGTCTCATTCACCCACTCAGCTCCATGGTTCACTCCCACCTTGCGTCATCTTAAAGCTAAAGGACGCCAACTGGAACGCCTCTTCAAGAAAACTGGACTCACAAGGACACAAATACACAAGGAACTGTACAATAATCATTTTATGCTTTATAAGAACTGCACTGCCTCAGCCAAATCCACATACTACTCTGGTTTAATCTGCTCTTGTGAATGTAACCCTAAGTCTCTCTTTTCTCTGTTTAATAATATTACTAGGCCTCCGGACTTTTTCACTCCCATAAGTATTCAACTGATTTTTGTAATTCCCTCATGTCTTTTTTTACATCGAAAATTTCTGATATCCACCAGCAACTTAACTTTAACAGAGCTGTAGCTCCTGAAGCAGACTTCCTGTTCCCTTTTCAGTTTCCTTGTCAAGGTTCACTCTCCCTTCCATAAATGACATATCTGTAATTATCTGTATTTATTCAAAAATCTAAATCGTCCACCTGTCAGCTCGACCCTCTACCCACTACTGTAGTTAAAACCTGTCTCCCCTCCCTCACCCCTCTCATTACCACCATTATCCATTCTTCTCTTAACACTGTAATTGTCCCTCCATCACTCAAAACTGCTTCCGTTACTCCAGTTCTTAAAAAACCAGGTGCAGATCCCAATAACTTTGATAATCTTTGTCCTATATCAAACCTTCCTTTTATTTCAAAAATTCTTGAGAAAGTTGTTGCCTCCCAGCTTCACACACACCTCAGTAACCATAACCTCTATGAACAATTCCAGTCTGGTTTTCGCCCCCTCCATAGTACAGAAACAGCATTACTAAAAATCATCAATGACCTCCTGATGGCGGCAGATTCTGGCCTTCTCACCATTCTCATCCTCCTAGATCTGAGCGCAGCCTTTGACACTATTTCTCACAATACTCTTCTGAATAGATTATCATCCATTGGCATCAGTCATACTCCCCTTGCTTGGTTCATTTCATATCTCTCTGGCCGCACTCAGTTTATCCAACTCAAATCTCACTCCTCACATTCATTCCCCATTTCAGCCGGTGTTCCCCAGGGTTCAGTATTGGGGCCTCTTTTATTCATTATTTACATACTACCACTCAGCTACATATTTAGGAAATTTAATATCAATTTTCACTGTTACGTCGATGACACCCAACTCTATATCTCCTCCAAACCTAGCTGCTCCTTTCCACCGTCTTCCCTCTGACTGTCTAATGGAGATTAAATCATGGTTCTCCTCTAACTTTTTCAAACTCAATAGCAATAAAACTGAAGTTCTACTCGTTGGTACAACTTCCACTCTAACTAAATCTCACAATTTCTCCATCAATATTGATAATTCTGCTATCCACCCCTCCACCCAGGTTAAGAGTCTGGGCATCATCCATTGTAACTCTCTTCTCTTTGGTCTCCCTAACAAGTCCCTCCGTAAACTCCAACTCCTTCAGAACGCTGCAGCTCGGGTAGTAACTCGTACCCCCTCCAGGGAACATATCACCCCAGTCCTTCAACAGCTTCACTGGTTGCCCACAGAAACTAGAATAGTATTCAAAATTCTAGTTCTCACTTTCAAATGCATTTATAAGCTCGCCCCTTTCTATCTATCTGGCCTGCTTCACATTGCCACCCCAACCCAATCTCTCAGATCTTCATCTGCCACCCATTATATTGTTCCTTCTGCCCGCCTCATCACCATGGAACACAGAGCTTTTAATCGCTCTGCTCACCGACTTTGGAACTTACTTCCGCCGGATATCAGAAATATCGATTCTCTTCACTCAAAACTCAAAACCCATCTGTTTAAGTTGGCTTACTCGCTTTAGACCTATTGTTGTCTGATTATGTAAATAACTCTTTTTAATTATTTGTTTTTATTGTTTGTCTTTTATGGACTATGTAAGGTGACCTTGGCTTTTATAAAGGCGCCCACAAATAAAATGCATTATTATTATTATTATTATTATTATTATTATTTTATGATGTTTCCATAGTTAATGAGTAATTGTGTTAAATAATCGTGATCTCATTATTGACCGATACAATCGTGGCTATGGTTTTTGCCATAATCGAGCAGCCTTAGGATATACCCATAGTCAGACAGAAAAAGCGTAAATTCAAAGGCAGGGGGCAGAGGACAGTCAAACATGACAGAGCTTACTGACGACAAAGTAAAGGCAGCTGTGCCAAAGTTCCCCAGTTTAACTGACCTCCTTTACGCTTTTCTGCACATGTGTAAAACATTGCTTTTTGAATAAAGTCTGTCTTGCTCAATCAATTTTTCACAATAATGTGCAATGCACCAGTCAATACAGGCATGTAAGCACCGTGTCTTTTCCAAAGTCCTTTTAGAAAATGATTAAACTGCATGTTTTCTACCCCAATGTGGTTGCATCTTGAATTGTGACTCTTCAGCTTCCTTTACTTCTGAGCAGTAGTAAACATTCACTTAGATCTCCTAACACTGCAGGCTACCGCAGATGAAAGATGGCAGAGGAAACACTGATCTGCCTTGTGTTGCTATTTTCATGTAAAGACAGGAATATACGATAGGAACTCCATGTATCCCATGTTAACAAAAGCAGCTCTAAAATGCTTTAATTTGTTCTCATTCTAATTTTCTGTATTAGTATTAGGCATATTGAAAAAAAATATAGAGCTGTGTCCAAACTCAGGGGCTGCCTCCTTCGAAAGACGCAATCTTTGAAGGTGAAACAGAAAGCGATGTCAAATCGGATGGTCTATCAATCACCGGCTTAACCTCTGAGCAATAAATTTTGGGAGATGTTGGGCTGCAAAGGATCCATCCAGGCACATCCATCACGATTTGCCAAAACAAGGATGCATTTCTTAGATCACATTTGAAGGAGCCTTCGAAATAGGACAGCCTTGTTGCATCTCTGTGACCCAGCCTTAGAATTCAGCCTTAGATGGGTGCAGCCCCTGAATTTGGACATAGCTTAGATCTTTAGGAAAAAAATACGCTCAAGATTATATGTATAAACATTTCAACAAGAGGAATTTATTCACAAGGGCTTTTAATAAAATGGGCCAGGTGTATCTTTTAGAGTGCTTCTGGATATTTTCAGTACAGTAGTTAATTGGGGTGGTGTGTAGTTCAGTGGGTTGGACTAGATCTTTGCCTATGTCTGGAAGGTCATGGGTGCAACATCATTTCACCGTAAAGCCCTTGAGCAATGCCCTTAACTCCAATTGTTCCATGGAGGCTGACTAAATAAATATAATGACTGCAATTGTTAATTCATACATGAAACAACTACTACCAACCGCATAATGTGGTAGATAATTTCTGTCTGGAAGGCAAGATACTTATACACGTATATTTTGTATTTTTGAGCATTATTTATGTCATTGAGCCATATTGGTATGTTGCAGTCATAACACCTGAGTTTCCCTGGCTTTGTTGTTAGCTGTGTTGATGGTTTGCACACTCTGTTTGTCCCTTTCCTTTCCATATGATGTGGTTCACAAGCAAGATTCATTTATTTAATCATATCAGAAACCATTTTTTCACGAGTAACAATTATTTTCATGTTGAATGCAGTTGTCATGAGCAGAGCTGACTTAAAACTTCCACAGTGTATAATTCTTCATAGCAATGTTTATAACAGTTTACGGGCCACAGTTTCCTGGAATATATTTTCTGAGGCCCAGTAAAACCTTTTGTCATTGTATGAAGTTCAAACTGAATATCATAATTAGTCACTTGGTCAATAAGGGACTTGCTGAAGCTCATCAGGTCATTCCAAGATCATGTTATTTCAAGAGCACCGTTTGTGGTCCCCACCATGTCAACACTGCTTAAGCAATCGTTCCCTTTTTTTGTTAACGTCTCCACTGGCCAGGAGAGCCGCATCCAGCCCTGAGGAAAGATGATTTTCCCAGGCCTTTTTTTTTCCTGGCATGTGGCCTTACTCCTAAGGATTGCAACAAACAGCCATCCTGCAGCGCATTTCCCAAAATGCTCCCATTGGCAACTTATATGGTTGGACCCAGATGTAGGGTTCCAACTATGTACGTTGCTAAAGTAGTTAGCAACTATGCTTTTGGGAAATGCACCCTTATCACCATGGCAGAATGTATTTGTGGGACCACCAAGGGGAGCGTTGAAATAGGAGCTGCAGATGCTCTGATGGCACTGGGAGGCCCCACGCACCACTGAAACAGCCGTGTAGGGGTATTTAAAAAAAAATGGCAAAGAGCCTCGAGCACAAACTAGGTCCAACTTGTGTGCAGTGTTGTCATACTTGAGTACACAGAAGCAGTGGTGACCTCCATTCGTTCGCTTACATATGACGTTCAGTCTCCTCTCTCCATTACACTGATATATATTTTCCTGTCTTGAATCTAGGTATCAGTTCGCAATCAAGATTAGCACAAAAAGATTAGCTTGAAATATGTAGGTATTATGCACTAGCCTCAAAGGAACTGCAAAGTAAGACACTAGCTAGAAAATATTGAAATAAATTTAAAAAACAAAATATATTTTCAAAAACAGCTCTTTTTAAGTGATTCCAGTTGACAGTTAAAGAACTTAATATTATTCACAGCATATATTATATGTGTCATGCCCTGCCCACCATGTCTACCTAACCCTCCTGTCTCCTTGGCGTGGCCCTACAAGCCACGTCTGGTTGTCGTTTGTCTTACCTCTCATTCCTGCCATTGTGTTAATCACTCCCAACCTCTCCTAGCTGCGTCTTGTTTGCTCCCTCGTTGTATTTAAGTGCTTCCCATTCCTGTATTTCCCAGACCTGTCATTGATGTTGTACCCTTGTGTAGCCTGTGACTGCCTTATACTGTTACCCCGTTCTGATTGTCCAAGATCCTGTTTATTTCCAGTTTTGTACTTTTCTGATTAATAAATCCCGTTTGGTTAATTAATTCCACTTGTTCCCACATCTTTCGTCCCACCAGATATGACAATATGTATGCATAAAAAAATTTGTTACAGTCATTCATGTATAGTTGTATTATCTTTATTATTTAAATATGTCCTATTCATATTTTACCCGAGGAAGCATTTTAGTAGCTTTTAGTCTCCTTCTCCTCGCACAAGCCTTTCTTTCATCCTGTTGGGTAGCCTGGTTTCTCTTTCCTGCTGGGAATTACCCCTCATGTGTGAAAACGGTCTAAGCTGCCTGCTTGCCTGCCTGTCAGTCAGCACCATCCCTTCCGGAGAGTCCGGCTAAGTGTCACGCTTAGAGCAGAACTCGACTTTTCAGTGCAGCAAAATCTCCAGTCAGACAGACAGCAGCCAATGACTTATCGGCATCTGTGGAAGACTTTGGTTCTTTTGAAGCAGTTGCTTTCCTGTAAATACTGTCAGTAAAAGGGCAGTAATATTCAGATCTCTGCATATGATCTTAGGCTTTTTAAGAGGTTTAAGCAAGGCGCGATTATTGCTGGTGGCTTATTCTGGGATTGCCGTGTGGTTTTGAGGGTTTAGAATCTCGTGTCTAGAAAGTCATTGATTTGAGTCATGTGGCTGGCAGATTTATCATGTTACTGCTGGGCTCTTGAGACCCCAAATATGCTACCGGGGCACTGGACCCAAGAATCACCCTCACTTGAATGCAGTGTGTGCGCATAGCAGAGCTAGATGGCATATGCAAAAGCTAAATAAGTCCTATTTACTTATCCTTGTACAATGGGCAATAAAGTCTCATTTTCTTGGTGTAATCCTCTGCAACATGCCAAAATAAAAGTCTACCAAAAAAATCAGAATTTTAAGCACTAAATTAGTTACACAACATAACAATATCACAAAAAGGCTCTGATCAAATGAACAATAGCTGACTAGTCACAAAAATACAGCAGGAAAATGGCACTGTGGGATCCCGTCTTGGTAGTATGTTTGAATCTGTCCTAAGTCTTTTCTATGTGTGATTAAAACTCAGCAGTAAGTTTGAAGTGTATTTCGAAGAAAGCCTTAAATCATCTCATGGCAGACTTGATGTTACTTTGAATCTAACACAGACACTGTGTGACACTGGCACTTAGTGCCATTTGATTGTGTAGCTGCACAGCTGACAGTCGTATAGCTAATTCCTTGCGCTTGAATGAGCACAGAAACACTGACAATGGACTGACAGGCGGCAATATTTTGACGATAGGCAGCAATATGCTGTAACTAAAGAGGGACAGGTGTGGCCCTCAAAGCCATCCACCCGAAGACCTCCCGTAAGATTCAGCCCGCATTTGTGCCAACATGTAGCAACTATCGGCTTACGCAAGTCTCATGTCAGTGAAAAAAATCCTTGAATCTCACCTGCATATTTCTCATGCTGCTACATGCCTGTTGCTGCCGTTGCTCACAAACGTGACCTTGTCATATTTTCTGACTGTATTTTTCTGAGGGTATGGTGTCAATACACACTGAAATGTAATGGTGTGCATGATATGCGCTGTCACCCCCTGAAAACCTCCCAGAACTATTAGGTAAAGAAGGAGTCAAAGTACAGACATTACCTATTACAACTGCACGCTGTTGGCACAGAACACATCTGATGCCTGGGCTGAAGATTTTTACTGGGAGGGGCATTGGTGGGAAGCAGAGGATGGGAGTGGTTATGTTAACCGTTCAAAGTTGTCAATCAGTAGGTGTTGAGGTTGTCAAGCACTATCATTCTTTCATTCTTTTTTAGCATCTTTGGGTAAAGCCATTTGTGTGGGCTAACACTGCTACTGTTTTGGTATATGCCATGGCAACTAGTAACGGTTTCACTTCAACATATCCCCAAAATCCTGCAACATTCTATAAATGCTGCCATCACTATTTTCTTCTTGTACAATAGAACAATGTTACTCATCCTTCTAAATGAACAAGTGGCTGAATCATTTATAACTGACATCTGAAACTAAGCCATTCTGTTGCATGTATAATAATAATAATCAATACTTTATTGATCCCTGTGGGGAAATTGTCTTTACGGCTCCCTCAACTTGCTCTATTTTGTAGAGTAAGTTGTCTGCGAAGGGCAGACACCTGTAGCAGTGCCTAGGGAGCTGGGGGTTAAGGGCCTTGCTCAAGGACCTGCAGGCATGCTGAGGCTGGGTTTGAACCTTCTGATTACAGGCACACAGGCTTAGCCTACTGAGCCACATGCTGCCCCCAGTTTGGCAGTGTGTGTTTTAAACACTCAAATGATATTAATCGGGAGCCAATGACGAGCCTAATTTCTTTTATTCAGCAGTACTGTATTGTACAACAAACTGTTATGTAATAATGGCCTGAGGAAATTACATTTTTACGTACTTTAAATTGCATACTAAGTCTCTGTCTTTTTTACAGGGACATTAGCATGAACAACATCACAGAACTCCCAGCAAACGTCTTCGGAAACCTCCCCTATTTGGAAGAGTTGTGAGTATTCCTGTCTTCTCACAAAAGCAGACCATAGTCATATGTATTTCCCAGGTTTGCAATATAGCATCTTATTTATGTACTGGTCAGTTGATAAATTCAAATCAGTGGCTCGTCAGAGGCTGAGACTCCTATGATTGACATGTCTAACCTTGAGTTACTTAGGATTTATAGTTCAACTTTCTAAAGCATTGACTGTCTTGTACAGTCATTTTGAAAATCATTTTCAGTCTTGGTAAGTTATTAGTAAGGTATTATGTGAGTATAAAGGGTACTGTGTGTTTGAGAATTCAGGAAATAATTTTTTGTCAGTCAGCCTGATATTACCAAATCATTGACTTCTTACCATTGTAAAACTAAAAGTCATTTTGGCTAGAGACTGCTAATGGCAACGGGTTCTTTTTAGAAGTATTGTTGAGGTGAACCTAGGCCATTTTGTGGTGTTCTTTGGCAGTTGCATTTGGGTATCTGTACAAGTTGAATTAGAGCAATACCTGGACCTTCTTCATCCACAAAGGAGGTTGCAATCAATCAGAAGTGCCGAGAACAAGCTTGGCAGTGAATGGCAGCCTCTTGTAGTGGCACCTAGGGAGCTGGGAGTCATGGGGTTTGTAGTTGTACTAAGGCTGGGCTTGAACTAGCAACCTTCTGATTGGAGACATAGAGGCTTTGACCAGTGAGCCACACAGCCCCCTGTGGTTAACTTGCTTCCCAGTGTTTCTGCTTCTCCAACACCTACCTTTTCGTTTGCTTTAAACCAATGTTAACAGCAGGGTGAAGTGTTATAAAAAGAAATTTTTTTTAAAAAGTGGTTTTCCATGTATGCTGAAGAATTTGAATTCTTGTTGTAGCGGCTCACCTGTAAAACTTTGAAACGGAACTTCACCTTGGATGGCTGATCCTCATAATCTGAGTAAAATAAAATTGCTAATATGACCCATGTTGTGACATTGTAAAACAGACAAGACCAGTTCTGATTCATGGTGGCCTTAATTTTGGAAGATAGGGTGGAAAAGTTTTTCTAAACACAATCAGTCCTCGCTTTTCCGAACAATGAAGTCAGTTCACACTGGGTGAAATACAACATCTCTGTCCATTCCTGATTCAGAGACGCCTTTCATGGCTGCCAGACCCATTTTAACCTTCTGCTCCACAATCTGGAATGCAATCTGGTTTATGTCATGAAAGTTGAAAAAAGGCCACTCCACACATACAGTAGAGCTCCCACATGCGAATTCCCTTGGGAAGTCTTAGAACACTGGGGCTTTCTACAAGAAAACCGCACAGCAAATTCTAATCAGCTGTCCCTGAAGGAGTACAATTTGTATTTGACCTCAGGTTCCTCTGCAGTCAACATTATTTACACAAATTGTTAATTGCTTGCCTCAGTGCAACTTGGGGGGAAACTTTACCCAGTTTTACCCAGGGTTACCTTTGCATTCTGGAGTTGTTAGTTTTTTCATCTTGAGCTGAGCACACAGCTAAGCAGGTGAGAAAAGCTTGCTTTCATGTTGTTTGCTTTTACCACGGGTATGATGGAAACGGTGCTGGAATCCACATGGATGCATCGGGCAGCCTGTTGGCATACTTGTATAACACCTCACAGCTGGTTGGCTGTCTTTCCAGCCCCTGAGGTAAGAACATTCCTTTCTTGGTAGTCACACAGGTCTCCATCCCGCTCAGTCCTGTCCGGCTCTCCTGAGTAACACAAAGGAGTCTGCTTGCAGTGTTGACAGAAATATGGCAGGAAATCGTGATCTGTAGTTCTTTATGGGGTATGAGGTATAGGAGAAGTGCCTGTTCAGACACAAGGTGCAAGGCACTGTTTTTTTTTTCTTTTCAGGGGTGGGGGCAAAATTTTCCATAACAAGGGAAGAACGCATTCTTCTCTGTTAAGCCTTATGAGACATGTCCTGACATTTTTTTGTGGAGTAGGGGTTGGGTGTTTTTCAAATGAGAGTGAAATGTGATTATATGGTTTAGCAGTTTGTTTCTCTGTACTTTCAATTTCTCTGTCTCTGTGTCATCAGTATGTTATTAGATTAGTGCTCTTATTTTTTAAACTTATAAATATGCTTAGGTATTCGTATTGTATTTCATAAAAATATAGGCCTTTATTACACATTTTAATTTGTAATCAGTCCTCAGAATGTAATGAGTTAAAAGCTAATCAGTTGATTGTAGTTAGATTCAAGAATACACATTAAATACATGTGTGTATTGCTATAAAATTTATCTCAGAACTTGTGAAAAATTGGATAAATTGTGGCTCTTTGGGTTAAGATGTGCCTGCGATCGGAAGGTCTTTGGTTCCAATCCCATGGTCAGTAGAGTGATTCCACCATTGGGCACTTGAGCAAGGCACTTAACCCCAATTGCTCCAGGGACTGGCTGACCCTGCTCTCTCAGTTGTATGTTACTTTGGAGAAAAGCTTCTGCTAAATAAGTGCTGTAGTTCTGTAAATTCATTTTGTAAATTGGACAGGAAATGCAGTAAGAGAAAGTGACTTTGCCTGGCAGATCCTGGAGGATGGTTGCACATTAGCAGATGGCAGCTGGAGACTCCCAGTGTAGTGCAGTGCATCACAGGCATGCGGCAAGTGGGAGAGCCAGCACACGTGCCGTAGGGTGCTATGCGGTATCTGGCATTCTCTGAGTTTACACCAGAAATGACCCAATGAAATGAGCCAAACCCAAGCCTGTGCCTCTTTAACGTAACCATAAGCTTTCACAAGTATAATTTAGCTATTATTGGGAGCCATAATTCTTTAAACTGTGATATGTTTGTCATGTGAAATTTTAGGGTGAGGTTTCTTCACTATAGGAGCCCTTGTCATTTGAGGATCAGTTGTTGGACATGCGTCCTATCTTTTTTGAATATACTTTCTGTAGCTAGATACGAAGAAGTTTTTGGTGTAGGAATCGGGACAAAGTCAAACAGGTTCACCTAGAATTCAGAGAAACAAACATTAGTGGCATGCATTTAGCATTTAAATGCGCTTTTATGTTTTTGACTATCAAAGAGTTAACTCTGCTGGTAAGTGGAGTGGAAAATGTGACAGGAGGTTTAAAGACAGTGCTCAAAATCAGTGTTTTAAGAGGTTCTGCCTGAAGCTACTTGCCAGACAGTCTAGGATGAAACACCATTTGGGTTTCTACCTGATAAAACGCCACTGGATATTCCAAAAATGAAGTCTCGAAGAAGCGTGTTCCAGATTGTACATTCTGCCTTAGCTTTATATTAACATTGGCATCCAGGAAAAAATACATGCATTTCAGTTTCAATGTAAATGTTACATTCACTTTGACAATTATCAACATTGTTAATGAACACAAAACTAAGTAACACATACCAGTATGATTTTAGCAGCAGACAATGCATCTATCTTCTAATCATGGGAGGTATATGTGCCACAGGGTTCATGTGCACACTTATGTACATTCTGGGCAATTTAGAGACACCAATTAGCCTAACCACATCTCTTTGGTCTGTGGATGGAAACTGGAGTCCCCAGAGGAAACCCAGGACACACAGAGAGAACTCCAGAAACACATTTGAACCCCCTATCCCTGGAGGGGGGAAAGCAAGAGCGCTAACCACTGAGCCGCCACAGACATGGCCAATTTCCTACAAACTCCTTATTATTAATTTCAGTAAGCCTGACCATTGTGTTGCAGTTGTAAATTTGAGTTTTGTACAAGTCTGGAGTAAAATATTTAAAAAGTTGACTGTAAGAGGTGAAAATGCTGGAATGAATGTGACTGGGACAGAACTGACATAGGTCAAAGGCTGCTTCGCATGGCTGCTCTAGCTCTTCTACATTGCACTGCCTTCTTACAGCTCTTCATCACCGTGACGGTATTTACATATAAATTACTCTTCTCTACTCTGTGGTGTACTCATTGCTGCCTGTTTTGGAAGGTTTGCAGATCATTCAGCTTTGTGTTGATAAACAAAGTGCTGTTTGTTAGTTATTTGATCATTTTCATGACCATATCAAGGAGGAATTTCTTTGTTTTGACTGCTGAAATTCGCAGAAAGACTGTGATGTGCGTTTAAATCCCAGCAGGGGGGTTTTCTGCAGTCTTTATTAAAGCTCGATTTTACACACAAACACGCCACACTATAGATAATTTCATTCATTGAAGTCCACAGACATCTAGGTATTATTAGTTCAGTTCCATGCTATGAATATTGTATGCATTGTGCAATGGCTTTTACCCTGACAAAGATGTCTGTATGTAAATCAGTGTGGTTCTGCTATTTCTGAGTAAAAACTGTTAGTGAATATACACTTAATTTTAAGTTTATTATTGTAGGCCATAGCTGCTACAATTCAATGTAGAAATTTTCAATTATTTGCTGGGATGAGTAGGATTCATGCACTGTGGATGCATTTAGTTCCACATCTGATTACCCCATTGTTTATATACATCACAATTGCCCGTCTATTTTCATTGGTCATATGGCTTGATGACCATGCTGTAATTTACTGAAACTTTGAATCACATTTACAGTGTGAATATTTATTTGTATTGTTACCTTTACTTAATTTGTATAAAGCAAAGTACAAGTGAGGGTTTGAAAGCAGGGTCTCCCAGAATCCCCTGGGGTTATGGGCCCAGCAGTGACATTATTATTATCACTCTATCAGCTGCGGGATTTGAACTCACACCCTTCCAGATATGGGTACAGAGCACTGTCCCACTGAGCACACACACACACCATCCCTAGCATATTTCTTCTTCCAGTGTTAATGCATGCATTTTATAGTAGTAACATAAAATATGGAATATATATGGAGAGTATGGAATAGTTTTCTTACTAGTGTAGTGGAAGCTAAAACCCTGGGTTTCTTTAAATCGGAGCTAGATAAGATTTTAACAACTCTATTAGCTATTAGTTAAGTTCACCCCAAACAAGCTTGATTGGTTTCTTATGATCTTATGTTCTTAAAATGTTTCTTATTGATTTTTGGATTACAAATACTATTTATATAAATGAAGAAAAAATGACTGACTTAAGACTCTTGAAACTATACTTTTCCATTACTGCAGTCTTTTCCCCAAAATTCCCTACTGCCAAACCTAAGAATGTGCTGGGGAAATTAAATGCACGAAACATGCCAGTTTGGTCCTTTTACATTCTCAGTTCATATACAAAATACATACAGTACTTCTGTTGTATTCTTGAGGGTTATTTTCACTCCAGTTGTTTGGGGAAAGATCTGAAATTTTTCTACACAAAACAAATATTTTCATCATTTTCAGCTGCATGCAATTGGACACCTTTGAAATTTATTTTGCCATTTTATCCTACCATGCAAAATGGAGGTGGTGTTATTGCTTAATCACAATTATAGAAATTCATATAAATATATATTCATGTACAATTTAGATATTTTTATGAGGTGGTAGTGGAATTATGATACAAAGTAAATGGTTCACAATTTAATAATAATTACTTATTAACAGCTGAGAGCAGGCTAGCAGGTAGACAGTGCCGCTTCTGTGCTCCTAGACAGTGCAGCTGCACTTTCTATACAAAACCGATATAACCATTAGTTTGGAAAGTTTGTTATTTAAAGTCCATTTATGATACTTGAAAACATATAATAGTATGTGAGTTTTTGAGTTATTCACCTTTTCAGTGATCCAACTGCTTTAGATGTTTTATTTGTTTAATTAGCATTACTATATATTAAATTGATTTACATGTAAATTGGTCAGCTATTTATTGTTTTGTAATATTTATTTGTGTTAGACCAAATTCATTGATTGTGGGCACTTGAAGTTCCTGTGAATACCTGTTTTTGCATCTGCGTGAGAATTTGCATCTAGTTGTGCTTATTGTCAAGTGTGAATTTCTGTCTTTTCCTCATCAGGCGGCTGGCTGGGAATGACTTGACCTTCATCCACCCTGAGGCTCTGACTGGACTCCACCAGCTTAAAGTCTTGTAAGTTTTCAGTTAATACTAATGGTAATAAAAAAAAATGGTTACAATCCATTAACTATGTCCCTTCCTAGATGACTTTGATGGAAAAATGTTGGCTTGTTTTTATAGCTTTTTTATGACATTGGACCTGCATGAATTGTGGGGAGGAATTGCACTTCGACATCAATTTGAAATAAAGAATGGGTAGTTGTTTTATATAGGAATCTTTTATGTTAACAGCAACACATGGTTCTTTTTAGAAAACCATTAGGCATTTATTACTTATATAAAACCCAGTTTAAGTTACTTCTTTGGGTACTAGTCCTGTGTTGTCAACAAGCTTATGATTTGCATCACATGAATTTTTTACTTTTTTTTGTTTTGCTAGCCATTTACTTGCCATGTTTGCTGTCAGTGTGTCATATCAGTCATATCATTTTCTAGTGGGTATTGGGTCAGTTCTCCAAGGCACAAAGAGGAAAAATGAACATCAGCTTTCAAGTCCAACTGATAAAGTGTGGAACTTGGGCGCACAGAAACAAATTAGGAAATTCTTAAGCGCTTTATCTCCTCCTAAATAAATGTTGCAATTTTTTGACATTCTAGCCACTGGATGCTGAAATATTTTAAACTCTGGTCAAGATTTTGGTGTGTGCATGTCTTTGTGCACATTTGATTGACCACATAAGTTGGATTTTAAAACTTTTATTTTCATTTTTAGCAGTATTTTTAATGGCATGAAAGTAAAACAACAAGTTGTGATCATAGCCATAATATGCCAGAACCTCTTTTTAACTTTGCAAACTAAGTGAAAGTCTTTGAACAAACTAAGTGAAAGTCTTTGGACAGTATAGGAGGTATAGGGTACAAATGTGTGAAATGGTGACTCATGAAGAGCCTCCGAAATTTCAATTCAAGATTATGAGGATTATGACTTTTCTTATGACATTCGAACTCCGAATAAATTTGGCACAAATTGTGGATGTTTTTCTTAGGATTCATCTCTGCCTTGTGTTACACCAAGTTAACTCAGTTCGTGAACATTTCCGAAGCATGCAAAGTAGTTCGCCTGTCATAATGCCAAGTATATACAGCATGCTCTTTGTGTCCCGAACATATTTTTTGTAGCATCTTGAACAGATCAGTCTCTACAATGCTTGGCACAGGCGTCTCTGCCATAGCCATGTGGATGACATAAAGTCAGCTCTGTGAAAGGCTGGTCCTGGCCAGCATGAGGATAGGGTGAACACCCATAAGCCTCTGCTCTCATTATACACCCCTGTAACAACCATTGCTTCTGCACAGAAAGGAAAACAATGGACTTCAGTGCACCGTAGCGACACCCAAATGAACTGATAAGTGAGAGGAAGGCAGATAAACCAGCTGTGTTCAGTTCTTAGCATAGTCATGTGACATTGCCAGGAAGGGACCAGTGTAGTTTTGAGGAGCCAGTAGTCAATCCATCACACTTTGTTCTCCAAAATTGACCCTGCTTTATGCATAATGGGAATCATTGGTAATCATCAAAAATATGCATAATGGTAATCAAAGGCAGAGGCAATGCTGTGACTGAATATGTGATGCTATCTTTTCAGGATGTTGCAGAATAACCATCTGAGGACTGTGCCTAGCCTATCCCTAAAAGCCCTACCCTCACTCCAGTCTCTGTAAGTTATCTGACGACACTCTCCACTTCTGTTGGCTCCTGGGCATCCAACAACGTGGCTCTGGACTCTCTGTTAGTGTCATTTTCATAGGAGCAGTGCAGGGGGCAAAGTTCTATGGCTCCATAAAGCTCTGCTCACCAGGCATTTTCATTTGTGTTTAAAATATCTTATGTAGGTGATTACTCTGGCATAATGCTACTGTAACTAATTTTATTGTTGAAAATTGTCATGTAAGTCATAGTGAAAGCTGCTCTGATGTACTCAGGTTTAAATACTTTAAGCTTGTTTTTATTGTTATTGGGTTCTAATGCATTACCTTACATTACATTTCATGTATTTACCCAAGAAACATGAAGTATTCATGGATTTCAGGTTGGATAATGAGTTGAAATCGAAATTGGTGGTAGGATCTTAATGATAAAAAACCAACACGGATACCTAATGAGATGTTTTCTATGTATTCATAGCTCAATGCTATAGGCAGTTCTTTTACATGCACCTGAATGGTATTTATATTCGCCCACTGCTAGCCAATGAGTGCGTCCCTTGTGCACTGTGGTCTATGGGTTTGTGCCTCTCATCCACATAGCAGAATGGAAGCTCAGCACCCTTGATCCAAAAGCAAGCATTCATTCATTATCGCTCCACCAGATCTTCTCCAAACCAGACTGCATGTTTTTGCTCCCTTTCTTTGTCCCCCTCCTCATGGCAGATGTCTCTGCCCCTCCCCCGAGGGCTTCAGCTTTATAGCCGGAGTAATATGTTTTGGCAGACCAAAGCTAACTTTGTACCAAGCCTCTGAGAGTAAGCTGTCTGTCAACACTACTGTTTTGTTCATTCTGGCATGGACTGAGAAGGGATTTTTTAAATGAGAAAGCAAGAAGGAGGTGAATAAGGATGAGCAGAAAGTAGGAGAGCATTAGGAGCAGGAGTGTCCCCCAGGCTTTTTTTAGACAAATATTAAAACCCTAATATGCATGCCAGATGTGGTGGATTCCAGTCTCAAGATAAACAGCGTTATTATTGTTGAAAACTGACTGAAAGGCAACATTTGGATAGATTGATGTAGCAATGTTCTTGTAGCAAGTAATGCTTATTATTCTTAGTAATGTATGGCCTTCATTCTGGAGAATTTGGGAGATGTTTTTTTTCTGCTTCTTGAAGAAATAGTTGGTGGTTTAACCCATTAAGAATTTTATTTGAAACCCATTCTTGTTGCACTGCATCTGTGGTTTAAACGTGGAGCACATCTACTTTTCATCTCCCAGCTGTAATTGAAGTAACTCCTCAGTGAAGTCACAGAAAGTGCCAGATGGGAGTGTTTGTTATTTATGTACTTTGCAATTGATGAATGCAAATGAATGAATGTGATATGATGAGCGCTGAGGTCACTAGTAATAATTTGGTCATAATTTATTCTTGGTGATATTACTTAACATCAAAATAAGCAAGGCTTCTCCTTAATTGAAAACATCCTCATAAAAAAATTCAAAGCAGTGAAGCATATATTGTGTACAAAGTTAAAGATCAGTGGTAAAGCCACTAATCTTCTTTATTCAGATATGTATGTTTTTAAATCTTAATGACAATCTTTAGCTATTTCAAAACAAAATCCTTTTTACACACAAAATATTCACTTCAGAACATAAAAATTGACTGGTAATCTACAGATGTGTCAAAATTATATAATTCCAGTTTTGAGCCTTAATGTTCTGAAGGTTTCTTTTTTTCCAACCTAACATTCCTAAATAAATAATAAAAAAATGTTTGGTTTGTTTTTAAGAACATGTTTGACAGTGTTTTGGAGTCCATGTTCTGTTTAGGGGAGGAAATCTGTGTCGCCCTGCTGAGAGGTCATTATGCCGCAGGGAAAAGAAAATGCTTGCCATTCGCAAGCAGGAAATCATTTGGCTTCGGTTTTCTGGCAAAGATCATCATCCTTCATTTTGGTGGGGCAGCAGAAACCACTGAGGCAGAGATGTGTCTTGTCTGAATCCACTGCTTGGGATTTCATTGCACTTAGATGCTGAGTAATACCCAGTCTGAACATACCTTCTTAGTGAGGACAACACACGTGAATATCTGTTTCAGGTCACATGACAGATGCCTTCATATCAGTAATCTGGTTTTTACAGAGCATTTGGTAAGATTTACAAGTAATCATAATGACGGTTCCTAAGGTCAGACAGAAATATTTCTATCAGCTTTTGGTGGAAAACTTATACACTCTGTTTTGTATAAAATGTGTTGTAATTTAGGTATTTTACACAAAATAATGCTATATTGCTCTGGGAATATGTTTTTATTGAGTAAAATATGGTTAAGTACAGTGGACTGAAGATCTGAACTTCATAGTGCCTTAACCATCTGCTTAACTGTAGTTCCAGTTATGATCACGGCCTAAGAGGTGTCATCTTTTTACAGGCGTCTGGATGCTAACCACATCACTGTGGTGCCAGAAGACAGCTTTGAGGGCCTGCCACAGCTACGCTACCTGTGGTTAGATGACAACAACCTCTCAGAGATCCCTGTTGGACCACTTAGCAACTTGGGCAACCTTCAAGCACTAACCTTGGCCTTGAACTGCATCTCCTACATTCCTGATAATGCCTTCGCCAATCTCTCCAGTCTGGTGGTTCTGTTAGTTTCTCTTCACTACTCTCTAAACTATTTTTTTTTATTTTATTTTAAACCATATAATATATTTGAAGGCATGTGTCTTTTAAGATGAGTAAAAGTAGATCTAGGACTGATAGATATGGCAGCTAACCATTTTTTTTCCTTATAAGGCATTTGCACAACAATAAAATTAAAGAAATTGGCAAGAACAGCTTCAACGGACTGGATAATCTAGAAACGCTGTAAGTATCTCCGCATCATTTTTAAAAAAATATAATTTGGCATCTGTGATTGATCGTGCTGTCATCCATGTTTTGAGAATTGTCCGAGATGCACAACAAACATCTCTTACCACTTGGTCCCATTTTTTTCCATTTAGCTATGTTCTTTACTGCTAAATTTTGAAATGTTTAGACAGCACGCCAGAAACAACAATGGCAACAATACAATTTTGGCTTTCCCTGTGGGTGAGTTTGATTCATTGAAATGTATGGTCTGTCTAGTTACTGTTAGGTTGGTAGAACTACAGATATGGTTTATTTTAAATTAAACTTGGTTTCTTCTTGTGGCATTTCTTTTTGCTACACAATTTAAAGGAAATTAAACTAACAGCACCATCATCATCACCTCCCCAGCGCTTCTCCTGCTGAGGGGTTTTGCGGTAACAGATTACATGCACAAATTATTTTAGAGAATACATTTTTGAATAATGTCTTTTTTAGGCTTCCATTTTTATATGTAATTCTCCTACGTTTAAGTTCTGGGTTTAAGGTATTAGAAAAACATGTCACTCGATGCAATGATCTCCGTCAGTCTGGGAACTGTTGGGATAGTTTTGTTTGTTCCAAAGATGATGAGACAGAGCTCAGTAGGACATTATTTCTTCCTCACTGGAGCAGGACGTTGGTGTATCAACTTCCTCCAGTAATTTCTGCCAAGATAAGTACTGTGTAGTCCGAGATTGCTATCGCATTTCCACTTTCTTTTTTCATTTCCTCCTGCAACGCAGTGGATGTAAACGTCTCAACATCTCTAGCCTGGGGTGGTCAGAATACATTTAGTGCCCCTTTTTACAAAAAATAATTAATTAAAATGTGATCATATTTCAGATCGTATGTTGGGTAATTCATTCAGCAGAATCATCTGAATTATAGAAGGTGTCTGATTTCTGAGGCCTGGAACCAATCCATATACTACTAAATAAAGTAGTATAGGTGTTTAGCATGTGACTTGATTAACTTGTTCAAAATCATGGCCTTTGCATTATTCTCCATAATGTAATATAGAACTAAGTATGTCATTTGTTTGAAGCTTGGGCTATGAGTATTTAGCCCTATACTGGTTTTATGTGCTTACTTAATTCTAAAACCAGCATAACATTCAGTACCCATCTAATTTTATATCAATTCATATATTTTGGCACATTTTTTCAGCCAAGGCCAAATATCTAACATGAATAGTGAATAGTGAATATATAATACACATTACACTGTACAGTAACTAATGTAAATAATGGCTACTGCCACCTCCGCAGAAATAAGTATAGCCATAACACTTGCTGTAATTACTGGTTTATATTTTATTAGACTAGGCCAATCTGTTTTTGTTTTATTACGGTTGTCTTTTTTGCATAACACTCCCCAGCTTTGGCTTCATCGCACAGACAGATGGTCTGACATTGTCTTGCAGAGTTAAGTGATACAAAGCAGCATTCATGGTTTCTTCAATGGCAAGATCCTGATGCAGAAAAGGACACTCATACCATGACATGCACCGTCATGCGTGACTGTTGGTGTGAGGTTTTTACCACGGAATGCAGTGTCTGATTTGCACCAGACAGAACACGGTCCTTGTCAACCAAAAAGTTCCACTTCTGACTCATTTGTCAATACAGTATTTTTCTAGAACTCTTACAGAGACTTTCTGGCAAGCATAAAATGAGCATTCATGTTCTTCCTGGTGAGCAGTTTCTGACCATGCATCCCATTTTTGCCCAATGTCATTTGAGCAATTTCCTCATCAGAGACAAGACAGGTCTGCAGATCCCTGCATGTTCTATTTCTCTGTGACATTTAGACAAGATGACTCTAACTGTGGTTTTGTGGATACACATCGGTTCAGTAATGGCTTTGTAATCCTTTCCAGACTAATGTAATCTTCTTGAAGTTTCTTTTTATTTTGGAATGGTGTATTTATGTGCTGTCAGCTTCACTTTGATTATATGCATCAGCATTAGTTCAGTTTATTTTGAAGAGGACTGGTGCAGATCATGCCTGTTTGTTTACTTGAACCTAATAAGCTTTTACTCTAATATATTGGCAAGAGATGATCCAGTCGTGGAAACAAAACGTTCTTATTCTCAAAATCATTGTCCAAAATCGTGATCCAAGATGCAGGGAGTTTATCGTGGAACTGGCAAAGTCACAAACTGACAAAACTGAAACACTGGTCATTGCCCCTGTTGATTCAATCCCGGGGATTAAACAGTTCCTGGGTGATCTAGGCCTATCTGTGAAGTCCAGCCTTAGAAATCTGGAAGTTATATTTCACAGTGAAATGTCATTTATGCAGCATTGTAAGCAGCTAACGGGAAACTGTTTCTTTCAGCTTAGGAACATCTCTAAACTTAGATCAATGGTCTCACGAGATGATTTGGAGCTCCTCATTCATGCTTTTTTGTCTTCACATTTAGACTATTGTAATAGTTTGTTTTCATGCCTGAATAAAAAGGAGCTCCTTTGTCTGCAATTAGTGCAAAACTCTGCAGCGAGAATCTTGACTCGCACTAATAGGAGCACTCACATATCCCCTATTTTAAAACAACTTCATTGGCTGCCTGTGTGTTTTAGATATAAGTTTAAGATTCTGGTTCTGGTTTTCAGAGCCCTACATGGACAGGCTCCGTCTTATATTAGCGATTTGATCCACCCCTACACCTCTGCGCGTGCTTTGAGGTGTGTGGATCAAAATTTGTTGAAAGTTCCTCACACTTATTTTCGCACTAGAGGTGACCGATCATTCCAGGCTGTAGCTCCTAGGCTTTGGAATGATCTTCCCTCCTCTTTGCGCTTACTGGAATCTGTTGACAATTTTAAGAGAGAACTAAAGACTCATTTATTTGTTCAGGCTTTCAAATAGTTATTTATGGGCAGTTATGATTTTTGTGTGGTCTTTGCCTTTTTTGTTATGTATTATTCTTTGTTTTTTGTCTTTTATTACTTATTTTATTATGTTGTGAAGCACTTTGTGGCTTTTGCCTGTGAAAGGCGCTATATAAATAAAGATTACAATATCAAAATCCTTAGTCAGAACAAAGGAAGTGTTTTGTACAATGTAGAAAAGGAAATCAGACTAAAAGCATCCAAGAAATGAACGCTTAGAGCTAGAATATGGCCATGCTGGGTCTCACCGAGGTAGAGTATGGCCAGGCTGGGTATCACCAAGGTAGAGTATGGCCATGTTGGGTGTCACCGAGGGAGAGTATGGCCATGTTGCATGTCACTGAGGTAGAGTATGGCAGTTGAGTATGTTGAGTATGGTAGAGTATGCAGCTGTAACACAGTTGTTTCTTGCTCTTTCATTTTAGAGATTTAAATTTTAACAGCCTGGAGTCCTTCCCAATGGCCATCCAGACATTACCCAAACTGAAGGAACTGTAAGTCTTTAGTTATTCATTGCTAGTAATTCTCTGTTCTATTCTTATTTCTTTGCTGTTTTGTAAACATTTGACAAAGTGATATATTTAGACTTTCATTAATTGAACTGGATATTAACAGAAGAATTCAGTTAAATAGAGTGCCTTACCCCATAACTCTGTACTGTAGCTGGAAGATGCATGGAGAAAATGCTGTGTGAAATACTTTTGCACAATTATAGAACTGGATATTTACGGGGTAAATTCTCTTAAAGAACTTAAATTCTTTTCAGTGGTCTAGGTTGTATACACACACGCGCATACGGACTCAGACAGAGTTGCACTTGACAGGAGAAACAAGCACGGCCCGTACCGCTGTTTATATACAGTGTACACACCAGCATCATGTGTACTTCATTAAGTTAGATGGAAATCAAAGATATGACCTCTGCTTTTCATGGATGGGCTGTGAAATTTTCCCTAAGGGTTGAAAGAATTGCCCATGTGAGGTTTATCATCTAGTCCTCTTATTCATACCCTCTCTGAAGGTGCAGGTTGAAGTTGGGGAAACACAAATGAGGGTGCTGTCTCCTGTCAGTGACCCCATGATTCCTAGCATCAGGCAGATTAAAGAAATATTTACTGATCAGTCCTACCGGTATGGTGGTCAGGTGCAAGACCTCTCCCCATCTTCTCAAAGTGGGAAAATGAAATGTTGATTGATGTGGGGTAATTAATTTCACCAAATAATGGCTTTTCAGTTAATTGCTGAGAACATTCCTTTGGCCTGTTGTGACAGCATGGCTATTA
>JAODJW010000007.1:2722402-2734284 GCA_026777045.1 Hyperopisus bebe
GACATTATGTGATTTTTCCCAAATCTCCAGTGGATTCCATAGCAACAACATTGCAGTGATTCCTGACGGAGCATTCCTTAAAAATCCTCTTCTTCGTACCATGTAAGAATTTTTTAGCCTTTAATTAGATAAAGAAATATAGAATTAGATTTAAATAAGAAATCAGTATTTTGAATAGTAATTGCTATTCTTGATTACATTGTTGGTGGAAAGGGAGTAATCACTTGAAAGTAGAGTATTTATTCAGAAAGGGGTATTGGTTTCAATCCCAACAAGCACAGCTAGGTTTGTGCAGAAAAGAATATTGCTTCTCATCTTTCATCTTCTCCGGCTTCTCTTTTTCAGTCACCTGTATGATAATCCTCTCTCCTTTGTGGGCCACTCAGCATTCCAGAACCTCACAGATTTGCCTGCTCTGTAAGTCTCCAGAAGAAGTGAAAAAAGAGCCTGTGATGGTACAGAGGAAAGAAAGCTGTAGGGAGAATATTGTGTCAGTTAAATTTGCTAAGAGGTTTATAAGAAATGAGGTCATTTTTCAACTAGAATGGCTAAGCACAAAAAATCCCTGGTTATCTAGTAAATTCACGGCCTTGATGCCTGGGTAACTGCAGTGATTTGTACAATGTAAGTGGTATTTAATGAGAAAGTGGATCCTTTCATGATGTTTCAGATGGCAGACTTACTGATTCTGCACATTTGTTACAGGGCTCTGCGTGGAGCCAGCTTGCTGAAGGACTTCCTCAGCCTCACTGGGACCAGCAATCTGGAGAGCCTGTGAGTCCAACGCACCCCCCACACCAGTGGGCCTCAAGCTTTTTCTGTTCAGCGTACCTCCTCCTCTCATTCTAGCATTCTTTACAAGATGGGGCACATGTCGTACTTCAGCTTAAATACCCATAAAATCTTTTTATCCCTGTACCTTTTTTCAATCCACACAAAACACAAGATACACAGATACACTAAAGCTGTAAGGAACTGCCAGTTAACATGTGGTTTCAGGGTAATGATACACTGTGTTTCGTTTATAACTGGTTTCTGCTGGGTCTTTCTCAGGACACTGAGTGGGACTAAAATCAGTGACATTCCCTCTAAGCTTTGTGAGGACCTTGGTTTGCTTCGAGCATTGTAAGTGAAGTTGCGGTCTGACCAGAACACCCCCTGGGCTGGTGTCAGTGGAGAGCAGTGGTTGGTAAATTCTGTCACATGCCTTAAAAACTTCTTTCATTCTTCCGCAAGAGACCTATCCTACAACAAAATTGAAGAACTCCCCAGCTTTCAAAGATGCTTCAAGATAGAGGAAATGTAAGGTTTGATTCTTGAGTTTTACCATTTCTTTAAATGATCCAGTTGAACAATTTGTATTCAATATTATAGAAATGATTTCTTACTCTGACCTGCTTGATAATGGAGGTACATTCAACCATAGATAGTAGCGTCAGGCATTAATGAGAATATGCAAGGTACAAATGCTATCTTTTCTGGTTAATTTTACAGGAGTAAGTTATTTGCACCTGTGCTATTAGAATCTGTTTTCAAGTCCAGAAAATACAAAAACACAAACCAAGATTTTGTATCAAACAACCAAAAGAGTATAAAGAGTCACAGTCAGAGAGTACTCCACTGGTTGGTTGAAACAAAAGTTTGGTCTGGATTTTTACTGTCTGGACCTGAAATTTCCATCTCTGGCACAGGCACAGATGTCTTTGAAACCTATAATCAAAATGGCACATCCACAGCTTCTTCACTGTGTTTTTACCAGAAAAAAAACAAGAACTGATAACACATAACAAAGAATGATGCAGATATTCTTGTATTGCTTCAGTTATTTGAGTGCATGATAATAATCCCATTCTTTTAAAATGACTTCTTATGTTTTTTTGAATGGACTTGATCAATTTTATAATAAAAATGCTACTGAATCTGCAAGACATTAGCTGGAATCCTAAGGCACATTGAAAATGCTTTTAAAATTAATGGTGGAACTTGCTTTGAATGTTTTGGTTTTTGCTCAAAAATGTAGTATAATCTGAGTAATAAGACATAAGACCTTTAACTTGTGTCTTTTGGTAACCTCAGAAGAATGTGGTCAATTAAAATAAGAATGTAATTGCCAGTTTTTATTTTGCTGATTCGCTCTCTGCAGTATTATGTCGTTATGGTGTTTTCTTTGGCCTGTGAATTGTTACCTCAGTGCCTACATTTGAACGCATGGCCTCGCGGCACGGACACCCGGGTTGGTAGTGCAGTCTTGGGGAAGCCATGATGACAGTCTAACGCCAGATCGTTTGCCAGACTGCCACTCGTTAAAAGCAGGCAGCGCCTGGCTGCCCCTCGGGAGCCCAGCCAGCAGATCCGACGGGGCTGTGGTGTGGTGCTGCTGTTCATTCCTTTGGCTCCGGTGCTGTCGCAGTGTGCAGTACCACATTTGCACGGCAGGGGGGAGCCTGATTGCACAGAGGAGTGTGTAATTATGGCAGTAAATACTGCCCCACATGAGGGCCATCCTTTGTGTAATGCTTGGCTTTTTATCAAAATAAATCATATATACTGATAAAAATGTTGAATTTTACATTATCAGACGCATTCTTTTATAGAGTCCGTCTTTTTAAATTGTTATTTACATGCACATTTCAGATAAACTGGATTGCTTATGGGCTAAAAAACTGTATAATGTCCTAAACCAGTGTTTCCCAACCCAATCCCCGGGGAACCCGGGACAGTCCACGTTTTTGCTCCCTCCCAGCTCCCAGCCAATCAGCAACACCGAATACCTGGTACAGGTGTGCTGGGAGCTGAAAGGAAGCAAAAACTTGGACTGTCCGGGCATCCCCGAGGACTGCGTTGGGAAACACTATCCTAAACCATATCTAAGGTACTTCATATATGTATAAATATGCATACACAGTGTTTGATATATTGCAGTAATGCACATTTGCATTTTACTTGATAGAACTGCGGTAACAAATGTATACGGTCAAAAAATAACATAAGGCATGGCATGCTTTGTGAATAACATGGGCATCCAAATTGAGGCAACACCCAAAGAAAGTGATGGATGTTGCCACATTACTGTATTCAAAACTTTTCTGAGAGGACTCTCTGTCTGTAGGTGTGTAAGCGCTTCCCTTCTGCTGCACAGGTACCTCCAGCATAATGGCATCCAGCAGATTCATAAGGACACCTTCCAGGGCATGGCGTCGCTGCGTACCCTGTGAGTTTTATGTGATTTGTACCTGGTAGATATTAGTATTTTCTCATACTGACCAGCTGGATTTGTAAAAGTATAGTAGAACTGACGCCTTTTTGGAAAGCCACCGTTTTAAGAGCCAGTAAAGGGGATGACATTTATTTCTTACACTGTCTAGCCTGAGAGGTTTGCATAATTATCCCAATCAGTGATTTTATACAAACTTTGCAAACTTTATGTAGTGCACGCATGCCCTACAACATTGTACTGGGTAGGCACAGCCTCACAGCAATTGGTTTTTTAACTAATGTTAATGGTTGTGAGTCCTAATGAAATGTTTGTCTTTCTTTCATAGCGACCTCAGTAGAAATGAAATCAAATATATTCACAAAGATTCATTCCTTTCTCTCTGGGCTTTAACAAACCTGTAAGTAACCCCTACTGTAATATGTTGTACATTGCCATCATCTGAAGAAACATGACAAGATTTCTGATTTATCATTCGAAAATCACAAAAGATAGGAACAGTTATTGAATTGAGTTACTGAATTTTTTGTATTGTATATATGCTATTACAGGCAGACTCAGAAATTAATTTTCAGAATTCATATAGCAGTCAATATCAAGGATATATGAGTTGTATGTTCAAAGAAGCCATTCTGCACACCACTGTTGTACAGTCATGGGAGTTTCACTTACACAAAAATGTTCTGAGGGCAGAAAGAAAAATGACTGGTTCAGAGATATAACCAATAAGATTGTAGAGGAGGTGGGTCCATCCAACTAGAGTAGATGGGACCAACCAATCAGATGTCTTGGTCCCACCTCCTCTAGTTACTTGGACCCACCTCCTTTACAATCTTATTGGTTATGTCATTGAACCAATCATTTTACGTTGTGGCCTTAGAACATTTTTGTGTAAGTAAAACTCCCATTAGCCTTTTGCACTAAGCTGTTACTTTTGCACTTGTGAGCTTCCTGTTAGCTTAAAGAGTCTGGCCATTCTTATCTGGCCCCTCTCTTTAACAAGGCGTCTTTGCTCACAGAAATGCCATTTACTGGATGTTTTTTTGTTCATTGCACCATTCTTTGTGGAATCTAGCCTCCTGGGACCCCACCCATTCATTTATGTCCATTGTAGTGAACATTTTATTTTTGCATCTGTCTTTTCACTGATGTTAGGAAACGTATTTATTCCTGTTGTACGCTAAAGAGGATATGCTGTGAAATTAAAAATAAAAATAAATTTGAAAAAATCTAAATTGTAAGATGTCTTATTTCCTCCAAAGACAAATAACCTAAATTAAAGGACACTTTTTTCCTTGGGTCTCAGGAGGCTAGACATGTGTAAATCCCATAAAGGTGGCTGTTTCTGAGATGCTAAGACCATACTAAAGTGCCCACTGAATGCATATTCATACATTCCACTAGTAAGGTGGGCTGTTAGCATGTGTCATGATGCATTACTCTGTCTTATACCGGCAAGTGCTGCTACTTTCTGCTCTAACATATGTTGCAGGGACCTGAGTTTGAACTTACTGAGCAGCTTCCCCACAGCTGGCCTGAGTGCCGTCAGTCAGCTAAAGCTTGCAGGAAATCTGGAGATGAAAGGGGCTCTTACTGCCAGGGACCTGCCTAAACTCCGGTCAGTGACTCTTGCTTTGGGGCAGCGTGTGGCTTTGCAGTCTGGAAGGTCACTGGTTCAAGTCCTGTGGCTGGCAATGTAATCAAATCACTGTCGGGCCCTTGAGCAAAGGTTCCAAAAAATCGATCTAGAGCAGTGTTTCCCAACCCATCTTCAGGGACCATGTGGACTTTCTGGCAGGGAGCTGGGAGGGAGCAAAAACATGGAGTGGCTGGGGGTCCTCGAGGACCGGGTTGGGAAACACTGACTTAGGGACACTAGAAAAATGGTTGATTGCAGCTCTCTCGCTTCCAAGATTCGCTCTCACATCTGCAAATGTGTATGTCTCATAGGAGAGGAGCATGGGTTATGAGAAAAAGAATTTCTGTGTGCATCATGAACACTTACTAAACCTGAATGGTCCAAAAAAACTTTTTTTCTGTGTAGGACAATATCTGTTCCGTATGCCTACCAATGCTGTGCTTTCATGGGTTGTGAGACACAGATGACTGAGACTAATGGCAGCAAGATTATAGGTAAGAACAATTAAAAGTGTTTAACTTCTGGTATTATTGTGAAGGATTTTAAAGAATAGATCATGAAAAATGTTTTAGTCTATTAATGTTCCTAGTAAGAACACTGATCAGAAAATGTTTTAAAATCATTAAATAGGCTCCAGGTGAATCATGACCCTGTACTTCATTAGCAGTCATGGATAGTGGCTGGATGATTTGATCATCTTCTTATGAAAATGTTCAATATGCATTTCCTGTCTGTGTATAAAGAAATTAGCTAGGTGTGCTTAATGTTGCAGGCGAGGAAGAGGAAGCCGAAAGCCTCGAGTTTTCGCTGCACTGTTCTCCCTCGCCAGGTAACCAGCACATTTATCCTGTTGTATCAGACTTCTGTAAACCACTTGTAAACATCTGAAAAACATCTGAAACAGTCTCATGTGACTGTCACTTGCCGCTCTCCAATGGTTTTGAAAAACAGCATTTTATTTCTGTCTTCCAGGTGCCTACAAGCCCTGTGAACAGTTACTTGGCAGCTGGATGATCCGGTTGACTGTGTGGTTTATCTGTCTGGTGACACTTACCTCCAACATTGTAGTGCTGGTGGCCACATTCAGCACTGGGAGTCTCTCCTCCCCAGCCAAGCTACTGGTGGGTCTGTTGGCAGCTTCCAACCTACTAATGGGCATCTATGTTGGTCTGCTGGCTACCTTGGATGTCGCCACCTGGGGCGCCTTTGCCGAGTTTGGCATACGATGGGAGACAGGTCCTGGCTGTCGGACGGCGGTCTTCCTGGCCACCTTCTCTTCGGAATGGTCTGTCCTGCTGCTGGTGCTGTTCGCAGTGGAGCGCAGCATGTCAGCCCGTCGCTGGGCAAAACAAGGCAAGGGTCGGCAGCTCAGGCTCCACGGTGCTTGTCAAGCCGCCGCACTGTTGGCGTTCATGGCCAGTGGGATGGCTTTCCTCCCCCTTTTCCACATTGGAAAATTCTCCTCCTCACCACTGTGCTTACCCTTCTCCACTGAGGAGACGCCATCCCTGGCCTTTACTGTCGCCTTGGTGCTGCTCAACTCCCTGGCCTACCTGCTCATGGCCACAGTCTACATACATCTGTACTACGGTCTGGGGAGAGCGGACATGATGGAACCCCACCAAGCTAGCATGCTCCGCCATGTAGCATGGCTCATCTTCACTAATTGCGTCTTCTTCTGCCCTGTGGCGGCCTTTTCCTTTGCCTCGCTGCTTGCTGGTGTTGGCAGCAAGCCTGAGGTTATGAAGTCCGTCACACTCATTTTTTTCCCCCTGCCTGCCTGCCTTAATCCCATACTGTACATTTTCTTCAACCCCCACTTTAAGGAGGACTGGTGTCGGCTGCGGTGGTGTGGCCGGGGTAGGCCCTGGACAGCGGTAACAGGCAAGGAGAACAGTGGGGCCTGCGACTCTTCTAGAGAGAAGACTTGTGACAGGATATACTCTGACTTTCAGGGCCACAGAGCTTTGTGTGAGTGCTGTGAGTCTGTGATGTTCTCCAAACCTTTACCCTGTAGACATTTGATCAGGTCACTCAGCTGCCCGGTGCTGGCCGCTGTGACCTTTGAGCAGCCAGAAACCTTCTGGTCAGACTGTAGAACTGGATCTGCCCAATCTGAGTTTGCAGATGAAGAAGACTCCTTTGTGTCAGACAGTTCTGACCAAGTTCAGGCTTGTGGACGGGCATGCTTCTACCAGAGTCGCGGTTTTCCTCTTGTCCACTACTCTTACAACCATTCCTCACATCAGAGACTGGGGAAATAAGACACTCAAGTAGATTGTCTGTTTGTAATTGTCTATACGTATGTGTGTGCAAAGTGAACTGTAAAAGTATAAAAACTCATAATCTGAGTTTACCCTGAGTTTAGGTTGTCTGTACATGAGTTATGTATTAAGAAAGCACTTTTCTAAGAACTATCTGGTTAGACGTGACTAATAAATTTGACAGTGTCTTAGTTTTCTTGCTTATGTTTTTTGTTCATTGTCGGGCCATTATTTTACATTACAAAAATCCCATCCATCAGTGCCTGCTTTTATCATTATATAAAGTGTACTTTTAGTACTTATTTTAATTGTATCTGATATAAAGATACTTCATAATTCACATGTCCATTTATTTGGTATGATTGTGTTCCGACATCTTTCGATAATTTAATATCAAGCGCAATACCGTTTTTGGTAATTTGTCAATGAACTGCTTGGAGGAGCAGTTTGTCTGCAGAAAAACACGTCATCTCAGAGGAAGTTTTTTACACTGACAGGTCAGAGTATAATAGTCTCTCAGTCTCAGTGCTTGGAGGGAAAATAAGTACTAATATTTATTTTCTTTTGTATACAGACAATCAGTTGTGTGTTTATGTTTTTTTTTCTTGTCATTTTGTTTAAGAATCTATGTTTGATTGGAAACAGATGAGTCCCGGTAAAACAGTGTTATCCAGGCCATGATTCCACAAAAGACCATGGCTAAACTTTTTTTCCTAGTAATGTGTCATAAGCAAAGTTTTCCAAGTGTACGATTTTACTTTATTTAATGACATAATTTTACTTGCATTAAAAATAACTTCTCAGTTTGAAATTTACCATTTTGTTGAAAAGAACCAAGAACTTGAGGGTATGATACATTTGTTATATCATCAGAAATTATTAAATATAGTAATACTATTATTGCAGACTACATAAATATGTGAATTAGGATTTATGCTATTGTCACAATTTAAATTTTGCTGAGAAGTGTGGCAGTTTTTCCCAAGATCAAAAGTAACAGAATGTTTCTTTGATCTACTGGGCTTCACTGTATCAGATCTTGGGTTTGTGGAACTTTTTTTTCAGACCAGATCATTTCACATGTGCCAGAAACTCTGATTTAGTCCATTGTTATAACAAAACCAAAAAACATAATATGTACTGCAGAATATTGTCATTTTCCAGTTGGGCTTAAAATAATGAACACTACCACAAATTATTACTTTTCATGTTAAGTTATTAAATACATTCTCCACCCTATTAAAATATACAAACATTCCATATATGTATTAAGGGCTAATCAGTTGTGGTATGAGATGCTTTAACATGCTCGTACACATTCCCATAAACTTGCTTCAGTGATTTATACAGATCTTTGATCTTGTGAAGACTCTGTGAGAGTGGGATATGTTCACTAATTAATGAATAATAATAATAATAATAATAAGAGGCTGGTAATCCACGGTTCTGTTTTTCTTACATGGACACAGCAGACATGCTGCACCGAGACTTGCTGCATCAAGTCAGCCTGCTTTGGTACTGGAGACTAAACAGGATTCCTCTCTATGTCTGGTGACTCGGGAAGCACGCGAATCATGTCATTTGGTTTATACCACCATGGAAAACCATCTGGGGGATGTTGTATTAATTGTTATTTTTCTTCCTGCAAACACACACAGAATTGCATTTTCTCCTTTAAGTCCGATATTAATATTTACCTGGAAATACACTGTTTGGCATCCCTCTCTGTATTGTAGAGATATTTTAAAATTCTTGCTACATTTGTAAAAGGGAAAATATAAATTGCATTTTGATGAGTATAGACTATGATTTCATTGTGATATATTTATAAGAATATTTTGTGGCCACATATATAAGAAATGGGTTTTGAAACATCAATATCTATTTTGGAGAACCAACAAAATGGTATGAAAGTCGTAACATGCTAAGGATGTTTTAATGTGTGCATGTGTGCTTGTTCTCTGCATGTAACTGTAAATTATTTTATTACTAATGTATTGTCCAGTCATGAAAGCTACCTCTTTTAAGTGTAGTGACATGAGAAAGCATGTGTGAGTAATTTCTCAAAATACGCTTGTAATGTAAATCAATCTGGGTGTACATATCACTGAATGAAATTAATGGGTAGTTTCTACAAACTGTGGGAAAAAAAACTGTAAAGTGTATTTTTTGTAAACAAACTCTTGCTTAAATACATATCTGCTTAAAAGTATGAGTATATATTTTTTTATTAAAGTACTTATTCACAATATCATATACAAATAATTAATCTTATGAAAATAAAATAATCCCAAAGTACTCATCATTATCAAATCACTGCTACTAACACACTGACTACGAGTGAGTTAGTATCTTGAGAAGCAGAGTCAATTTTTTCTGGGTTTGGAGGGGTCCAATTGCACCTCCTGCTGGTCAGATGAAATACTATTTTAGTTCAATAAAAATAGAATTATATTGTAAAGTTATATTTTAAAATGTGGTTTATGTTGGTCAAATCAATGTGTAATAATAATTTATTGTAAGTATATTTACATTATTTTTTTTTTAAACAAATTTACCTATTCAGATGAATGAGTGGTTGGGCTCTCTCACCTTGCACCCCCTGGGAGAAAAGCTTTGAGTCACCCATGATGATGAGCGTTACACTTCTCCAGATACATGGGAGCTATTCTTCAGAAACACCCTCCTTAACCCTCCTCTTTTCCCTTCACCCACCACCCTGACCCTGATCGTCTTCCAAGAAATAATGGAAGTTGATTCTCTGTACTAACCCCATTCCTCACATAGTCTAGCCCTCCCTCCATTTGCCCCCTCGCTAACTGATGTTTCCAACCTCCTCTTCACTAACACACCCACTGCATATGCCCTGGATCTTTGACCCTTGCATCCCGTTAAACTACATCTCCCAAACTCTGCCTGCATTTACACATGCTATCAGAACATCACTAACAATTGGGACGCTCCCCACTACACTTCAGCAGACGTGAGTAATTCCACTGCTTAAAAAACTCACACTTCATCCATGAAAAACTATAGACCAGTCTTGTCTTCTCTAGTGAATTAAAAGCAAATCTGAAAATCTAGAATAAGTCTCATGAAAGCTGACTGGATATCCATGGTTCTGATACCATCCATCCATTCATCCACCCATCCATCTTCTGTAACTGCTTGTCCTATTCAGGGTAGTGGGGGGTCTGGAGCCTATCCTGGAAGCTACATGTGGAAGGCAGGGAACAACCTAAGATGGGGTGCCAACACATTGCAGGTTCCCACACCATAATATTAATAATCATTGATATACATGCATCTGAAGGACTTTTGAATTGAAGAACAAATTTTCAAAACTCAGTCCATTTTTTGTTGTTTTCGAGATGAGATTGCAAATGACCTCATCATATATTACAGAATTGGGAAGCAAAACAATCCTCAGATAATCCGACAACAAACTTTTGTTAAATTTCCAAAACTCAGTAAGTCCACGGAAATCTTTTCAAAAACGTATCCAGCATAGCCGGGGAATTGTGGAAGTATATTTAGTTTTGGGAATTTATGGTTTGATAATCATCAGATCAGACTGCTAAAACAATACATTACAGGCATAAAAACAAGGTTAGGACGTTTTCTTCAGCACCATATTCATTATGTTAGTGAAACGTGAAATCTTGGATACATCAGTACAACTTACTCTGAATGTAGAGATTATGGCAGGATTCTTTAAAGATTCTGTTTAGAAGCTGCGGTCATGGACAAAGTGGTGCCACTGACTCAATAATGGACTATGAAGGGATTTTTATTGGGATGGTTACTCTTTCCCTGATTTTATGTTATTTGCTAGCTTGGCATTGAATTACCATGTGTTTTTTACTTTTTGTATAATAAACTGGTGAAATACAAGCCTTCAGGTGTTTGGGGTGTGTGCACTGTCTCATACCAGCACAACTGGTCAGAACTGAAGTGGGGTGGTGTAGTCACCAGGAGGCATAGTCAAGGCAGATAAGGATTATCAGAGTAAAGTGTCCTCCTTTGGGGGGTTAACTAGTGTGTATGTGTTTAGATCGCATATTGGTTTAAGTGTCTCTGATATTGTCCTGTTTCCTTATGTGTGACGTTCATTACATATGTGATGTAGCTGTGACATGTGTAAGCTAATGGAGCATGTTAACATTGAGTGGCAAGAATGGGTGACATCTAGTGTTCATATGTAGAAATTTCATGATCGCACAAATCTAAATATCTTTCTCAAAGTGCACATAGAATAAATTGGTTGTAGTATTTTTACAGATATTTGAAATTATGAATGTCCAACCTGGGTGAAATATGGCAATAACTATTTTTTCCTAGTGCCACTTGCAGTTGTTTATGGATAAGTTGATTCCGCTTTCTCGTCTACCCAACTTTCAGCTTATACTAATTAGAGTCATCGGTAGAAGCTTATTCCTGGGCACAAGGCAGGACACCAACGACGAGCAATTTTTAGAGACACCCATTTTTGCCCAAATTACATGTAGAAGGAAATATATGCGTCTCGGGAAGAACATGCAAACTCCATACATATAGAAGGCTGGATTCAAATCGTCACCGTTAAGGGTGTATGACAACTGTGCTACCGAATACATAAGAACATAAGAACTATACAAACAAGAGGAGGCCATTCAGCCCATCAAGCTCGCTTGGGGAGAACTTAACGAATAGCTCAGAGTTGTTAAAATCTTATCTAGCTCTGATTTAAAGGAACCCAAGGATTCAGCTTGCACTACATTATCAG
>JAODJW010000007.1:2755194-2766619 GCA_026777045.1 Hyperopisus bebe
AGGTGCCCCCCCCCCCCCCAGGAATTCAGTGCTGCTGACCCTCTCCACTGCAGCTCCATCTATGAGCAGTGGAGGCTGGTGTTGCAAGTTGGCCCTCCTGAAGTTGGTTAGCATCTCCTCGATCTTTTTCACATTCAAGATTTTGGTTTCTGTGGCGTGTCTTCAGCTGCTCCACTTCCATCCTGTATGCTGATTCGTCTCCGTTACTGATGAGAGCCACCAACATGGTCGCCGGCAACCTTGATGATGTGTTTGGAGGTAAATCTGGCAGGCAAGCAGAGTGGACAGAGGGGGGCTTTGGGCATAGCCGTGCGATGAGCCCGTGCTCATGAAGGAGGGTTTTAATATGTAGTTGGCTGGCCCAACTGTCTGCTGCATCAATGTCAGGATGCCAAGGGTTCAGGTTCAGCTTCCCCACCAGCTGCTGGGTTATGATTGTGTTCAAATCCTCTTGTTGAAGAGGATTCTGGAATAGCTGTTTGTGTTTTCCAAGTGGGTCAGAACAGTGACATGTACAACAGAGGGGTGTGGCCAATTGTATGCACGCCATACAGCACAGGCATGTGAGGGTTCAGTTGTATTTGAGAAACCACACAATGACTCACAACATCATTTCTGCCAGAAGGTTTGGGTCTCCACACACCTGGACTGGCAGCTTGTCCTTCTGCTGCAATGCGGCCTCTGCTCTTATCCTATTTGCAGTCATTATTTGGTAAAGCAAACTGTTCTTTACTGAAGCTCTGTTCTCTCATTCTTATGTCGCTCTTTCTTTTCCATATGTAAATCAGCAATACTAGCGGATAGGTGGATCTTTGGTGGTTGTGTTGAAAACAATTTTTTCTTTTTGTCTTTCAAGGGCTGATAGGTGCCACAATGGTGACACAGCAACCATTTATTTCAGCTGAAAAGGGAGGCAATGCAGAGTTAAAATGCCACCAGTCTGGCTCAAATGACTTCATGTACTGGTACCAGAAGCTGTCCAGTGGAGAGCTTTTCCTGCTTTTATTTTCCAGATCTGAAGTTGTGAATCCAGAAAGAAACACACTAGATGAAAGATTTTCAGCTGTCAGAAAAGGGAAAAAGGCTTTTTCTCTGAGAGTAAATGATCTGCGTGTTAATGATTCTGCTGTGTATTACTGTGCAAGCAGCACACTGTGCCTAATAACTGAGGGCCTGCTTTACAAAAACCTTCAGAAGAAAAGCATTTTTCCACGGTACACCATTAGATGGCAGAATGTATCTCTGGATGAATGTAGGCCTTTCATAGAGTACATTCTGAGTTTAACATCTTTTAAGCTGCCTTTTAAACTGAGTCTTTTAAAAAAAATCTATTTCCATAATTTAATATCTTCTGCTGAAAGTATCCAAGGCCTTTTGAAATGCTTCAAAGTGAAATGTTTCAATATTCATTGAATATTGAAGTTATATTATGCAATCAACATTTTTTGCCATTACATTGGATATACATTTCTCTAAAAGGAAAAATCAGTTAGCCTTCTGTAAAATTCACAATCCCAAAATGCAGAATTTTGAATTCATTTTTTTAGCTGGTTTGACTTTTCTTCCAAATAAGATACAGCTGATAGATTTCTTCAATGAAACCTCAGGTTCTTTTAGTTGAATGATGAGGCAGGTTTCTTAAGCCTAAGCAGTTTATTAAGACTGAATGAAGGTGTTACAGAAAGATATTTCACACGGCCGGTTCAGTGCCTGTCTGTGTCTGTCTCTGCCCACACTGAGAGAAGCAGGCCCTTTATCTATGGTCTTCATATAGACTTCTGGAGCCAGGGGGTCAGACGGCCTTGGTGAGAGTACGTTGTATGAGAAGCAAAGAATACGATGAGCGAATATCAAGGGCAGAAAGAAATATAAAAATAAGAATTATGAAAGCTATAAATTAATGAACTAAATGAACATAATTAAATAACTACAAAATTAACTAGGGAAATCCCTCACAGCTCACTCTACCGAATGTTTCTAGAAGGTGTCCGAGCTGTCTTTATAAGAATCAATTTGACCACAGTGTGGTGTTGCACCAAAAAATCTGAGTATTAGATAAACTAAAAGACCTGCTGCAAAAAGAGTATTTAGTCATGCGCTAGAACACTGCGCAAGTTAGAGTATGGAATTTGCTGTTATTGTAGTGCAAAGTTAAACCTGAGCTAGATAAGAGCTAGATAAGATTTTAACAACTCTGAGCCATTAGTTAAGTTCTCCCCAAACGAGCTTGATGGGCCAAATTGCCTCCTCTCGATCGTTTGTAAATTTAATATGTTCTTATGTAGTGTTTTATCACTATGGACAATTCTCTCAAAAATGCCTTAAAACACTGTGATAACTCAAAGTACAATGGTCCTTGCCAACTCTGTCTTTTCAGTTTAACTTTCCTACTACCCCTGTCCCCCTGCCAATCACACAAGCCCTTAGTAAGTAAAAGATGTGACAGGAAGGGCACCCTACACCATACTTTTCATTCTCCTGGTCACAGTGCTAATCCCCAGGTTAAAACGGGGCAGGCATCCTGTCCAAGGTGCCCAGGCTCAACACTCCCAGGCATTTTATAAATGATTGTGCCTGAACAGGGACTCAATGCATTTATTGGCTTTCACAGTGCAAAACAGGGAACGCTATACTGGGCCATCCACCCACAATGGCAGGTAGGTAACAAACATGAAATTGGGGTGCTGACTGGATGGACTCTCCAAGACGGTGTGCATAATATTGCAGACTGAAGTGCAGAGGGCTGGAAAACCAGAAAATGGAAGTGGGGCACAGGAAAGAGAAAGTGGGGTGTAAACACAAAAACAGCATAACCACGACAAAGCTAAAAACAAGGGGGGAGCTGCTGACATACCAGCTGTGGAACTTCAGCTAATCAAGACCATGAATCTGAGAACAAGATGCTGGCTAAGCAGGACCTAAAAACTAAACAAAAACACCATCCAGAACCACAGACCTGTAAGCAAACGTCAAAAACTAAAACAAGCTAAATGCAGCCGACTCTGATACTATTAATCACTCTGCTTCTTAATGTCTTCCATTAAGTGTTACAACAACCACACAGATAAAAGCAGGACAATTATTGACTCAATAGAAAATCTATCTGATGAACACCTATACCCAAAATACTTTGAATTTATCAAATTATGGCCATGCTTTTTATCGAGGGTAGTAACAGGCTCAAAGATATCCTTAAATTAATCTGCAATGTTGAATGACTGTCCAGGAATAAGATATAAGCCTATATGATATAAGTTTTATTGTATTGAGGCATTCTTTAGCAATAAACATTGTGCAACGTGAAAACTGGTGCAGTACTCAGTAACTGGGTGAGTCTGTGGTCTGTTAAGTTACACATGTGCATTGGGTTCACCAGGAAGTATTCTGTTACTACCTAATGCTTGAAAGGGTGAATCTGCAGGTGCAGAGATCACAGTTACTCAAACTGTTCCTTTGATGTAGCATCATGTGTGGATCTCAGCAACTGATTTACACTCTTATTGTTTACCTGGCTTTGCACTTGAGTTATGGTCAGAGTTCATTTAATTTATAGAGATTTGTGTTTCAGACTTGGCAAATACACTGTTTTCATTCAATAATTTAACCCTCCCACCCTCTTCTTTTTAAAAACAGATTTGGTCAGTGCAACTGTGATACATCAGACTAGAGATGCTGTTGTGGAAGCTGGTGGGGATGCTTACTTAGAATGTGAGCAGGATGGCAATGATCAGCAAATGTACTGGTACAAAAAACTACAAAAACAAGGTCTGGAGCTGCTTTTCTTCTCCCAAATGGAGAACATGGATGTGGACAAGGTTCTGGGGGACAGCAGATTCACACCCAACAGGAAGGATCGAAAGCATTTTCCCCTCAATGTGACCAAGCTGCAAGCTAGCGACTCTGCTGTGTATTTCTGTGCTTCCAGTTTACACAGCGTACAACAGCAATGCAGTACCAATACGAAAACCTATATATGTTTTTTCCCCTGCCATACACTAGGAGGCGACATAAGACCAGAAACGCACCTGTTCCTAATGCAATAGTTGCACACAATGTTCATCTTCTGATTTGCAAAACCTGCAATATGGAATCTTAGTCCTTTTAAAATTTTGTAGTATGTCATATGTCATCATGGTTAGTTGTATATTCTGTTGCCTTAAGAGCTTACATGTTCTTCGAAATGCGCATAGATTTCCTCCAGATACTGAAGCACCCTTTTCCATTCCAAAAATATGCCATAAGGTGAAATTATGTCTTTACATTGCCCCCAATGTATGAATTCTGATCCTCTGGATCAGAAACAAAAAGCACTGGAAAAACTGATGTGTTTACTGAAAAAAAAATATTCTAGCAATAGGGAGATCTTTTATTATATTTAAATATGTTTTTAAAACAGGATAGAACATTAAATCCATCCATCCATTTTCTGAAACCGCAGATATTTAATTTACATGGAAACTATTCAATTATAATCAGCATACATGCATATTGTTTTTTATAGGAGTTAAATATTTTTCTAGTTTTTTCACAGTACTGACTGATGGAAAATAATGAGTAATTTGCTGGTGCAGAGCTGAAACAAAACCCCAGAGAGGAAAGGGTGTCTTCCTGTAAGACCTGGTTTCAGAATAAAGGTGACTTCAGATGTCAGTTTCTTGAGCCTTAAGTGATAGTTGGACCTCTTCTCTGTTAATATGCATCCATTTGTAATAGCAGTTCTTGTAAAGTTGGCAGTGATGCAAAGTAAGTTTAAAACTTTCATGGCTGTACTATTTTTGTGATATTGCACAATGCTTCACAAATTATGTTTTTATATTAAACTTTTTATTATTATTATTATTTAAAAAATACTTCCTCCTTTTTTCCTGGGCAGTTACTGCATCACAGACAGTCCGCCAGCTTCCCTCCAATATTATTGAAGTCCTTGGATCTCCAGCAAAGATAAAGATGACCTGCATGGTGAAGGGACAGAGCAACCCCTATATGTACTGGTACAGGCAGATCCCCGGCAGTCAACCAGACCTACTATTTCTGTCTGTGGCCAAAGGAAGTGTCTCAGACTCCCCAGTGATGGACTTCACTGCTGAGAGACCCGATGAGCAAAACTTCTACCTGGAGACAAAAAACCCTTCCATAAAACACAGCGCTGTTTACTTTTGTGCATGGAGTATAGCACGGCGACTAAGAGAGAGACGAGCCCCAGTCAAAAACCTCATACAGCTCTACTGAAGATTCAGAAGGGCTGCAGACATACGTTAGGGGGAAGGGACAGAGAGAATGTCTATATGTGGTCTCCTAGCAGCGTTTTGCACAGGTGAAAGGGAAGAGACGCGTGAGCGATAAGCGAAACTGTTGCAGTGCTCCCTTCTGCATGAGGCAAGCTGCAGACGGCAGCACGGGGGATATGCCACGTCACCTACAGCACCAATGCTGCACCCTAGTTTCGTGGCCTATTTCCTGTCACCCATAATGTGCTAACTCTCACGTAGGTGATCAACAGTTAAAAAAAAAAAAAAAACACACACACACAAGCCAACTAAACCACATCCTGCTGTTTACTTGGTTGCCTTCTATTACAGTTTCTTTTCAGTATGAGAAACAAACTTGTTCTATTAAACAAATTATGATTAATAAATAAATAAAAACAACAAGAACTTTGTTAAATATAGTTTCCCAGGTTGAGATATATTCCTGTATATATCTTTCATTTGGTTCTCAAGAAGATATATTGTGTGAACATCTTATTAAAATATATACTATATATAAACACAGCAAGGTCACCTTCCCTAATGAAGTCACGGAAGCATGGGGCACGCAGACAGGGTGCACCTCAGATGGGATGCCAGAGCAAATACAACACAGAATACAAAACAATTCTGGATAATATTTAATATTAAATTAATAAAGATGATTAGCAGTGTTCCTTTACACCTACACAATCATTGGACTAAGGGAATAGGTGTACTGCAAAAGTGCTCAGTTATTTTCCCCCGAAGCTCAAATTTCATTAGCCACACAAAGCTACCTGGGGTGGGGGGAGCAGGTGCCATTTTATTACCGATTATACTGTATTGGGCTTGAGACTTGCTGTAGAAAGTAAGTATTAGCTGCTGGGTCAGGATAGTTAAAAAGGTAGACATGGGATGAGATGCCAAAAAATGTGGTCACAAAACAGAAAATCACCGTGGTGTTTTTAAGAAAAGAACTGGTTTGGCTTTATTTAGTTGCACAGTGATGGACTGAACATCTACTTCTGCAAATTACATTATTGATCATTTAAAATATTTCTTAGGTAAACTGTGCAGTTGAGATGTTGAGAAAAGTTCTAATTGGAACAACAGGCGTCAGAAGACACCTGGTGTACTCCAACAGGAAACGTGTTCTATTTTCCATGCTCTGCAAGCAGAAACAGTCTTTGCAAACACCCACATCGGAAAATAGCTTCTTTGTCATTTATGAAAAATGCCATCTTTAATGTTCACTTCGTCTCAGTTTAAGAAATTATGCCTCAGAGTGAAACTCCTCATTTATCAAAGCAGCACACATTCCACAAGTTCAACATTTCAGTACAACATTCTTGACCACAATTTAAATCCATCCCTGTAAAGGACTACAGCATTGTAATGAAGAACAAAAAACTGCCACACCAGCTCATATCAAACTTTTATTCCACGAACCTGGTTTCTTCACAAATAAGATAGCCAAGCATTACTTGTTCTTTTAACCACTTATTCAGGAAAGGAATCTATTAAAGGTCAATTAACTGAATGAAAAAAATACAGAGATCAAGCTACTGCCTTTGCATATAAAATATAAAAAGGGATTTGTTTTTATATTTAGCTTAGTAATCTACACAAATAAGTTTGAATAATATTGCAATAGCAAAAACTGTATGCTGAATAAGATTTATTGAGCAATAATGTCAAGTTCAGGTAATAGCTCATTAAAGAAAATTAAAACAGATACAGGAGTTACTTGAGCAGTTTTCACTTGTCTTTTCATCTTGTCTCATTTGGTTTTTTAGAGCCCTGCAGGAGTAACAAAAATGTTAAACAAAGCCTAAGATGCTACTGTCCTTTTAAAAATGTTTCCTGTTCATCAACCAATCACTCACCTTCAGTCTTAACATGAAAACTGTTACAAACAGTGAAAACAGTGTGCTTTTTGCCAGGAATAGAAGGTATGAAAATTTTGCCATATTGCCATCTGTTTTAACCTTGCCTGAAAGACCAAACAAAAATACAGGATGATGTCATTTTTCTATTTGTAAGATCTGAGTCAAAATCACAATATACTATGAATATAACAGCTGATAAATGCAATGACAAGCAAGATATGACAATGACATTTTTCCAAGTGACCAATGTACTGGACAGAATCTGCTATATAAATCAGCTACCTGTACAATAGCATAATACAGCAATCTTACCTGCAGTCTTTATACAATCTGAAAATAGATGGAAATATTGATTAAGTAAAATATTTCAAATGGCACAGTGTCAATACTCCCATTTTGCATATCTGATGCATATCTGTTGCATACGGTATTTTGGCTAATCTAACTTCTTAACTTGTGCATGTCCACATAGTGATCCATGATAGACATTCTGCAGACTCACCTGTGTCCCCTTGGACAGACGCCTTAAACTCCTTGGAAATTTCCCCATTAAAAAAGCTGACAGAACAAGTGAAGCTGTACTTGCTGCTGTACCATAGCTTCAGAGATAGTCGCAGTCGACTAGTGATGCTATAGGTCTGCCCTGACCGCGTTGCAAAATCATCTGTTCTTGCTCGCCTGTTCTCCTGCTGGTCGTTTATTTTCCATACGACGTTAACATGGTCAGGGAAAAAATCGGTCACCACACAGACCAAAGTGACCCGATTATCCTGGATCTCCTGTTTGGATGGTGGTAGGATTTTCACTTCGGGGTATGATATGTTGGTTCCTTTTTCTGCAGAGGCCAGAAACAACAGAAAAATTATTATTAACACAAGGTAATTAACAAGCAAGGTTTAAGCCAGCCAAACATTTGGACGTCAAAACGGCTCACCCAGAATCTTGAATATAGGTTCCTGTGCCAAAATAAAGCACATCTGAACAGCACAGTTCGAAACAAAAATGAAAACAACTATCCTTCAATTAAACTTAAAGTGACTGACTGGAGCCACATTTTTAAACATATTTCTATTTGTAAAGAACCACAGTATACACAACAAAATTAAATGGAATACATATTTTTAACTGGGAATATCACATCTAACAGAAGTACATTTTTTCCAACATTCAGTTAGGACTCGTATCCAGCAGCCAATCTAGATTCACGATTCAGTTTTTCAGCCATTAACGCCAATTTCTTACCAAGAACGGTCAATCGGGTTCCATTTCCAAAGTACTGTTCAGCATTAGTACACGTTATCTCTCAGCTGAAGCAAAACAAGGTCTACAGCGCAGTTCTGAGAATGTGCTCTGTTTAATACGAATTAAGGTACACCCTAGATTTAACCCTGTTAATTGTTACCCTGATGACTGAAGGAGTACAAATACCTTCACTGTAAAGAGCTCCATGTCCACCCTTACCAAAAATCGTGAGCTTGGTTCCATCTCCAAAGAAAGCAGGATCATTATTCACACTGTTATTGTGCTACATGAAAACTGCCTGCTCACACGTTACGGCAAGAGTTGCCTCTCCCTACACAAGTGTATTCATATTCTAGCACAAATTTAAAAATAGCAGTATTTTTAGTTACCTAAAACGGTGAGCTTTGTACCTCCACCAAAGTATGCAGGATAGTTGTTCACATTGGTTTCAAGCTGGTAGAAAAGGAAATCATACTTTCTAGTTCTAAGCACTCATTCCATTTCAGATAAATAATTGCATTGCATTCTTACCTCTTACGGTTAATTTAGTTCCTTTACCAAAGTAAGCCGGCTGAGTGTTGGCACCGCCTCAGCACATCATGCTAATACCTGCCCAGCTAATAATTTTTCGTTCTAGGAACGTTACCATTAAGGTATGGAAATGTGCCAAGTTTTCCCGATGTTCCCAGAACGTTAGCCCGATACTACAACTACAATTAAGACTAATATAGAAACAGAAGGGCATGGTAAAGCAGCGGGTATTTTGTTTTTGCAAAATACACAATTTAGCACTATTATAAAGTAATCGTTTTGTTATAATACAATATTTTCCATTACATTTTTACATTTTCCAACATTACATTACAACATTTTCCAATACCATCGGCTTTATTAAAATGTAAAAACTGGAAATAACGTTCCATTAACGTTACAGTAGGAATATTTTCTGTCAACTTTGAGAAGACTGTTAAATAACGTTATTTAATGTTCTGGGACCGGTCCCAGTCAGTTGGATAACAGGTGTTATGCCGAAAAAGACATCCCTGCCGTAGAATGCATGCCGGTGTTCTGACGAGTTCAGCTTTTAGGGGTTTTTTGGTGGAAGGGTTAGGGTTTTAGGGGGTTTTTGGGATTAGGGTTAGGGTAAGGGTTAGGGCTATCGATTAGCACTACGGTAGCCTAACTCGACAAAGTAGCTCAACTCATTTCAGATCAGCGACCAATCGGTCATTTACAGACAGGCATGCATTCTACGGCAGAGATGCCTTTTTCGGCATAACACCGGCGCAGTTTAGTGTAGTGTGACAGGGTGAGGAAGGGCGGACCGACGACTACCGGTGGCCGGGTGAGGATGAGCGCAGACAGTGAAGCCAGGCGCGCGCACGAACCGGCAAACGCTACGAACAATGCAAGCAACTCTGCAGAACTGCATGCTTATATACGCAATTAAACGGCGTTAAATAAATAAACACCATCAACTTACCAAGTACGGTTATTTTGGTACCGTCACCGAAGAAAAGTTGGTCAGTGTTCACAACACTTCAACATCGCTCTAAAACTATCTCACAGACAACAAAATAACGCGGAAATGCGTGCACTAGTCCAGGACAGACATTTATATAATGTATCAAAACGACACTACCAAACATCTTTCTAAGATTTCTTACCCAGAAGGAGTGCAGTTCCTGATCCATCGATATACTGATCTATTTATTGATGCGTATGATTCAAGACATTTAACTGGAATTTTTTTTTGCTTGGGTCAGAATAAAATACACATGGGCTACTTACCTAAGTGAACAAGCGTTCATGCGACCGTCATGTAAACAGTGTACCATAAAAATAGATATCGTATTTTTCCCATATCTTACCTAAAACACTCAGCTTGGTACCCTTTCCGAAATAGGCTTCATAAGAAGCACGTTGATCGGTCCTATATTTAAATTACCTGTTGGCTAGTTTTTACATTATAACACAAATATTATTAAATGTTGGCAAATCTTTATTTTCATAATTGCTGCAAATGTTTAAACTTACCCAGAACAGTAAGTTTGGTTCCACTTCCAAAGAACACCTCTGATCCAGAGGCACCATGGTACATTAAGGGATGTGAAGGCTGCCATGCTCTCAGTCCTAAACCGGAACGTCACCTCCGCATTATAGGAGGAATTGGCGCTGTTCTGTTCGGTAAAGAAGAAGCAAGCGTTTGTTTCTCTGCCCAGTTCTTAGGTTTACCCGAGTCAGTACATTTCTTCCCTTATGTTTTCATCTCCAGTATTACTAACCCAGCGAGGTTTTTGTACATCCGCTCTACGTAAATGTATCACTGTGCCCCCCCTGTCCCCACGACGTTAAACAGTCATTCAAAAACGACGCAGTTAAATCCACCTGTACAAGCTCACAATCTGGAAGCTCAAAGGCAATGACTTTCTATTTATACCCTATCTGTTTGATGGCGGAAATAACACGTAGAAAACGACATATACACACGTGAGGAGGACTATCTTTGGCATTGGTGTATTGTCATTGGTATAACTCGTATGTTAGAAAATTCGGAAGTCTTTACCCGGGACATTCTAAAACGCTTAATGTGGTTTAATGTACCAAAATAGCGAACAATAATCACCAAATTTCTCACACACACACATCTGGCATAAAGACTTTCACCTGACAAAAAAATCAAAACCTAAATGCTAGGAAAATGGACTTTATCTTACGTTAAGCGTTTTCCCCTACATTGACACCCATTATAAGGAAAAGGCCTAATGTAACTTAAAGTACCAAGACAGCCACCAAAAATCACCAAAATCCTCACACACACCTGGTCATAAAGACTTTCGCCTGACAAAATATCTAAACTGAAATGCTAGGAATATGGTGTTACGTGCCGTAAGTTCCAGGGGGGGAGCCCGGCAGAATCTCCCGACCTCCCTCCTTTGTCGTCATTCGCCGGCTCCGCCTCCTCGACCAGGTCCCCGCCCACGACGACTCCGATGCGCCGCGCGTCACTTCCTGGCAGCTGGGAAGAAAAGCCGGACAGCCTGAAAACTCGGGAGCTCTGCTCGT
>JAODJW010000007.1:2819572-2841912 GCA_026777045.1 Hyperopisus bebe
TTCCCGAATAAATCCCCGTGTTACCCTACTTCCTGGCTCCTCTCCCCTGCTTGCCCGTTCGCCTGCACCACGATCGTGACAGGTATCACAGGGTTAGAAAATTTCTGCCTTTTTCTGGCAAGAAAAGATATTTTTATAAGCACCCTAATAATGGGAATCAATAGTTTAGCTTAATTTAATAGCATATTTCATACTTTCCAACAGTCTGTTGTGTCAACCTAAGTCTTCAAAATGAGTGTTAGCCAAATAAAATAAACTAGGGTCAGGGTTAGAAAGGTTATGGCCTTTTCTGATATCAAAAGGTGTATTTATGATAGTTCTGGGCCCCCATTTAATGGGAAGCTTAGATTGATGGAGTAGCATTTTTCATATTTCCCAACAGTCCTTGCATTGTCCATAATTGTCAGCAATTTTGCCAGTATTCTGTACCTGGCCACCTCTTCCAGAGTGACAAGCTTGGAGCTAACAACAGACTCGGCCTTCCTAATGAGTTTGTTCAGTCTCCTGGCTTCCTTTGCTTTGATGCCTACTCCCTAACACACCACAGCAGAGAAGATGGTGCTCGCGACTAATAAAACATCTGGAGCATCCTTCTGCATACATTGAAAGACCAGAACTTCTTCAGGAAATAAAGCTGGTTCAGACCCTTCTCGTAGGCAGCCTCTGTGTTAGTGGACCACTCCAGCTTATTGTCCAGTTGAACGCCCAGGTACCTATATGATGTCACAATTTCCACATCTATCCCGATGCAGACTGGGGATGGTGAGGACTAATTCTGGCTGAAATCTCCTCATACCACCTCACAAAGTGGTCAACCAGGTCCCTGTATTCGTCCTCCTGTCCACTCTCCACACACCCAACTATGGCTGTACGTGTCATCTGAAAATTTCTGCTGATGACATGACTCAGTGCAGTACGTACAGTCTGCAGTATACGTGGTGAAAAGGAAGAGAGAGCACAGTTCCCTGGGGGGCCCAGTGTTACTTATCAGATGCTCAGACACACAGCTCTGAAGGACTGTGGCTTGCCCATCAGAGCATCCATCTGCATGTTCTCCAGTTTAGCCCTCAGAAGTCTAGACTGGATGGTATTGAAGGTACTGGAGAAGTCAAAGAATATGACACAAACTATGGTGTTGGGTCTGTCCAGGGAGGAGTATGCCTTTTGCAGCAGATATCTTATTATAATAATATTGCTGCATGGGGCTACAGAGGGTCTTGAGATGAACACACAAGTGGTCTGAGGTATGACAGGACCAGTTTCTCCATGATCTTCATTACAGAATACGAATCGGCGCCTGACTGTCAAGCTGACTGCCACGGATTCTTGGTGCTCTCGTCTTTGTTAACTCTATGCATTAAAACATGTGCTTCAGCATCTTACAGAATTACTTTTACTGGGCTTCTGAGCATTAAAGAGTCAGTTCCACCTAAATGGTTTCCCATGTTTATTTGTGAGGTGACAGGATAAATGCACAAGTCTCCACTGAACGAGAGCATGGACAACGACCAAAAATGGTTTGCTGGAGATGCAGAGGCTTCCGTGCTGTGCTCCCGGCAATTTGCCTCGAATATCTGCTCTCTAATAAGGGTTATGGACGTGTTTCAAATTTTTGCTTTGGCAACACCTGGTTCAATTCACGTATAATGGACAACACTGGTCAGATGCCTGATTTCCAGCCATCCAAAGTGCACAGACACATCTGCATTCTTTTCATTCTGATCTTCAGATTTAGAGACTGCAAGCCAACTTGTGCTCAGTTTTACTACTGTTGTGTTACCATTTACATACACTTCTACTATTATATATGTTTTCTGTTTAATATACGTATGATGCGCATGCTAAAGTTCAGTTGACTTAGAATCTTGTTCATAAACAGAATATGTTCTCAGTCCTCTTCTGTGCTGCATGTAATATTGATTTCAGTAAACCAAATTATGAGAGTGGTAATTAAAGTAACATGGAAGGTTGGTTCTTACCAGTAGCTCACAAGCAATCAATGGCATTGTGAGCACAACACAGGACCACAGTGTGGGCAAATGAACACCAGATAATTAATTATCAGATAAGACAGATTGTCCAAATGGTAAAATTTATAATAATGAGCATCATGTATGAAGACAGCAGGAAGGGAAATTATATGTGTATTTGTGATTGAGAAACAGTCAAAAGATTTTATTCATAAGATGCACATTTTTCCTGCTTTAAATGATTATACTTTTGGTGTCTTTATATCCCAATATAATGACCTGGGAAATTACTGCTTAACTAAATATTATAATTACATATTCATGAGGTCCTTCCTTTGTGTTAGACGTCTGAATGGGCATCTCAGGGTCTTATTTACACTAATAGTTTCTCACCAGGTGTTTTGCTTAATTATGATGCTAAAGAGCACAGGAGGGAGAAGAAATATATTTTATATCTTCTTGTTGTTTCCCATGAATGGGTGCTTGGGTGTCTGGATTCATATGTAGGTCCTCATAATTGGCGGGAAAGTATGTCCTTAACATAAATTGCTATCCTGCTACTAATCATATTTATTTTCTGTTAATAATTCAAAATGCAATTTTCATAAGAGAAAATAATATTGATTTCCCTACACAGTGATGAATTTTCCTGGGATAACCATATGCGTAACCCACTCCAGATCATAATGGAAGGCTTAACTGCATCAGCCGAAATGAATCCAGTCATTTAATGGAGGAGGATCAGGAAAGGGGAGCTGTTGAGCACCTCTAGAACTTCAATTCAATTAGGGGATACTGACTCAGCACATGTGGCAGTGTTTATGCCAAAGGACTCATTAAATCCTGCCCCCACCAATATCCTGTTTCAAGTTTGAATTCATATTCGGATTCCATTAACTATTGTTTTCTGAATAGTGTATTCAGTACGTAAAACTATATATGTGAAACAGGTGCTTCACCATACAACATTAAATGTGGGGGTATATTTACTGACCCTGCTGTTGATAGCAGTACCCTTATTCCACAAAGGGAGGAATATTCCTCTTCATATTGGACTTTTACTCATCACATTGACGTTGACACAGAAATTGACTGTATGTAAAAATGAATATTAAACTGTCCTCAAATCTAACAAATTAAGGACCATCTCTTTGCAGTGCATGTACCACTAACTAGCCTGTCTCTCTCCAAATACAATATATTTTTTAAATGAATCGAAATACACCTAATTTGCTAAGGTACACTTCTTGCAAAGGGTATCTCAGTGTTATATTTGCCAGTTGCAATAAAGTATGTCTACGCAAGAAAATACATGTAATAAGATAGCATGATAATTTTTCTTTATTTAAGTTAGTTGTTGTCTGTGAAGTTAATTAATAGTTTGAGAAAGAATAATTCTTTTCAAAATGTGGAACCAGAGTAATGAACAAATAAATGCTGTCTTTGCACACTTTCATGGAAATCTAATAGAACACTGATCATTAAAGGTCAGTAATGTGGGAAATGCATTTGTACATTTCAGTACGTCTAAAGCAAATAAAATAAATAAAAATTAGACAAAGTACACCATACTGCTGTTTTACAGGAGCAGTGAACAGAGGCCCTCGATACACTTCATTCTATACTTAAGTCTATAATGCTACACACTTGGGTAACACTATTGCCCAACAGTCCAGAAATGGACATTTCAGGTCCAAAAAGTAAAAATCCAGACTAAGATTTTGTTTCAACCGACCAGTTGAGTATAAAGGGTCACAGTCATAGGGTTGGTTGAAACAAAATCTCGGTCTGGATTTCTATGTTCTGGACCTGAAATGTCCTCATCTTGTTAGCAGTAATACAAACAACAGGGAATTGGGAACCCAATGTGTGCATTGCAGGAACTATGTCCTCCCTTTCTCCTTCTCAATATATCCGAGGTCAGAAGATCTCTCTCTATAAACACACCAACAATGTCAACACATTACACTGAAAAATAAAGCATCTCTACTGCAAAGCCATTTGGCTTTGGACTGTGACCCCAGGTTGCTTGTACATGTGGTGTCATGTTGATTCTAGACTTGACCTATGTGACTTTACAACGATTCCACATTCTAACTACGCTCTCAGTTTAAAAGCTTCACCTCCTCCAGAATAGTCATTTTTGCATGTCAGATGTCATCTCCCAGTAAAAGAGGTTGAAGAAAAAGACCTGCAGTGCCTAGAATGCACACCAGAATAAAAACCCATAAGAAGATCCTATCAATCACCATGGCAACATACTTCCAGTCATCTTGAACCTAAAAAACAAGAAATGAGTAGATGAGCTTACAGGTTTTTTTGGAACATACAGTGTCAGAAAAATCACCCTTCGGGACCTTTGAGGGTACTATTACTTGTCATTGGGTCTGTAAACTCAAGGGTCTGTCAAAGGTGCCCTAGCTGTAGGTAAATGTGTCTTTTAGTATAATTTAAGGTACAGAAATGGGCTCTGAGGAACATTTTTTAACCATTGGGGGTACATTCATATTTGTATACCTTGGGGAACAAAACTGAACCCTTTTTTCTGACAGTGTCCAAGTTTTATAAAATTCCAAAGAAAAGGATGAATGGATGAAAACACTGCATGAATCTAACTACACAGGAACAGTTACATATTAGTGTTGAATGTTTTTTGCATACTGCAAATGCATGCTATATATTACACAACACATAATTACTTTTATCACAAGGCAGTGATCTAACTGTGACACTCACCTCCTTGGCTTCATTTTGTATCCTCATGTTCTCAGCTATATACTTGACACTTTCAATAGCTTCCCTCACTTCTACCGAGAGAGTGGGCAGGGACACATTTCCACCATCCAGAGACTCTGAACTGGTACAGGAGCTCCCACTACCACCTGCAGTAGAGATGGTCCCCAGCCCCATGACTCCTCCACTCCTACCGGTGGGCAGCTTGGTAGTCCTCTGCCGCCAGCAGCAGTTGCAGCGTCCCTCCCGACAGAGGAAGCCTGTCCCGACCTTTGTGGAGTTGCTGTTCAGGTTGTTGAGGTTAGAGAGCTCGGTGCTGACGAGGAGACGCTGATGTTGGTGCAGACTGGAGTTGACATTGTGCAGCTTGGGACGTGGCAGGGAACCAGCTATGGGTGACCCATAGGGCAATGGAGAAAGTGGCTGTGCACAAGAAGCTAGTCTCTCAGGGTCTCTCTCGGGACGGGCCATGAACATCACCCTGGGTAACAAACCCAGGAAAATGTGACGCACCCAGTGGGGCATGGTGTGTGTCTTAGGCGTACGATAGTGCACATTCAGTACAAACACGGTGATGACAATGGAGAGGGTCACAAAGATCATAGTGAAGAGGAGGTACTCGCCAATGAGCGGGATAACTAACGAGGTAGAGGGGATGGTCTCAGTGATGACCAGCAGGAACACGGTGAGGGACAGCAGCACAGAGATACAGAGTGTGACCTTCTCCCCACAGTCTGAGGGCAGGTAGAACACCAGCACAGTCAGGAAGGAGATTAGTAAGCAAGGAATGATCATGTTTATTGTATAAAAGAGTGGAAGTCGACGAATATAGAGGGAGTAAGTGATGTCTGGATAGATCTCTTCACAGCAGTTATATTTGATGTCATGTTTGTAGCCTGGAGCATCAATGATCATCCACTCACCACTCTCCCAGAAGTCCTTTAGATTGATGGTCGATCCGATTAGGACCAAGTCAATCTTAGCTTTGTCATAAGTCCAGGAGCCGAACTTCATGGTGCAATTCTGATAGTCAAAGGGGAAGTAGGTAACGTCTATCTTGCAAGAGCTCTTGAAGATGGCAGGAGGAATCCAGGTCACTTCTCCATTGTAGCGCAGCAAGGCCTTAGTTTTGTCATCCACCTGAAAGTCCCCCACTGCACTGTGGATGCAATATTTAATGATGGATCTGAACTGAGGATCCGTATTGTGAACTCAGGAGCATTCATTTCCAAAACAGTCCTAACTGTATGGTGCACTAATATAAATTGTAATTATGAGAAATAGGCTCTTTAAGCCAAAACTGAACATTTTGTTTATAATGGCTTTTGTCTACAAAAACGGGGGCTAATTCAGCCCCTTCACAGCAGTTATACATCCATATTGCAGCCATTTTTGTATATTGTACTGTATATTGTAAATTGTATATTGTATTATTACCATCGTTAGCGTGCTGTGCATAAGTGCCATTTTTTACTGAGCACATTTTAACAGAAATAAAACACAAAAAAATACAAAACATCTCTGACAGAACAAATCCCTTTAAGTATTAGCTTCAGCACTTACCTAAAAAATCAAATTAATAATAAAAACCTGTCATAGTACTTTCAATAGAATCATGGTGAGAGACCTAGTAACACATAAATAGAATTTCACAATTAGATTCAAACAGCCCCTGCAACCCTGACGAAGATAAGAGATTGGAAGATAGATGGATGGATGGATGGATAGATGGATGGATGGATTACAGTGAGCAAATTTTATTATACATACTTATTGTAGAGAACAATGTCTGGTTTCCAAATTTTGTTGGAAGGCACCCTGATAAATTCCACGCCTCCAAACTTTTTGGGATCCCACTTCAATTTGTAGTCATTCCAGACCTGTGGATCGAAAAATCCAAATTTCAGTAAAACCATGCTTTCACCTTCTTAGATAAGACATCTGTTTTTATGGTATGTTCTCAAAAAGTCAGCACAATGTAAGGCAGAGAAAAGGATTACTTTATTTTTGTCTCTAGAGAATGGAACCTATAGGTCAGGGTTGTACCATTTGCAAATACCCTGAAACAAAAAGCTTACCCCCAACATTTTACAACAACAAAGTGATCGCAGATTCAGATAAATATGGAAAAAAGAATGAGGGGTGAAACAAATAAATCATTCCATTGCAACATTTCAAGAGTGTCTGACATGTCAGACTGTATTATAGCAGTCAGAGGATGAGACTCATATTTCATCAGATATATTTCAGACAAAACAGAGAAGAAAGAAATTATTCTACAATACCACCAGTGCCTCTGCATGCGATCATAATTAGAATTGAATCTGAACCTCGGTCACTTCTCTGTAAATCCCTATCTCTGTAAATCATTCTCTGTTTTTAACAAGGGAAATGAGACATTTTTATTTGCCAATTACACTGTCCTTCCCATATGGGGTTTACAGCTTTACCCTCTCATTGACTTTCCAAGACCATTGCTGCATGTGACTCCAGCCTTTGGTACAACTCAGAGCAGTCTAACACTGCTTCCAACTTACCACACCTTTTTTCATATTTTGTTGTTTATTTTTAGGCAAGTGAAACTATTTCAAGAATCCAAATTAACAGGACAACCTTACAACAGTCAGTCCAAACCATGCACCAATGTTTAGTTCTGATCTATAGATTTCTCCATAAACAAAGGTTTACTACCTTGTTTATTGGTGTGTCTGACTTTTTTGAGTATTTATTGAGAGCAAACAGTTAGCGTCTGCTGGAGGGGGTATTGGTTAAAGTATACCAGCAAGCAATGTGAAAATGATCAAGCAAAACTTCAGTTCTCAGTGTGTTTCTGGTGCTGGTCAGTAGACTTGTAGTCAAGACCACCTAAACCAAGACCAAGACACTACCAAGACCAGAGGGTATCGAGACTAAGACAAGACCAAGACTAAGACCAAGACAGACCGAGTCAAGACCAAGACAAAGTCGAGACAAAAACAAGACCGAGTCAAGACCAAGACAAAGTCGAGACAAAAACAAGACCGAAAAAAAAATCTCCCTTAACTTTTGTGTGCTGTTGAGGACTGACATGACGGGTACTGACTGGTCCCAAAGTCATCTGACAAAACAACTAACACCTCCAACAACTGTCTAAAGAATGGGAAATATGTAACTGATTTCAATTATACTTAATTTGTAGATGAAATTGTAACATCAAATTGAAGATACACAATTATAAACTTGAAATTGCATCATGTCCCATTGTAGTAGTACTAGTCAAATGACACTGTAAGATATCAACTTCCCTGAAAAGGATTAGGCCTGTTAAGTCAACACAACATGATATGCAGATGTTATTTAAAAGTCAATGGTCACATTTGTTTAGTCAAACAACACCATTTTAAGTAAAATATTGTAATCAAACAATATTAAGACATGTTCACATGTCAAATGAATCAAATGCAAATATGGACAAATAACAAATTGATAAACTAATACAGTTAGATGAAATACTTAAAAATAGAGAGAGAGAGAGAGACAGAGAGAGAGAGAGAGAACGAGAGCATCACTGTTAATAGGCATATTTTCAGAGAGGAGGGAGAGAGAGAAAACAGTTCACATTTTAAAATAGTGGTTGATTGCACTTTGGGAAAACTAAAAATTGCAACGTCTTATAGCCTTTGATGCTGGATCTAACATTTAATTAGCGCTATACTTATTTTGCGTGTATAACGCATATTTTGATTGAATGAGCGCCAATGTGTGAATCACAACAAAATGCATATCATTGATTGGTTGCATTTGAAGGGTGCGAAAGCCGAAATAATAATAATGTTGCATTATCGATCGTTACGTTGTGTGTCATGGATACTTTTCGCTCCAAATCTCCCAACCACTATGTCAATCTGAGACAGCAAGACCAAGACAAGACCAAGATCAAAGACCATTGAGACTGTGATAAGACCAAGACCACATAAAAGTGGTCTCGAGACATCCAACTCTACTGGTCAGTAAATAACTCAGAAACTCAAAGGTACTCAAAGGCTGAAAATTCCCATACCAGGTACAAAGAGACTTTCCACTTCACAGTGGTGTCATGGTGACAGGATGTGTTGTGTTAACTGGATGTCTAGGTTCAATATGAGATAATGGCTGAATATAGCCTTTGAAAACACCCAAGACAGCTTTTATTACCACAGTATAAATATATAGTGAGAGAGACTGATTCCTATTTATGGTGCTATTTCCTATCCATTTTTAATTAAGTCTGTTTATGCCACCTACCTCATAAATGACAGTACATCAAAAAGAAATGCTTATTGATCACTCCTGTGGACAGGCTCTGTAAACTGACAGCTGCCATTTCTAAGTGTACATTAGTTGGACACGGTAAGCCAAGCTGACAGAAATTTGAATTCTTGAAAGTAAACACCTTGAATTCAAAACATACCTTCTCCGTGGCTCAACCACGCTTAGCAACTCCAGGATTGCTTCTGAAAGCTTTGGGCTCTTGAAATATCAAACATTATCGAAAATCTTTGGATGTACTTTGCAAATAGCAATTGATTAACATAATTTTATAGCTGATCAAATTAATAAACGTTACAATGTTTCAAAAGAAGGAAAACTCACATGTCGCAGCCACAAGTTGGTTTCCATGATCTGATTTACTTCATCCTGTCAAACCAAAAATGCACAGACATTGATAGACAGAGAGGAAGAACATTTATCCTATGCATTGTTAATAAAACAGGATGGTTAATGATATTAGTAGAAGCAATTATTCTTTAATGAATGAAAAAACGGCAATCTGAGCCTAATTCTTCAGATTAACCAATGGAACGAGGGCACCTGGGGTAGAAAGGGTAGGACGTGAAGAGACTGGAGAAAGCTAGAGAGCCAAAGGGTATATCACAGCTCCGCATAGCACCTGAGCCCCCCAGCCCTGTGGCACACAGCAGCTGCCATCGTCATCTGAGCATTAGGGGCATGCCATGCGGTGCCCATGTCTCATGACTGGTGAGGCTTCAGTACTGAAGACAGAATCCCTCGATTGGCTACCTGGAACATGTTTCTTTGGTGAATCTGGGGTTCTACTGACATGACATCAGAGATATCTTAAGAATGAACAGTGGCGTAGACACAGATATGACAGACCTTAGGTTGTACGGATGGATTTTGAATATTAGTGAATGAACTAACAAATTTCATGTCCCTTAACATAGGACAATTCCAACACTCAGTTCAAACCCCCTAGACTTCTAATTTCCATTGTATCTAGAACCAAGCCTCATTAGAGGTATTGATATTTTAAATGAAAAGATTCAAATGGAAAGGCCCTTTTAATTCATGCGAGAAGAAGCATCGCAGTCAAAGTGAGGCGTGGAAATGTGGTAGAGTGTAAATAACTACCATCAATCAAGTGAACTGCCACTTGTCTGGTATTTCAGCAGACAGTGAGGACAAATTATAAATATTCTCAAGATTTGTGTCGCTGTTAGGAAACGCGTTTGTTTGGCCTGTAGCCCAGCCCTTAGTGATAAACTGTCTGCTTAGGATGTTTAATGGAATCTATTGAGATGTGTGGAGGAAGCAAAAACTTCCTTATTTATACACACACATTGGCATTTGACTGACACTTTCTAAGACACCTGGCAGGTTTTAATCCTCAGAGTAAAAATCCTTAAAATTCAAATGAGAAGGATTTTTTTTTGGCATTTCTGATAATGGTCCCCAAGATGGATTGCAAACCATTCTGATGCACAAGGTTTTTTAGTAGAAATATCACAAAACTCAGTTCTAATTTCCAGAGAATGAGCCATGTAAAATCTCCAACACATTAGGATCAAAGCCAAGCCAATTTAATGAGGGACCCCTGCCATATTTGGTGCATGGTCCTGATATTCACTGTGCATATATAACAAAAGAAGCTTTGCACCAAACAATCTGCCTTTGTGAGAAAGGCCCTCAGCTCTTACAACTTGTCGTATTCCATTTCCTTCAGCTGTAGGAAGGCATGACAGGCTAAGATGTGGCAGGTGCTCAATTGAAGTGTCAGTGATTGAATGATAGGGCAGCCCCCACAGAAAAGTCTGGTGCAAAGCATTACAATAAATGAGATTTCCCATCTTCTCCTGCCTGATTCCATGCAGTAATCCTGATAAGTACACCTAAATCTGAGGCCAGTCCAATCGGCAGGGTTCTTCCGTTTGAAGGGCTACATCTCAAAGCATTGCTTATGCACTCTGGCTACTACACGGCCACATCTTTATCTGCTTACCAAAATCAAAAATCACACACGCAAATTTTTGGGCTGCACTTTATTGCCCCTAAAATCAATGCACATCAGGTTAAGTAAGAGTACTGATGCTGTGTGAAGCTCTCTGCTTGATGATTAGCCCTGAGTTGGTGTTGGGGCCCTGAGCCTGGAAATTTACAGCACAGGGGTCAATTATGTTGGGGGAGCAGAAGTCTTCGAAAAAAAAAAATAGCAGAGACAGAGGTCACCCCGATCCACTCACCACTTTGACAAGCTGCGACATAGACACCTCAAAATGTACAATGACTGGGTCGGAAACATTCTCCACAGGCCGGATGTACTGATTATAATTAGAGAAGATGACCGAAAACAGCCTGTGTTCAGCCTCAGAACAGGAACCACCTGAAAAACAAAGAAGTATGTTAGCTCAGGGTTATTTTCTGCACATTCATATGAATGTTATTTTTGGTCCTTATGCTTAAATGATTGTTTATGACTTAATTAAACACGTATGTGGGAAGTAATGTTAAATAGCCTATGTGTTATGGATAGTTACGTATTTGCACATAATCCTCTCACTTTCTCATCAATGTGTAAAAACTTTCCTTATTTCTCTGTACAAAAGCATCATGAAATATCAAAGTAAAATTAAAATATGACATTTTCTTAACTGAAGACACGAGCGAAAAAGCCAATTCTAAACATATAACCCCCCTTTCAAGATTTACGCAAAACGAAAATATATATCTTTTATACGTATATTTTTGTTATATTTTGAACTCCTATAAATATCACTCCATAGAAATTCGTGGACAAAAGAACAAAATTACATGTATGGTTATAAAAATACACCATAACTCCATCACATGTAATAATACACGTAGACGAAAATGTTATTGATATGGGTAATGTGTTTTATACGAGTTAAGTCCTTTATCGGTTTCTCAACAGCTAGGGAAAATATTCAATCAAAATAGTAAAATAAGCTGTTTACCTGACAGAAGGAAAAGGAGAACGGAACAGATATAAGCAATCACCCAATGTTTTATCATTTTCGTCTGAAAATATTCCAGTGGACGATAACTCTGCTCCTAAGGTCCTAGAGGAGAAGAGCAGACTGAATGAGAAAGTGCTGTGAGAGTGCATATAGGCTGCGGGGGGCGCGGAGCGCGGTGATCGGGAGGAGGGCAGGAATCAGACCGCCGATCACACGGGGGTACCGCCCGGAGGCTGACGAAATACGCTCCGCACTACGTTTTTGCATAACATGAAAATATTATCTTTCGTTTAAATAATAGTGATATTATTCTATAATAAAATAAATTACAGTAATGTAATGATGAATACATTACATGGTTATGTATTTCCCAATAATTCAATATTAGTTTGAATTAACTTTGTTTTTAAAAAAAATACATATGGACTATATTTAGATTACCTCTTACTATCTAGACACACTACAAAAGTTACTAAGTTACGCTGTTGATTCATAACCTCAAGACAATTCACCAATTGCGGCTCACGTTGCGTGAGTCATTAAACAAGGCCCTGATTTCTTTTACCTTAGTGGTGTTAAAACTTTAAGTTGTCGTTTACCTTTAATTTTGAAATAATTTTTAATTTTAACATTTCACCCATCTGTCCGTTTTCTATAACCTCTTGGCATGTGGACGGTAATTACGTTCAGAGACCGTTTAGGTCATGGGAAGTATTTAACGGCCATGGAGGATATCCCCTGGGATAACGTTTTTTTTTCTTTTCAGTTTTCAAGGTTAATTATATTTGCTTCCCAAATTGGGGCTAATTAACGGTAAAATCTAAAATCCTGGAATCCTGGACGGCAGATTAAACCATAACATACAAGCTTATAATTTTGCGAGCAGCCAACCACAGGTAAGTAAACTCTCGCAGTATGTGAGAATAACTGCAATCACCAAATCCAAATCGTAAATAAGCATAAATTTGCTTTGATCAGTGAACGACCTTGATTCGCAATAACAAAATACCCGGTAAACCGAACAAATCTGCATTGAGATAATACGTAATAGTATTAACGGGTAAGTGTCGTAAAGGACAGAATACAAGCAGGAAATACAGTAAAGGTCCTGGGGAGGGATAATAACGAAGAAAACCACGGCAAAATAATATCGTCATATTAATGAGAACTGAAAAAGTAATTAGTGAGTGTGACCCGGTCATCTGCAGGTACGCCCACAGTTTATGACTAAACTGATTTATAATGTATATCTTCAGACCCAAAAGTATAACAAACGGCATCCTACACATTGAAATGATGAAGGAAACCCCTTGGTCATTAACGCCTTTCCGATGTCTTGTAATAATGCATTTGTCAGTCTCAATGACAACTTTATTTGTAAAGCACTTTTACAACAACACGTCGACGAAAGTGCTGCGCAGCATATAAACCAATAAACACGTGAATTTGAAGTCTTAAATTAAAAAAGTTATATGAATAAATAATAAAATAATCATAAAATGAATAATTTGAATCTGCATACTGATGTTCATACCTATCAATAATAATGCAACATAATGTGATGTATCATATACGAAAGGTAAATGTACATTTCACCAGTTACCTGTTGCACACGTGGTATTCCGCCATAGCTTCTGTTCTGGTTTGGAATCTACGTCTTGTTTTTGGAGTTTTATGATTCTTTTTGGTTCCCTGATTTGGACTTTTTCTGTCTCTTTCTTCTCAAGTTATCGGTTCTATGCAAGAAATCCTGCTTCGTGGTACAGCCCCCTGGTCCCCACATGTAATAATTACAGTCAGGCACATATTCCTCCCTTGTTGCTATTGCACCCCGTCAGTGAAAACATTATGCTCTAGGGTATTTTTTCCTTTTCATTGTTTTCCTTCTTACCAATGTCAAGTTGTGAAAATAAGTCACCTTCCTTTTTATTGTAAAATAAGATTAGTTGCACAGCATTAAAAACAGTGATGGTGAAATTACTGGGTGTAATTTTTGCAGCCATGCAGGAAAATTTGGGGATGAATAATACGTGAGAGTCATAAGCAAGTATTATGATTTTATTAGATGGGTATAGATGGGCCTGGTTCAATATATTGGTGGTTCAGGGTGTAGTACCGGAAGGAATACAAGGAGATTTTAAGAGTCCAGGTCAACTAAGGAGAACTCTCAAAAAACCTGTATCTGTCATTAACACAGAACACGTTTTTCTTCTGTGCTTCTTGTACCTTGTGCAAATTGCAAAGCGTAGTAAAAATCCAGCAAGAGCTGAGCATAGACATAAACCGACTCCTTTGTCTTTGTTACAAGTTGTATTCCAAGCAGCTGATGACAAAAGGGCAGTAGATTGATGCTACATTGGGAATTACACAGTATCCAAACAGGAAACTGACATAAACACCCACATAAAAGCTGTAATTTATTTCATCATCACTACCATTACAGTTATGATCATTTGTTTGGTATAAAGATTTAATGCTATCAATAAGTTGAACAGACCTCAATCTCAATAATTTGTCATTTTATATTAAATTCAAAGGTAATAAAATGAAAAGATTATGTTTTTGAGGGTAGAATAATCATGTAAAATGTTGTACCAAATTTGGAACACATGGAACAACCATAAAATAAAATCAAATAATAAAACAAAGAACAACAGTTTAGATGTCCCATGTGATTCTTGATAATGTCAAGATACTGAACTTTTTACTGTCAACTTTTGTTGAAGAGAAAAAAAATTCTGGACATTTTTCAAATCAGAAAATCATCACATTTTGAAAATGACTCACATATGTTTATATCCGGTCGACCTTAAAATGTTAAAATGATCTTGAGGAAGATTACTTTTCTTTATCATTTACTGTCTTCCATCTATCCATCTTCCGAACAATTACTCTGCACATGACTGCAGGGGGCCCTGAATCCTACCCTCAGCAGTGAAGGGCACAGGGTAGGGGTATGACCTGGATATTTTTATGTGTATGAATTCTGGGTTCCTTCTTTGAATTTGAGTCTAGTCTGGTGAACAGTTGGTTTGGTTATGCTCAAAATAAACAGTACTGTAATAAACTACATTGTGTTGTACATTGTAATGTGGAAACAATCAAATATAGTGGTATTCCTCCTGGTCTGGAGCAAAATATGAAACATAAACAGCACAAAGATTATACAGAATTGTTAAAAATAATAATAATAATTTCTCAGTAAGGAGTAAATGAAGATAAGTGAATTTTCAAAGTAATATAGTTGCTGCTTTTGGTGTTGTATGGAAATAAGTAATTAAATAATGTGTACCTTCCAACCCTTGATCTAGCGTGGGACACCATAGAGTACAAGGTAGTGGGGATACCATAGAGTACAAGGTAGCGGGGACACCATAGAGTACAAGGTAGCGGGGACACCATAGAGTACAAGGTAGCGTGGACACCATAGAGTACAAGGTAGTGGGGACACCATAGAGCACAGGGTAGTGGGGACACCATAGAGCACAAGGTAGTGGGGACACCATAGAGCACAAGGTGGCGGGGACACCATAGAGCACAAGGTAGCGGGGACACCATAGAGTACAAGGTAGCGGGGACACCATAGAGCACAAGGTAGCGGAAACCCTGGCAGAGGTGCTAGTCCAAACTGTTAATGCCAGGGATCCCACGCAGCACAGGGAGAACATGCCGCCTTAAGTTTATCTTCCATGATTAATAGCTGAAATAATGACACAAAACAAACTGCATCTTAAAAAATATTTGGGTTTATTTAAACAAAATCAAACTCGTTTTCATGATGTATTCTACTGTACTTTGTTTTTATAATTCTTTAATCATAGACAAATGAAAGTGAATACGAAAGTTCAAACAAGGAGATCTAATGAACGCCAACGTGTCCAATCACAGCAGTCCAAGTTCTATATAAAGAATAAGTCTAACCCACTTCTTTGCTGTTACAGTTATTCTGTTTGCCCACCTCCTCCCCTCCACCACCTTCGGCTCCCCGTCTTGCTACGGGGTTGGCTCCTTCGCCTCCTGCCTGGTCGCCCAGCCAGATCTGTCGGCTTCAGAGTTGATGGAACCGACGACCAAGAGACGGGCTTTGCCAAATCACTCTTCTCATACTCATTTAAAATGTTTAACCAAATAAACACTCATGTCAACTATCTATTGAGGTCTCCTTGGTTGAACTCTAGTAAACTCATAATTTCACTAAGAGCTGTTCAGGGTCACCAGGATGTTGATGTCGCCATATAATTACATATCTTGCTATGAAACCTTTGATAGAAAAAAAAAGATTAAAATTAGTATATTGTGCAAGTACTCTAAGTCCATTCTAAATTCATAAAAATAAATATTGCTCCAGATCTTGTTTAAATTAAGCTAAATTGATTCATTAGCACTTTTATACATTTGATGCCTTTGTGAAGATGAACATTTATTGGTGACACAATTTAATGAAATGCTTTCTGGCATGGTACACTTTTAGACAAGGAGAGACGTTAAATAAGTTGGGATACAAAGTCTATTAAAGCACAATTGTCGATTCCAGGGTTTTTCTAGTGTAAAATACTTGTCACAGAGACGTGTCCGTGACATATTAGACCTCACCTATGTGAATTGCCCTTGGCGTGAGAGTCAGTCACTACCTCCTTATTCCCAGTATTTACTCATTGACAGTATTTTGTAAAAAGAGCCCATTATGGCAAAGAGCACAGGATTACTTGTCTGTGTTTTTTAGAATGACAGCTGGAGTGGCTGAAATCAATGAAAACCTCTTGACATTGGCTTCAGGTCTGTCTATTCAAAGGCATCTCTTTTTGGTGTATCTGTGCCAAGCTGCTGGGTAGGGACAATCTGATGCTGGAAGAGAGGCTGCAGGAAGAGACCCAGGGTGCCCACAACACACACAATCACAAAGATCCACAGGAACATCCTATCTACCACCATGGCAACGTACTTCCAGTCCTCAATTACCTGGGGACAAGTGGGAAGGGAAACATTAAAATCAGATCTGTTGCACACAACACTGATAATGCAGTGTGCTTCATCATTGATAGTTACTGCATGCAACATCTCTCACTCACACAGCAGACACTCGTATACATGTAACATAGACATAGACCATGAGGTTCCTGCATCCTGCTCATAATTTGCTTAGGCTATGACATTGATTAGTGATGTACTAAAACATGTTAAAACTAAGTGACAGTAGTGTTTAGATTAACATGTCTGTGACTATTGATCCTTATTATTGACCATTATTCTCCAAGGTGCACTCAGCAGTATTTGAGGGCTGCTGTTACTGACACTGGTCACCTCTGCCAGTTATTGATCTCTTCAAAAGTAACAACCATTGACTATCTTACAGTCTGTCTGGATATTATTACAAGTTTCAGCTGCCATCGTTTCCACTGCCAGTTTTTAGCTTTGGTTGTCAATACCGCCCACATTCTCAGGACTCACAAAGCCTACTTACGCTCTGGTCATCGTCGTCCCCCATCATGTGATCGGCTACAAATCTCACCCCGTCCACAGCTTCCTGTACATCAGCCTCCCAGTCTGAAGTTCCTCGTTTGTGAAGGTCATCCCTCGAGGAGAACCTTTCTGGAAAGTGGTCCATAAGCCATGGATCCCCCTTCTTCATGGCTGTGTTAAGTCCTAAGGGCAATGCTGTTCTACCAAAAAATTGTTCTGTGGAAGATAACCCAGATTTAGCAGAAAAGCCGGCTCCTGGATGAGGGGCCTGGCAGGGCCGAGCTTGGAGCCGGCGCTGCTGCAGTAGCCGCTGACGTGCCGAATCGCTCTGTGGGCGCCGCATGAAGAGTAGAGCTGGAAGTTTGACCAGAAAAAGCAGCCTGACCCAAGGAGGCATGGTGTGTGTGCTTGGGGAGCGGTGGTGCACATTAAGCACACACACGCTGGTTATGATGGAGAAGGTCACCAGCACCATGGTGAACATTAGGTACTTGCCAATCAAGGGTACGTCCAGTGAGGTTGGGGGCACTATCTTGGAGATGAGAAGTAAGAAGACAGTGAGGGCCAGGAGCACTGAGATGCAAAGGGTCATCTTCTCACCAGAATCAGAGGGCAGGTAGAAAACCAGGATAGCTAAAGAGGTGATCAGCACACAGGGGATGATGAGGTTGATGGTATAGAAGAGGGGCTTCCTCTTAATGATGAAGTCATAGGTGACGTCCACATAGGTGGGATCCATGGGGTTGACTGTCCGCCTTCCCGGGAGGGCCAGGATGTCCCACTCACCACTGGGTGTGAAATCGTCCATGCTGGCCATGTCGCTCTTCAGTACTAGGTCGATTTCTGTGTGGTCATATGTCCAGGAGCGGAACTTAAGTGTGCAGTTTTGCTGATCGAAAGGGAAGTGCTTTACCTCAATTTTACAGGCGCTCTTGTAGATAGCTGGAGGAAGCCAGAAGATGCTGCCGTTGAACTGGACGATTACATTTGTAAACACGGTCACTTCGTATGTTCCATCCGCACTACCAAGAAGAAAAGAAAGTAAGAGAGCCTCACAGAAAAAGAGCTTATGTCAGAACAAAGAATATAGACTTATTTATTATAAATAACTGCATATAAAAATGGTTACGATACTGTAATTAAAAGCTCTAAAGAAAACTAATCTGCATAAAGCATTACACTTACTTGTTGTACAGCACAATATCTGGGAGCCATATGTGTCGTGATGGAATACGAATCTTGTCAATTCCATCATATTTTGAAGGGTCCCATGCCAATCTGTAATCAATCCAATTCTGCAGATGGACAGTTCAAATTTCCCTTTACAATGTCTTGGTAAAGTCATTTCCTAAGCAAATGGATCCAATTAAATGGCATGGAAACAGGCATAAATCTAAATTTGTTCAGAATGATTAGAAATACAGATACTGAGATGTTTGAATTCAGAAGGAATTAGCAGCACGGAAAGCCAGGAGCATGTGATGATTAATGGTGTAATGAGTTCTATCTTTCACGCATACCTGAGTTAACCAGACATTGGTGGTCATGATCTGCTCTCTCTCATTCTGAGAAAAAGAGTAAGAGATCCAAGTTAGGCTCCCACACAAATGCACTTCATGCTTCTTAAAATTAGTACCATAACTGTTGAGGATGCTACACTAAAATAATCTATTGACAGGGCATCTATTGTTAAAAGAACTCATTACAGATGATTAGTAACTCTTAGGCTTCAAAAAAAAAAAAATGAACCAACCAGACATACGAAAATATTTTACAGAACACAACACTCTCAATAACCAAGAGGGGGACAATAAGAGGTCATAAATATTGGCTTGGTGCCCTTTCTTGTGCTATGGGAGGGACAGGAAAGTCCCAGTAAATCAGAATAGGGACTGTGATACCATTATTTTGGCATGTTTATGGAGCTCTTTAATGTAAACGTGTCAAACTTTCGGTCTGCCGGCCCTGTCATAAAGACACCGAACGCTTGAGTGTATGACGTTAATTAGACAAAAAAGGGATGCATAGCTTTTTGGTTGCCCTCAGCACACTCACCACGCTGATGAGCTGGGCTAGGGAAACCTGTAGTTTGATAGTGACACGTTCGGTCCTGTTAATGGCGGGGCGGATCAGCTTGTTGTATCTGTCTTTACCCAGTAGCCAATTCATTAATCGTTCCTCGGAGTCTGCATTATGGCCATCTGAAACATGACAAATGTGGCTGCATTAAAAACCATCTTACACTGCATGAATTGTTGAAAGGAATGCTGCAGTTGTCCATCCATCCATCAATCCATCTGTCCAGCAGCTTATGCCTGACAAACACCTAGTCACATAATACAGGCAATTCTGAGATGCCAGTTACCCTAATTGCACGTCATTGGACTGCAGGAGGAAAGTAGAGTACCTGCAATATACCCATACGACACAGGGAGAAGAAGAAAGCACCGTGCCCTCACAGTGTTGGAGCCCCCATTCATGGAGACAGGCTGCCCAACATTACAGTTCTCCTCGATAAGGATAATAGATATCAATGGTGTAACCATTCAGAATTGCTACGAGTGATGCAAAAAGTGGGGTGGTCTGGTGGGGCAGTGGTTATCACTTTTGCCTTACATTACTGGGACCAGGGTTTGAGTCTCTTTGCTGACTATATGTGTGTGGAGCATGTTCTAGGCTATCTGGCTTCACTCGACAGTCCCAACACATGCTAAACTTCTCCAGTCACTCCTGCTCCCCATTGTTTGAAAACCTGCTAAATTGTACATAGGCATGAATGGGTTGGCTCCTATCCTGGATTGTTCCTCGCCTTATGCCCATTGGCTCCAGACCCTGCAACCCTGAATCAGACATGCAGATGATGGATGGATTCAAAAAGTAACCCATCATTATTCTTTACAATACGCCAAGAATGAAATTTCTTGTCTTCTCAGAAAACGCACCCAGAATAAAATATGGCTCTACACACCTAATAATTCTCCTGTGGTTTTATTTTTATCTAAGGTTCCTGGGCATGTTTTACTACTCTGTTCAGAGCCTTGTTGCTGACTGGACAGTTAGTATGTTCTCGCACTGACAAAGAGGCTCCAACCCCCCCTCCCCCACTTAACACTGGTTGGGCACTGTTAAACAAACAGCCTATCACTCCATGCAGCACTCGTCTCATGCTTAAATGCAGAATGCTGTCCTATGCAGTACTGTTCTCTGAGTTCGATTTCTAAATTGTGCATTTATGCCGAAATAACAAGTTATGCAGAAGCTGCACAGGAAAGGAGCTTAGTGCATGTTCACATTCGGCACCATCCTCGCCATCCCACACCCTAAGCGATGTGCCCAGAAAATGGCCAAACACTAAGTCATTAGATACACCACATGATGTCATTTACATTTCATCTGTCTCCTTGCTTGTTTAGAGATGACTTTAAGTGCAGCGTTTTTGTTTACTTGTCCATTCAATTTCTGCTTCGTCTAGAAGCTACTTCCATTATAGGTCATTCCGTGGTGATTCTGCTTGGCTGAATGAACACAGTAAAGGCCACTTTAACAGATGGTGCGCAGTGTATGCTCTGAAAGGCTGCAGTACAGCATTATAATATTCATCCAGGGGTAAGTAAAAGACTTTGTAGTAGCTGAAACATATAAGGGTTCCCGCTGGAACAGATATGAAAGGCAAATTAAATTGTATGACTAATAACTCATTTTTTTCCCATGCATCACCGATTTTGTGTCTGTAGCCATTTTTTTTTATATGCTCCTTAGGGATCCATCCGTTTGCTGAGCACTGTTGTTGGTCAGGGTTGTTTGGAGGCTACCCCAGGCATTAAGAGCACAAGACTCCAGTGCACCCTGAAAAGAATGCCAGTCCTTTACTGGGCATGTACATCATCATACTCTATGGGTGTTTTATAAACTCCAAGCAGCATAACATGTCATGCATGTCTTCAGGCTACAGGAGAACATACAAGCTCCACATGGAGTTCAAACCCCAAACTCTACAGTCATGATGCAACAGTGCGACCCACTGAGCAACTGTGGTACTTTTATGTCGTATAGCCTGATTTTATAACAAAGAATTTTACCTATTACTGGAATAGGCTCCAATATCAGCTTAACCCTACACTGGATAAGTGGTTACAAAACATGGATGGATTGATTAGCAATTCTCTGTATGGATTTGCTAATCAACGGCAAAAATAATGCTTTATTTGTATTTATGTATTTTTTGCATACATGACTGTGGTATGCCAGAATTGGCATTAACTGCTGGGGTAGCATGTGGTGGGAGAAAGATCGATGTATGTATGTTTGCCCACCATGACAGAACACCTTCCCAGAATTTCAGACTCCGTCTCCATCAAATGTAGAGACTCCAGATTTAAGCAAACTAAAGGAGTATTCTCTCAGTATACATTATGTATTTTATTTGAGTATTCATGAAGCATTTAGCTATAAAGTAAGCATGTACTCAAGTTAGCTGAACACATCAGATTATTTTAACCCCTTGACTGATATTTCATCCACATTTCCCCATTATGGAGAATGATCAGAAGATGCTAGATTTCGTAGTTCCACAGAAAGCCTCAACTGAAATTGTACTTAGATTTATCAAGCCAATACATGGAATTACGTTCAGATTCCATAATTTCATATTTAATAATTCTGTTTATTTGGTTGTTTATTCATTTGTTTGTTTGTTTTTTCCACACAAAGCCTGTTAAAGAATTTGTAAGGACTGTCAGTGATATCGAAAGCATATCAGATATTATATATTATATATCTCAACATTCATCAATCGCTTATGCAACAAATATATACCAACCCAGGAAAGAACTGTTTGGACTTTTCAATACAAACAAGATAGCTCCGAAAAAGTACATTGCAAATACTTTTTGATCATTTAAGGTATTGTGCCATATGCAGCGTAAGCAAGAGAAACTGTCCG